>OX637566.1:6006157-6198599 GCA_951800025.1 Oligia strigilis
ATCACTTCATATGCTTGAAAGACTCGTCTGCTCGACAACGTAAATAACGCAATGAATGTTGTTGAATCGTCAAAATGAAAAGCATTCCTTGTAAGGTTTTTATGCAAATTCCCCGCTGAGTTGGTACACTGAAGTGTGATATACTGACGCAATTTGTACATGTTAACGACGAACTGTAGCTAATAGTCTCCTAAATTCAAACGGAGCAAGCAGAACCACAGTATAAACACAGTTAACAAGCCCTGCCTTGGCCAATTAAGCACAGCAAAACACGCAGTATATGACTAACAAACAAAATGTCATGCATATTTGTAATGTGCATACCATTTGAATATCTAACTAGTATATTGTTAGATTTCCCACTACAATCGCAAGAAATGTGAAACTTGTTGTTTTGCATTTTTTATTTAAATGCTTATGCATTAATAGACACCCTAGCTTGTTTACATAGTATGACGAGTCGTCTGTTATGGTTGAAGGGACAGACAGGAAACCTAGCTGGGACGCCTAAGACAATCATATCACTTGGTTTTAGTAGGTCTTTATATATTTTTTTTTTTGCGGATGGGAAATCATCAAATGACCCCTCCCGCTCTGGGTGGAGCGGAAGGGAGTGTCAGACTCTTACTGACTAAAACCCACCCGTGTTCCTTCCTTAGCCCTTTATGTTCCGGGCCAGCGGTAACCCTTTCGGACAATCCCGCTGACCCGGCAGGCTTCGGCCCTATGGGGCCCCTCCTCGATGCTGACATCTCTTTGAGGCGCGCGTGGAACACGTACGCGCCGTCCGGCACGGGCCTGGTCCTGATCGGACGGTGAGCTACCCATTACTCTCCGCCCGCAGGCCCGCGCCTACGGTGGCCGGGAGTCGTCGCGCGGCTCCCGACGCCCGGAACGTCTCCCGCGGCGGCTGGGCCGGGAGGCTCTCTCCCTGAGCCGTCCCGCCACCTCCTTCGCTAGCATGACTGCTTCGCAGAAAGAGGTGACTGCCTCTCGCCAGGTTTTTATATTTTATTTCTTATTTATCCTTTTGATAGATTCTTATTTTGTAAATGTGAGGACTTTGTAGGCCTTGTAGACTTTAGATCTGTAGACCATTTTTTATTTTATCAAGGACCTGGTACTTGTTGACAGGCCTACGTTGTCCTCACATAACTTGAAAACATTGTAAAAGCCAATTATTTTTAAAAAGAGTAACCGTGCAGTTTCTTGCCGGTTCTTCTCCATAGGAAACGACCAATTGGAACCGTGCACCTAGCTTCTGACGTTTCATAAGTGCCCATGTAGGTTTATGTGAAATAAAATACTTATTTTAATTTTGATTTTTAAGTTAATGGATCCTGTCTTGCACCATTTTGTGGGTAGCCACCATACATGAAGGCCTTTTTGGCAGTACCAGAACTGTAAGACCGAACAGTAGACTCTGCAAAATTAACTTTTGATGATTTGTCAGAAAACTTGATCGGTAAACCAGTATTTTTTAATGGAATTCCTGTGTGCCAAAAAAAAACAAGAATTTCTTTAAAAGCCAACAAATCAACAGACCAGAAGCTCATTTGCATCAAATGGTCATAATGGAATGGTCCTTAAACCGATTTTTTTGTCATAGGCAATTTGAAAGCAGTAGGTCAAACGAATTCTTTCGCTTTTTCCCAACTGACCATAAAACTTCAAGTAAATCGAACCTCGTAAAGTGGTGGTGGTGGTGGTGGTGAATGTGGAGCTGTGTCGTAAACTATGCTCCACCTCCTATCCTGCCCTTTGTGCCCCAAAACATGCAGTCAAAGCGACCTCTGCGCTGCCACCGATGACGGCGTGTAAGTGGCGAAGTGTTGGGCCAACATCAAAATTTGAATAACTGTCGTGCTAGCGACACGAAGAAGACTTCAAGTATTTACAAACTCCTAATCCATACTAATATTATAAATTCGAAAGTAACTCTGTCTGTATGTCACCTTTTCACGCCTAAACCACTGATCGGGTTTCGATAAAATTTGGCACAGAGATAGATTGCATCCCGGGGAAGGACATAGGATAGTTTTTATCCCGATATTCCCACGGGATCGAAACTTATGCGGGTGAAACCGCGGGGCGTTAGTAATAGTATAAGTAATAGTAAAGTAACCCCATTACAATTATCTACAAGGAGTTCTTATTACTCAGTAGGTACCTACTTCGCATCAAAACAAACCAATCAGGTCAAATCCTAGTGACCGAGCGAGCGAAAGTTCAAGCTAGCCGTTGAGCCACTAACACTGATAGTTAACTCATTTACACGTCATTCATAATTAGTAACTTAGTTGGTCTGTAGTTAGAAACACATTACACCCGTATATCTATGTCTGTTTAAATACAGGGTGTTAAAAGATTAAGTGCCGGTTTCATGTGGAGGTAAGTTATGATTAAGTTTAAACTTGTATTTTTAATGTAAGTATTTGAGTGTTTTATAATAATAGTGTTTGTTAAGTTGTTAATTGTGTCGATTAGTTTTAATAAAGTTGAAAGCTGTTAATGAATTTTTGGAGCACGCACGATCTTCTAGCTTTTTACTTGACTGCCAAGAATTGTTTTTCAATAGGGACGGTTAACAAACAAATTAAGTAACATGTAAAATAACATAACATCACGGCTGCAATCCCCAGAAGGTTAGGCAGAGGTGTATCTATAGTACACCTACATTTTTTTTAATGGAAAAACTCAATAACACTTTGCCCGACATATAACTTTATATCCCCCACACCTATTATAACTTTGAATCATTTTATATCCCCCACACTATTTTTTTTTTAATTGTACTAACATAGCTAAGTATAAGATTTATGTTACTAACCTCTTCTATGGACTGTAGTTGTCTGTGAATAAACATTTTTTTTTTTATATTCATCAGAATACACCGCTGCCTAACCTTTCGAGGATTAGAGGCGTGATGATATGTGTGTGTAATATTGTTTCATTCAAACAAAAGACACTTCACAAATGAGTACAATCGATTCTTAGGAGCTAGCTGCAGAACGGAACAAAGAAACATATCCCCTCACAATACAAACTCCTAAAACCCCGTTACCTCAAGAAGAAATTCAGACAACATTACAGATATTACCGTGTAACAGTGCGCATTATAGCTTAGCGCGCGATTCCGCTCGACGGCACCGTTTACTTGTATCAATTAATGTTATGCACCGTTATGCGCGCATCTCGCTTCATCTCCAACGGTATCCCTAGCAAGCGTTACCTGATTGAGAGCCGTCACCGTTTGGACTGAACTTCTAAGGTCTTCGGGTACTTGGTCTTGTATACTTACTCTTCGGTCTTGGGTACTTGGTTCTATTCCATTTATATTCTAACTAGCTGACCCGGCAAACGTTGTTTTGCTCCTACACTACTCCTACCCAACTCCTACCCTACTCCCACACTACTCCTACCCTACTTCTACCCTACTCCTACCCTACTCCTACACTACTCCTACCCTACTCCTACACTACTCCTACCCTACTCCTACACTACTCCTACACTACTCCTACCCTACTTTTACCCTACCCCTACCCTACCCTACTCCTACCCTACTCCTACACTACTCCTACCCTACTCCTACACTACTCCTACCCTACTCCTACACTACTCCTACCCTACTCCTACTATAAAAAAAAAAAAAAAAGTATCCTATGTCCGTCTCCTGGTCCTAAGCTACCTCCCCACCAATTTTCAGCCAAATCGGTTCAGCCGTTCTCGAGTTATAAGTGGTGTAACTAACAGACTTTCTTTTATATATATAGATAGATAATAAAGCTGAACAGTTTGTTTGAATGCGCTAAACTCTAGAACTACCAGTCGGATTTGAAAACATTCTTGTAGATGAGTTTCGATGTTTTGTCAAGTCGTAAAAACTCGCGAACGCGAAGTAAGTTTGATTTGTTTGTTTGTTACCTTTTACACGCCTAAACCACTGAACCGATCATCCTGAAATTTTGCATATATGTTGTCAGGTGTATAGAAACGGACATAGGGTACCTTTCATCCCGAAATAAAAAGTAATTTAAAAAAATTAAACCGACTTCAAAAAGAAATTAACTCAAAATTATGAAATAACTTTAATTTCGGAAGTCGGTGTCTTGGGATCTGTATTTTAGTTTTATGCCACCGACTTCCAAAATTAAAGTTATTTCATAATTTTGAGTTAATTTCTTTTTGAAGTCGGTTTAATTTTTTTAAATTACTTTTTATTTTGCAATTTTTAGTTTTTGCACTAGTATTTGACCAAGGTTTTGAGATGTTTTCCCTTTGACACTACACCCGTAGATCTTATCAATAAGCCAGGCCGTCACACTTACACGTATTAGTCCATATCTTAAAAATTACTGAATCGATCTTGATGAAACTTGCACTGTTCCCTAAGTTGAAGAAAATGTAAGCCAATAAAAAAAAATGGTCACGATCCGATTAATAGTTCCGGAGATATGCGTGGACAAACATACATACATACATACATACATACATACGTCTATGAAATTTTGTATATTTGTTTGGAAGCCCTAATAGATCATCATATGTGAATATAATGCAATTCCAATAATATTACATACATACGTATCGAATTGATAACCTCCTTTTTTTGAAGTCGGTAAAAAAGTGCTGTTCCCGAGGAAAACAACAATAACGTTATTATGATAATAGATGGCGCACGTGTCTTTCGAATCAAAAACAGGACCACAGACGTGACAGCTAGTAAAAAAATAATTGTATAACAAAATAATAAAACCGAACGTAATCCATTAGTTAAGGTACCCGTCACGCCCCTCGGATTCAGCGTAGCGCAAGCTGAATATGTTTCCGCATCAAATCTGTGGTTTAACATGAAGTTGTAACATCTCTATAAGTTCTACGTATACGTGGGATGAAACTTGTTTTTGATATTATTTTGTCGATAAGATGGTGAGGTAGTTGTTTTTCTATAGTGGCGGCACGAGCTAGACGTAAACAGGTCAGGGTGTGGTTAAAAATAAGGCAGTAAGGTTGATAACGGAACTTACTGCCCAGAAAGCAGCATCCTAATTGCGTAACACACTATCAATCGGAATCCATTTTAATAATCGGAATCTAAATATTTTGAAGCAAATTGCTAATCCATTGCCTCGTAAGATCTTTTTTATATATATTTTTTTTTACTTATAGGAGTAGGTTAGGTGTAGGATAGGAGTAGGTTAAGAGTAGGGTAGAAGTAGGGTAGGAGTAGTGTAGGAGCAGGGTAGGAGTAGGGTAGGAGTAGGGTAGGACACCACGCGAACGAAGTAGCGCCGGGCAGCTAGAAATAATGTCATATATTATGTTATTTCAACGTTTGCCGGGTCGGTCGGTAATATCGAAAAAAAAAAGTTTGAATAATTAATAAGAGATTAATTAGTTGTTTATCATCTTCAAATTGTCGTTAATATAGGGATACTTACAAAGTATTGTAAAACATTATTAAAGTTTAACTAAGTATGTATTTTCTTGCCCATTCTTCCTTCTCCATACGAAACTACCTTTTGGAACAGGTTTAAAAGTTTCTTAATGACCTTTCTTCAATTATTTAAATTTCACGTTGTTAGGGAAGGGTAACACGTGGACAAGAAATAGTAACACGTCGCGTCGCCAGGGGAAAAAAGCACGCGACGAAGGTGGTTCTACTGTGTGGTCACGTGCTGTCGTGCACTTGAAGGGTGCTGTGATTTTCCTTTTTTTTTTTCAGGGACGATTTAACTTTCACGTTGTTAGGGAAGGGTAACACGTGGACAAGAAATAGTAACACGTCGCCAGGGGAAAAAAAACCACGTGACGAAGGTGGTTCTACAGTGTGGTCACGTGCTGTCGTGCACTTGAAGGGTGCTGTGATTTTCCTTTTTTTTTCAGGGACGATTTAACTTTCAGGTTGTTAGGGAAGGGTAACACGTGGACAAGAAATAGTAACACGTCGCGTCGCCAGGGGAAAAAAGCACGCGACGAAGGTGGTTCTACAGTATGGTCACGTGCTGTCGTGCACTTGAAGGGTGCTGTGATTTTCCTTTTTTTTTCAGGGACGATTTAACTTTCAGGTTGTTAGGGAAGGGTAACACGTGGACAAGAAATAGTAACACGTTAATGATGGATTTTCCTAATAATATTATAAACGCGAAATTTTGTGAGGATATATCCATCCAGATAGATGGATGTTTGTTACTCTTTCACGGAAAAACTACTCAACGGATTTGGATGAAATTTGGCACACAGAGAGTCTATAACCAGGATAAACAACACATAGCATACTTTTTATCCCGATATTCCCACGGAATCGAAACTTATGCGGGTGAAACCGCGGGGCGCTGCTGGTATTCCATAACTTATTTGATTCGTTCCTTTGAAACGAACAGAAAATAAGTACCTACCTACATAATTATGATGCCTAAAGATCGTCGTAAAAATAAAAATCTGAGATGAAATTGAATAGTCATTTAATTATCTCGATGAAATTATAACGATGACTTGGCAGCTTAGTTGAACTGTGAAATATTAACGGGAGAGCTTGAGATTTTTTCGTGACAAGCATTTTACTAATGAGTGAAGAATTTTGTACTTACACGTGAAAACTGTTAAGTCTATGAAGTACCGCAATATGATGATAATGTTATAGTTAACAGTGTATATTGACATTGATGAATATTAAATACAAAATGACATGAATTTTTATTTTGTATTTTTTTTTAATTATTATTATTTTGACTAACATAATATTACTTATGTGGGTTTAAGGTTCCGTACCTAAAGGGTAAAAACGGGACGCTATTACTAAGACCGCCTGTTTGTCTGTCTGTTACCAGGCTGTATCTCATGAACCGTGATAGCTAGACAGTTGAAATTTTCACAGATGATGTATTTCTGTTGCCGCTATAGCAAATACTAAAAACAGAATAAAATAAATATTTAAGGGGGGCTCTCATACACCAAACGTGTTTTTTCGGTGTAGTCCGACTCGCACTTGGACAGTTTTTTTTTTCTTTCTTTATCTGTTACAGTTAATGTTGGTCTGGCTGTTTTGAGTACTTTATACGGCCTACCCAAATGACCTTTCTTTGGTATTGTTCGTCGAGTCGTTGAGCTCCTCAAGTTTTGAGTTGAGCTACAAGATTACTGACAAATGCTTGCTCTGACTGGACTGGTCCACTCAAATCTGTGTGACACTTTCCTCAAAAGACCAATTTGGACATTATTCTACATGGTCTTCACATGACCTGACCAAGATTATGTCTGGACGTTAAAAGAGACTGACCTCTGAGTTTGTTTCGGCCTTTCTTCTCGAGAGTAGGTACCTAGTCAAATAGGAAAAGCCGACCTCATCTAACTTATTCTTTTTTTTATAATATGACGTGTAAAAGTGATTCCGATATCCAATTTACAGAATAAACAATTTCATTTACCTAATTTCAATGTTAGTCTAATGCAAGCTACATGAGAACTATCACATAACCCGGTTGCGAGAAGTATGATAATAATCATTTCGTAGAACATCCGACTGGGGTGGAGGGAATATATCGGGCTAATACCGGCTAAAACCATACGGTGTAGCGTTGACCGTGCTCCCCACTCCCCAGAGAAGGATGGGAGCTATCGGGATCTCCGGTTGAACGCAATTCAAATGCACAAATTCTGACACATAAATAATTTTACGGTCACATTTTGACTTATATGTAGCTTCAAGAGTAGTGGTGGCTCAGATATATCGGCCCCGACTTACGAATTGCAGGACATGAGTTCGAGCCCAAGCAGACACTTTGTGTAAGTATTTAATTTCATCACCACTGCTCTCAAAACGGTGAAGGAAAACATCGAAAGGAAACCGGCATGTCCTAGAACAAAAAATTCGATGAAATTTGACATCCGCCAACCCGCACTGGGCTCACGTGGTGGGTGATGCCCAACTCTCTCACAGAGAAACCTGTGTCTCAACAGTAAGAACACTTCATAATAATCAGTCTCCTGAACGTCCAAAATTGAGATGTACCTTCAAATACGTGTTACGAAGGAAGAGAAGAGTCAATCACCGAACATAACAAAAGGTAATACGGTAATAAAAAAAAGTAATTTAAAAAAATTAAACCGACTTCAAAAAGAAATTAACTCAAAATTATGAAATAACTTTAATTTCGGAAGTCGGTGTCTTGGGATCTGTATTTTAGTTTTATGCCACCGACTTCCGAAATTAAAGTTATTTCATAATTTTGAGTTAATTTCTTTTTGAAGTCGGTTTAATTTTTTTAAATTACTTTTTATTTCGTAATTTTTAGTTTTTGCACTAGTATTTGACCAAGGTTTTGAGATGTTTTCGCTTTGACACTACACCCGTAGCTCGTATCAATAAGCCAGGCCGTCACACTTTCACGTCTTAGTCCATATCTTGAAAATTACTGAATCGATTTTGATGAAACTTGCACTGTTCCCTAAGTTGAAGTAAATGTAAGCCAATAAAAAAAGAATGGTCACGATCCGATTAATAGTTACGGAGATATGCGTGGACAAACATACATACATACATACATACATACATACATACATACATACATACGTCTATAAAATTTTGTATATTTGTTTGGAAGCCCAAATAGATTGTCATATGTGAATATAATGCAATTCCAATAATATTACATACATACGTATCGAATTGATAACCTCCTTTTTTTGAAGTCGGTAAAAAAGAAACTAGAATTCTAAGCTCGTTTATCCCGAAAACAAGTCCATTATTTAAAACAAACAAACCTTTTTAATTATGTAACTAAAGAACCCAATAAAGCAAAGGACCGGCAATGTGATTGAAATCGATTGATAAAACCGATCTCGGAACGAACATGGGACGAACTAATCGTATGATAATTTCCTAACGGTATGCAAATAAGACTGTATCGAGTAGAATTATTGTTAATTTATTCGATGTAAGCACATTAAAAGGGTTATGCGGTTTTTTGAATGCGTGATAGAGAATTATACCGAAGAAGATCCGGGATTAGAATCAATTTGACTGTTTGTCATCTGATATTAAAGTTACTAGCACAATATTTCAGGTTCAAATTCCCCCAATATCAATCAACACGATAGTAGAGCAGGTTGTTCACACTGCAGTTGTCTATGTTCTGTCCCGAGCTGTCTTAGCACTACTTCGGAAGCTGGACCTAAGCACAGAAAAATCGAATGTGTGACCAAAAATTCGAGAGTAAATTCAATCAAAGTGACGTCCATTTTATGGCAAACGTAACGTTTTGTAGAAAGTATTCCGTGTCCTCCAAGAAAATATTTTCTATCTTTCCACATAAAGAGAAAAGGCATGAAAATAAAAATAAGATTGAGCAGTAAACCCCTTTTACAAGACAAAAACAATAAAACTCTCATGTAGACGTAAAACGCATGTAATCGTGCCAGCCATGAAACTCGCGTAAACCTGCCAACAGGTATACAATATTGTGTTGTCTTCTTAATGCACGAGAGGGAAAGAGATGAACAGTATTTTGAAGGAATTACATAGTTGAGAAAGTACTATTGTGTACGATGAAATCCTCTTTTCTTGTGTATACATTCTGGGATTTAAAGATATGTGTATCAAAGCAGTGGTGGCCCAGTGGTCACGGACACGACTTACGAGTTGTAGGTCGTAGGTTCGAACCCAGACAGGCGCTTTACTTTGTGTAAATTATTTCATCACCACTGCTCTCAAAACGGTGAAGGAAAACATCGTGAGGAAACCGGCATGTCCTAGAACCAAAAATTCGAAGACATGTGACATCCACCAACCCGCACTGGGCCCGCGTGGTAGATTACGGCCCACTCCCTCTCATTGAGAGGAGGAGGCCTGTGTCCCAGCAGTGGGAACATTATAGGCTGATTATGGTTATGGTATCAAAGCTTCGCGTGTCTGGAATCCCTAGGGCCTAGAGGATCTGTCGCCTAGGCCGAGTTACGGGGAAGTTGAGCCTAGCTCAGGTTTAGACTTAGCCGAGTTAGCTGTGAAGCATGTAGGACCATGTCTTTTAGATATATCTACAAATTTTTGTGCTGTTGTATGTATCTCTTGTAGCAGACAGGGACAAGAATTTCGTTAAAATTCCGAAAAGTGAAAAGAGTACTCCATAACCTTCAAAGGATCAGAGACACGACACGACAGTATATTTTAAATCGAAAACAACGAAACCAGCCGTTTAAATAAAACATAAACTCAATTACTTTCGTATAGACCGCGAATTTTTATAGCCAATATGGTTGTACGCAAATTGCTGTCGTAAATTGTAAGTAATAAAACCCATATTGGATTGTGGTGGGTAACGGTAAAGATGGCACAGTTAGACTTGCATGGAAACTGGTATTGCAAGGTAGGTCTGATGGGTGGTTGGCAATCGATGCAACTGCGACAGGAATAGATAGAGGCGGTCAACAACTTGATGATACAAGTTATGGTACATGATTTAAAGATAATTGGCAGGCTTTTGAAATGTTATGTTGTAAAGGATAAAGCCATGACGGATGAGAGTCCTGTTGGTGAACTGAACGAGCAATATTTGTATGCAGTGGAATTCACAGTAGTAATTGATAGCGTTGGCGAATGTTAACAGAAGTGCAAGGATATAAGATTTGGAGACTTGAGATGTGCCCTGAACAAGACTGAAGCAGAAGTAGGATAGATTCATGAAGCATAAGCACATATTAAAACGCGACTCCTTGTCAATAAGTAGTATTTAGAATCAAGACAACATGAGTCATTTCCCACTTAAACCATCTTATATCTCCGTCTCACAGCGAGGAAGCCTGTGTCCCAGCAGTGGGAAAATTATAGGCTGATTATGTTATCTTCTAACGTGTAAGGCACAGGATCTCAACCTTATTTTTCCCATCACTCATTTTGAGATTTTTTTTTGGGTCACCTATTTTTTTTTACTTACCATCTGTCGCGAATCTGAAACAGCTACTGCCACGATTATATTTAAACGTGTAATACTAGGATGTAAAGAATGTTTAAACTTTTATTCCCAAAACAAAACACTTAAAATCAAATTCTACTCCTCAGATATTCAGATCAGTATTAATTAAAATTGATCCGTTCATATCGTGGTCTGCGGTCAGGAGGATGTCAGTCATATCATTGGCTTATACAACGGCTTGCTAACCTCAAGGTTCACTTAAGTAAGTAGGTTTATTAGTACATTGTATATTAAGTTAATATTTTGTATGGAGTTTTGAAATTGGTTGGTTGTATTGCGGTTTTGAAATGGTTTATAATGCGGTCGTTTTTGACACGATCTGGTTTGCGAATCGTATTATCGTATCTATGTCTTTTAATGTTGTGGTGGTACGTTTAAGGTCTCGCCTCTCATACACAAGGCTGTGAGTTCAAATCCGGACAAGTACCATTTTGACTTTTTCAATTCACATATTATGTACTTTCTAAGCTTATCTTGAATACTACTGCCATTGGTGAAGGAAAAACATCGTGAGGAAAACTGGACTTCTAGTTAATGTAAATCTGAAGTCGCCAACCCGTCTTGAGCAAGCGTGATGGCAACATTAGCATTGCACTAAAAGTCCCGGTTCCTGGACTCCTAATCAAGTCTTTGGTGAATAAATCTACAACTTTCTCCTAACAGAAAGAAAGAAGAAATAAAAAGTATTTAATATATGAAACTCGCACGCTCCGGAAGAACTAACCAAATAGAATGACACAAAAGTATATAATAAAAATTAAGCCTAACAACAAAGTCCTGATGACACCAAAAGGCTCCTATCTCAGCATAATACTGCGACATTATTATTTGTCGCCAAGACATCTAAATGAGCATTGGAACGTAATATCCGTGAACAGCTTTAGATACAATAGCTAATAATATTTAGAACAAAAAACCAGGACTGCTTTTTAAATGTTTTTTTATTGAATTTTTTGGTGTCAGCAACTGATCAAACCGGCTATTGGCATTAAGTCGCATTCCTGATGGCTAATGACTGATACTGCGATATGAGAGACTTAAAACTTATCTAGCTATTGCATTTTAGCAGACTGTATAAATGCCAAACTCGTGAATCGTGATCGTAATTGTAAATCTAAATATACCATTTTTGGTCTAGTCTAAACTATGACCAAAAATGGTATATTTAGATTTAGGCAGCAAACAACTGAGGATATACACGAAATTTTTAGGATCAAGAATAGAATACTCTTTATTATGTACTTACACCATAATTATACATTTTGCAAAGGGTGATCAACAGTTTGTTTCCACAATCAATCTTAGCAAAACTAAAAAACTTCAAACCTAGAACTAAACACATCACTAAAACAAAAAAAATACAAGTAAAACTATCTACAAGACAATCGTCATAACAAACAAAGTGAAACTTTAATAAAAGAACAGAATACGCCACTATAAAACCAAAACGACACTTTTACGGTCACTCCAAGCGACGATGAATTCAATTACACTCTTAAATGGCAACATAAGATTTCATTACGATTCACCACAAAGAATATTCGGGAAGAAGGCCCACACAATCCACAGAAGGATAATAATTACCTGTCCATTCATACACAGACGCTGATCACGAGAAATCTCGAACATAGCAGAATAAACCACAGGGATCTGGAAGCCTATTTGATTGAATCTACCGTCAAATTGAATGATAGGCTGTCGTTATTTTGCCTAACCAATCACAGCACATCAGATTCTATAGAAGACTTGCAGACTGAGGAAAGAACTGATAATAATCTGGTGCCATATTGAGACTGGTTTATCAGTAGGGGTCTGAATATATCATATTTCTTTTAGTAGGGTCTACGTTAGATATCGATCCCTCTCCATTGCTCATAATTAATCATAAAGCTTGGTCCCGGCGGCTGTCATTCGTAAAATCTTTGACAGTCGGTACGGGCAGTCAGAAGCCCAAAAGTCTGACAACCAGTCTTACCAAGGGGTATCGTGTTATCCAATAATTGGGTTGTGGAGGTCAGATAGGCAGTTGCTCCATGGTATTCAGCTGCATCCGGTTAGACTGCAAGCCGACTTCAAAATAGTTGAGAAAAGGCTAGGCAGAATTAATGCACTATATGGCATAGACCCTCGTCTATGCCATATAGTGCATAAAGTTCTCCATTGCACCAAGCAACTTTTCTTTCTTTCTTTTTTTCATTGTGCCACAGCCTGGATTTTCTGTACAGTATTCCTTGTCATTTCACCTCACCACAGTAACGTTCTGATTTACTGCTGCAGCTATAACTTCTTAATGAGCCCTTCCTCGCAATAAATTTAAGTTAACTTGACATGCCGTCGTCAAATTAAGAATAAAAGGGTTTATTAAAAACTCTTTTTTGGTATTACGTCATTTTAATGAAGACGTTAATGTTATTAAATCTTCATTGATGGGTTTTCGTTTGAAAGATAAATTGTTTAATGTCGATTTTAATGATGATAAGTTTGACCTACACCTTTCTCTAGCGGACAAGGCAGCAGGTAATGCACGCTTGGCTGTCAATTATATTTTAAGTTTTAACTATAGGCGATATTTTTATGGTTTATGTTGCAAGTAAGGGAAGACCAAAGAAACTCAAACGCAAAGCATTTATTTCAAATAAACCAATTACAGCCACTTTTGAATCGTCAAGGGGTCGCGGTCCATCAGAAAGGTGAAGCTAGTTGCCCAGTCCAAAGCTAGTGGCGTCCGTGGCGTTTCATCATAGGGTACCTATGATGAAACGCCACGGACGTCGGACACTCTTTTTAATCAAAATAATATGGTTACAATATATTGGTTACATCATTCATGTGAGAACGATGCAGAACGATAGATGGACTGCGTGAATGAGAAAAGGGGGTGACTACGAGGTCGCGCGCTGTTCGAAAGACATACCGTGGCCCCCTGGCACAGGCAACTGAAGGAACACGGGTGGGTTTTAGTCAGTAAAAGTGTGACAAGCCCTCCCGCTCCCAGAGCGGGAGAAGTTATTTGATAATTTCCCACCCAAAAAAAAACTGGCCAAGTGCGAAGGGTTTCGTACCACAAGGCAAAAGCGCCGAAAAAAACACGTTTGTTGTGTGGGAGCCCCCCTTAAATATTTTTTTTTCTGTTTTTAGTATTTGTTGTTATAGCGACAACAGAAATATATCATCTGTGAAAATTTCAACTGTTCATGAGACTGTTTATCACGGTTCATGAGTGTATCTCATGAACCGTGATAAACAGTCTCATGAACAGTTGAAATTTGAGCCTGGTGACAGACGGACAGCGGAGTCTTAGTAATAGGGTCCCGTTTTACCCTTTGGGTTCGGAACCCTAAAAAAGGCTGAGAATCACGAGATTTTGAACTTCAACATTATATAAGACTCCCCCAATACGCCCGCCCTCAGTCTACATCTACACGTGTAATGAAATTTCAAGATTTTCAAGTACTGTTTTGCGTAACTGTGGGAAGCTAAAGCTATGTTACACGGGCTGCGAAACGCGAGGGCGAAACAAAAAGCTTTCTCCAGGTAAGATTACATAAATGTGCTGGCATTATCCAACTGTAGAAAGAATATAATATTAAGTTATTTTTAACCGACTTCAAAAAAAAAGGAGGAGGTTATTCTAATAAAGGAAGCTAGGATATCGGTTTCATAAGTTCTTTAATACGATTTCAAGTCGTATCGCAATATTTGGCGGTGGTTATGAATATGACTTAGATTATAAACATTGATAAATGATAAATGTTTTTATTTCTGTAAGTACGTTTGAACGAACACATTTACACGTCAATCATATTATTAAAAAAAAAAAAAAAACTAGATGAGGTCGGCGTTTCCTATCCGACTACTCTGAGAAAAAAGGCCGAAATAAATTACGAGGTCAGCCTCTTTTGAATTCCAGACGAAATCTTAGTCAGGTCATGTGAGGACCATGTAGATTGGTGTCTGAAATGGTATTTTGAGGAAAGAATTACACAGATATGAGTGGATCTGTCCTGTTAGTGCACGTATTTGTAAGTAATGGAAGCTAAGGAGCTGGGGGCTTACCATCACCTCTTAAAGCAGAGCAGAAGTTGAACTGCACTACTTTTTTGTACGACGTCTTAGTAAAAAAAAGTAGTGTAGTTCAACTTCTGCCCTGCTGTAAGAGATGATGGTAAGCCCCCTGAACATTAGAATGGTTCTTGAATTTTAGCATCCAAAACTAAAAACAAAACAAATATGTTTATTGCTTTAATCAGTTTATATTAATATGACATGACACAAAAGAATGGGCACCATCAGAAGCCCTATTCCCGTAAGTAAAAAAGTTCAAAATCTAGTCGCAATAAGCTCAGCAACAATCAATGTCAAAAATTTGTCTAAAATGCACGGTTAATTAGTGGTACTTTTGGACTTTTTTAAAATTACGAGAATTGCACCTCATTGTACTCTTCCAGGATAAGAGACAACAGCATGTTCAATAAAGTTAAATCACGAACCTACCTATTGGTGTACTATTTTATATCTATTGGCGAGAAACCACCACTTACCGAAGGACTTATGTCCAAGGCAACGAACGAAACATAATATTTTATATGAAACATACTCCTAACTTCACAGTAAATAATTTAAAAATAATGAAATCCACAGACACAAACAATGAATAAAATAGAGAAGCACAAAAGAAAATTAAAAAATAATTCAGCTGTCTGCGGTAGGTAGGTACTGGCAGAGAATTCCGCGGGCATACCTGTGCGATATTGAAAGGCTGGCCTGGCATGAAGCTTCAATGGGAGGCGTTCAATTCAGCGATTAAATTACTGATATTGATGCAGAGTAAAATTACTGCTTTGTAGCGCTACATTCACTGCATGTACAATTTCCGGGAATTTCGTAAAAATACATCGTATATTCGACAATACTACGTAACTGAAAATTAAATTTTTGCACATTGTTCCCTAAATTCTAGAATGAATCTTTTTTTTTTTTAATCAGCATGAAATTGTTAGTCGGAGAGCAACTGAAATCCAGAATTTTAAATGGATGATACGTGACTACCGAGATGACGACTCATAGAGAAGTATAGAGGAAAAAGACAGACCGACCCGAAATAAATTGGAAGAACAGCAGGAGAATGCTGATGATGATGATGAGGTACTTATAGTAGAAACTTGACTTCATGATTAGTCTTGTCTTATCAAACCTTATAACGTTACGTCACTTCTTCCCAGCGAAAGCACTAGGAAGTGGTCAAGGGAGGCCGTTTGTTCGGAGACTTTCCTAAGTAATTTTGACATTCGAAAAGTGCTGTTTCCTAATTTGAATAAATTACTTTTGATTTTGAAACAAATAACGAGCGGGAAAATTCGAACTGCTACTTCTAATCCCATTCCATGAGAATCCTATTCCACGCAAATTAATGATTTCCTCCCTCCCCTTCCCCTTAGCCGTAAGTCACAAATTAGTCTCAACACCAATCTGGCACTATTTGTTACAAAACAGTGCGTAATCAGGGAAGCGAAAGTAATTACTTGGGACAATTTCGGTGGATTGACAACCAAGGAAGACTGTCTATTGTGTGTAACCCACTTAACTTGGAATAGCGGTCGTAAAGACACATTGAGACAGGTTGGAGAGGAAAATGGGATGAGATTTATTTTGTTTATGTCAGTGATTGACTTGGTAAAATGTTGTTTATGGTTTCTTCTTGAGTTTTAAGTACTTCTACTTTACGTGTTGTTTCGACTTAAATTTTGTCCGACCAGTGTGTAGCCACCAGGTGCCGTATTGTGACGTTTGAATGTCATCATGATTCCAGTGCCAGAGAGAGACGGAGCTATACATGACCGATAGCACCATCCCTTTTTCGTACTGGAATCATACTGGCAATCCATACTTCTGTCTGTCTGTATGTTACCTTTTCACGCCTAAACCATTGAACGGATTTCCATAAAATTTGGCAGAGATAGATTGCATCCCGGGGAAGGACATAGGATAGTTTATATCCCGATATTCCCACGGGATCGACACTTGCGGGTGAAACCGTGGGGCGCTGCTAGCTGCTGCATAATTGACAGTTTTACTAGGATATACTAGCATTTTCGGCTTCATCAGACGGTTATAGATAAAGGAACGTTCCCAATGCCACTGCGAAAACTCTTGCTGTAGGTATAGATAAACTTTTATTTACAGGGAAGGCCATAATCAGCCTATTATGTTCCCACTGCCGGGACACAGGCCTCCTCTCAATGAGAGCGGGCCCAGTGTGGTGGATGTCACATGTCTTCGAATTTTTGGTTCTAGGACATGCCGGTTTCCTCACGATGTTTTCCTTCACCGTTTTGAGAGCAGTGGTGATGAATTTACACAAAGTAAAGCGCCTGTCTGGCTTCGAACCTACGACCTACAACTCGTAAGTCGTGTCCGTGACCACTGGGCCACCACTGCTCTTTACAGTGGAGGCATCGATACAGAAACCGAACGTTCAACTTTTGTCGTCAACGTCTTGTCGCTACTAATATCGAAACGTCAGATATTGGCAGTATTAGGAAAAACCTTCAAAAAGCCGGTATAATATCCAGAGTACAGGTGAATCCGTCAGTCTATCGCCACGAAATCCCTTTGATGCCATTCATGCCCACGCAAAATGAGATAATCTAGCCACGTGTATTATTCAACACCGGCTTTTTATTTTTACACACATTTACGACAAGCGACTGTACAGTCAACAAAAGAAATAAGTATGCAGGATCGTCGGATATAGTTGAACTTTAGTAAGAAACCGACGGATGTTCATCATCATCATTCTCCTGCCCTTATCCCAATTGATTTGGGGTCGGCGCAACATGTCTTTTTCTTCCATACTTCTCTATTAGTCGTCATCTCAGTAGTCACCCCCTTTCTAACCATAACATCATTCACACATTCCATCCATCGGATGTTGTCGACTGAAATTTAATTTGGTACTTAAATGAGCTGTTTGTTTTCTATTAAAAAAATCTATATATATAAAATGGTAAACTGACTGACTGATTGTTGATATATCAACGCACAGTCTAAACCGCTGCTCCTAGAGACATAAAATTTGGAGGGTGTGTTCTTTGTGAAGAGTAGGTATCCACTAAGAAAGGGTTTTTCGAAATTCCACCCCTAAGAGGGTGAAATTTCACGCGGACGAAGTCGCGGGCAGAAGCTAGTATACATATATTCGAGAACATCCATCGGTTGCTTACTAAACTTCGACCATATCCGACGATCCTGCATACTTATCTCTTTTGTCGACTGTACATAATTATTATAAACCCTTTTGTGATTTTTCCGACCAAGAAAAATGGCGATGGTTTACAGTATAAAACTTAACGCTTGTGTGACACGGGACTATTTTGCTGTAGGAACAACGGTATAAAAGCGTGCTATGCAGCCTTTGTACCTACAAAGCTAGGAATTCTGAAAGCCTGGTGACGTGTCTTTTTATTTCTGGAAGAAAGCGGTATTTTGTATCGTCATTTAAAATGAAATTGGTTATTGTCAATGCCCATGCCAAGCTAGGATAGGAACTTCGCAGGGTTTTCAATACTTACACGACAAAAAATCTAGATTTTTAAAATATGTGGTAATTTTACACATAAACCTTCCGGTGGAAATTATCTAAATTTTCGTGAAAACCGCATCAAAATTCGTTACGTAGTTTAGAAGAACAACGCGAAAAACGGTCACACAGTCTCGAAAAGCGACTTTAATTTATAATAGTCCGCGTGAAACTCGTCCTCCCGATCCACCGTCGCATCACATCGCCTGCCCGCGTTATTACTTCATTTTCGCTTAGCGTTCTTACAGACTTTTTCTAATTTTACTCGGCTCCGAAGGGTCTTAGCGTGATGTTAAATAACCTTATAGCCTTCCTCAAGAAGTGGGCTGTCCAATGCAACAATAATTTTACAAATCCGACTGTTAGTTCCAGAGATTAGCGCGTTCAACAAAAAAAAATAAACAAAAAAAAATCTGCTTTATTATTAGTATTAGATTAGGACGGGTATCGGTTGTGGGACCCAAAAACCACTCTGTAAAGATGCCAGTTAGTTTTGGACATTCCTCTTGAGCTTTCACTTCTCTTACGTTATAGGCAAAGACGCAAGATACAGCTAAACCACAACCCTGCATTCTCCTAAACCTCTGAACAATAACTTTAATACAGACATAACAGCGGTTACTCCTCCAACATTCCATGCGAAGATAATACGAACATTACGTCACCATAATAGCTATATGGAGGTATTATGGGGTAATCGACAGTCACGAAATTCCGTGCAGATGTCGGAATGAAAAACGGAGTGGCGAAGGCTTATCTTGTAGTGTAAATAAGTGTCACTAGTGTCAGGTTGGGTAAGGAGACAGTTGGATTGTGTCACGATATTGATATTGCAGTGCTTGAGACGATTTATTCCGGCCTGATCCCCTAACCCCCCCCCCCCTCCACGATCCCCCGCAAGTTCGTCTTCTGTTTTAATCACGGTTCACTTCTTGGTTTGGTGAAGTAATGTTTATTGAAGTGAAAACTTCTTTTGGCGCGTTGGGATTTTTTTGAGATGGGAAAAACTATTGATCTCACGCCACTGTTACCGTAACCGACACCGCTTCGGATGTGTTCGGCTGTCCTCGGGATGTACTCGGTTTTAATGTATAACCGATATGTCAGTGAGTGATGGCAAAGTATTCTGTTTGTGTTTTGTTTTTACTTCTGTCGGCACTCCATGTTGATTTAGAGTCCTGACTGTCTGTTCAGTAAAATCTCACCGTGCCGTGAAAACTTAGATGAAGTGAGCTGTCAAGTGTCAATTGCTAGCATCAGATGGAATCACGCCTCACTTCACCTAAGTTTTCACGATGAGATTTTAACAGAATAAATTGGCTGGAACTACTAGTGACCCAATATTGAGCTGGTTTAAGTTTGAGCGAGTTTGAAGTAGACTTTTCGCAGAACAAAGAACCATTAAGCCGAACCTAAGCTATCCTTCACAAAAACTATTTAAAATTCTGACTACTGCAGACTTTATATAAGTGGGACGTAAATTGAATCCCAGTAAGTAGAGAACTATTTTGTCCAGTAGGTAGGTACCCTGAATGTATTTTTAACAACATTATTAGTTATTTTTATCATGAAACGAGAGCATCAGGAAAATACACCTACTCGTACAATAAAGGATTAAGGACAGTCTGGTGATTACAACAACATTATATCACACTAATATTATAATAGGCGAAAGTCTGTGAGTGTGTGTTCATATGTTTGTTACTTTTCCACGCTCAAACAGCTGGACTAATTTTGATAAAATTTTGTATGGAGGTAGCTGACACCCTGGATTAACGTAAAGGCTACTTTTTATCCCCATATTCCCACGGGATCGACATTTGCGCGGGTGAAACCGCGGGGCGCAGCTAGTATAAAATAATATTTAACCACGATATTCTTGTATGTACAGTCAACAGCAAAAGTAGATGATCAAAATCAGAAATTCAATACTAATGAACGGAGTTCGCGTCAGACTGTGTGGCGTCGAAGTGATTCAAAAGTATGTGATTGTAAATTATACCAAACATTTATTACTAGTACAGCTGCCCTATATTCGTGATCAGTTTTGACTCCTATTGAATTTCTGATTGCTGTTGAATGTACCTGTGGAAATTCTGACGAATAAGACTTTACCACAGTATAAAGAAACAACGGAGTAGGATTGTTCAGAAGGACAATGTGACGCAAGAGATGATAACAAGAAGACGAGTGAACGTGACTCTGTTGAGTTTGAGTGACACGATACGATATTTCGATAAATTTTCCTAGTTTATACTGTACATAATAAGCTAACTAAACTACATGAAGAGATGACCTACTAACTACGATACGATTTAAATAGTAGGTACTATGGAATCAGCGATTAACATGAAAATCGCAGGCGTGTTATACAAATATAGTCAGCGGATAAAAAAAAACACTGTCCTTATAGGATTATAATTATGTACGGCATCAGTATGATAGTGCATAGCTAATTATCTAGTAGCGACCTAATCATAATAATATTATTTATTCCTCTATCTGATGAGTTCTGTGGAGTTTAAGGGTCGCAAAAACGTTAATTGTTCCAATCTATACCTATAAGTATATACTAATAATAAAGTTAAAGAGTTTGTTTGTTTGTTTGAACGCGCCTATCTCTGGAACTTCCGGTCGGATTTGAATAATTATTTTTGCATTTCATAGCCCAATTCTTGAGGAAGGCTATAGGCTATTTAACATCACGCTAGGACCCTACGGAGCCGAGTAAAACTAGAAAAAGTCAGAAAGAACGCTAAGCGAAAACGAACTAATAGTGAGGGCAGGCGATGCAATGCGACGAGGTGGGTCGGGGAACAAGAAATTTCACGCGGACGAAATCGCAGGCAGAAGTCAGTACAATATTATTTTGGTAGTGTTTGTATTGTGATATTTATATTATGCTGGAAGATACTTGTCAGTAAAAATTTCCATCAACACAAAATGATCCTTCTGGACACAACTCTCTAATCTGTGTTAACAAGGAACCCTGAAGCAATTTGGGGTTTCAGAGAAATTATTACACGGTACAAAAGAAAATATGACTTTTCTGTACCTACCGAACCTAATAACGTTACTGTTACACACAAGGTTGGCTGTAATAACGAATTTAATGAGTCAAAGGAAAAAAGTTTTGAAAATAGGTTAACCTCGTGAGACAGTTAATTTAACAGGATCACGGTTGATAACTGAAACGGTAGGAGAAAGGAAATTAGAAGACATTTTAAGACTTTGGGCAATTTGCCTCGAATTATACTTTTTGATCAAGGACAAGTTATAATGGCTTCATTATGAACAGCCAAACCTACAGAATAGAAGGTTACTCTAAAAATTTGAAGGTCGAACCAACTTGCAAGCCGTTGTGGTGGTCATCATTTCAACTGAAAGACGTCCAAAGCAGGACATGGGACCACGCATCTCCACTTCGACCGGTTTTGTGCTTCCCGCATCCAGCGGATTCCTGCGGCATTCACAAGGTCGTCGGTCCACCTAGTGGGGGCCTTCCAACGCTACGTCTTCCGGTATGCAGTCGTCACTCCAGAGCCTTTCGGCCCCATCGGCCACCTGTTCTGCGAGCAATGTGTGCCCACTGCCACTTATGTTTGGCATTTCTTCAGGCTATATCGGTTACCTTAGTTCTCCTGCGGATCTCTTCACTTCTGATTCGGTCGTGGTGGTAATATCACGAAATTCGAATCACGTCATTTGATAAACAAAGACTATGTGATATGACTTGATGAAGTCAAGGGTTTCTCAGTCAAACCAATTCGAATTGTATCAATTATACTGATCAAAGAGGTAAACACATCACAAAGGCACAGTATAAAGATATACAGTATTTCGACTTCATACAAACGGACGAAACGCGAGCTATACCTACGCGGCTCGACCTCGGCATGCGCCCGGCATGCAGACAGTCGCGACTGTGCCGCAGTGTCGAACGGACGGTGAGTTGTTTTTTTTAACAATAACCGCGCAAAATAAATTGAAGTACATATTTAATATGACGAGTAGTATATTGTGCTGTTTTTGGTTGCATGAATTCGTCAATAACGCATCCAGAGATAACTTTTTTTAGATTACCTGGAAACTCTGAAAGGTAAGACTATAAAATAATTTTACTTACTAGTAGGTAGGTACATAATGTGTGTCTTTTTAATGGATAAGTATTTCCTTTTATCTCCCGAAAAAAAGATGTCTGGATTAATAAATAAAGTAAATAGAGTAAAGGAAAGTGATAGACACGAGTGAAATAGGTAGTTATAGGCGGTTCATGAATCATTATACGGTAGGTACGCTTGTGTTAAAACCTCGAGGAATGTGAGTTTTGTTTTGTTAGTTTGTAAAATTCAAAGTAAAGACGTGGTTTTTATTATTAATATTTATGTACACACAGTAAAATACAATAACAAAACTAAATGGAAACACAAAGTAGGCAAATGTAATTAAAATGCTGGAGGCGGGCAGCCCTATCGCATGTTTACGTACCGCGCGGCTGTAGGCATTTATTTCAAGGTTACGGCCGAGTTACAATACTGTATGATCTTTATACTGTGACAAAGGGCTTCTAACAATCTTCATACACCGCACACAGAACGTCATATTATAAACCATGTTAACAGCAACGAAGTTAAGAACTTACAAGACGCTGATGAATAAGGGGGGGTAAACAACCCTGTATCAATAGACGCCAAACTTGAGCTAAATCTTCACACAGCACGACGTAAATCAGTTTATGTTCATGTCAAAACAAGACTTGTGTCGAAATAACAATGTTAATAGAGGAGTTAAGTGATTTGAAACTACGTTTGACAGATGTAAAGGAGGTCAAATGTTTGTTGAACTTCAAGCTGATTTGTATCTTAGGTGAGAGAATATGGAAGCATAATCATCGGTTGGCAAAGGTCTTAAGTGATTTAGAAATGCTATTAAGAGTATGTCCAGCAGGATCATCATTTACTGTTAGAACGGTTCTGCACTGCATCTGATCCGAATCCTAAAAATGTCGGTTCGAAGTAGCCATAGTAGGTAAGTACTATTTGTATCAGGGGTTGCACACTAGATCCGAACTCTGTCCGTCAGAATTTAGAAAATTCCCAATTCGGATTGAACTCGGATCGGATGCAGTCCAGAACCGTTAAGATCAAAACTGGAATCATTAATTTGTTTGTTAATCATGATGATAACTAAGTACGTTTTCCTCACATTGCAAGTATTTAGTTTTTAGAAGGCCTATCCTATACCTCGCTGTAAAATAAACCCATAGCCATTAATTTTCCTTTTTGGACAAACAAAATTGCGTACTAACGCACCAACTAATTTAAACTGATTATACAGTACCCATAATAATAAGCTCCGCTTATCTCCTCATGCACATATAACTTAGCTACCTACCCATGTTCCCGACAAGACGGGTGTAACAACATCACAAAGTTTGTGGAGTAAGTTACGTTGACGTCAGGGGCGTGTGGTATCGACAATACATGCCACAGTTACTGGCTCTACACCGCTTAACTTTGAAGCTTCTGTACAAACACTGATAGTTCAATCATGAAGTTATAAAGGTACCAACTCGAAGCTCCAGCCAGGCATACGTGAGTAAAACAACCTTGTTCCCAAAAGGTTTGGGCTGAGGTGTACCTACTTATAGTACAGTCACATTTATATTACAGTTATATTTAAATCCCATGTAATAGGGGGCGAGCCCATTGCCAGTAATCCGGCGTAAATCAGACTCCGGGCTGCTGCTGAGAAAGTCCAGATAGAAAACCCCAATAACACTTTATCCGGGAATCGAACCCGCTCATGCTCAGCAGTATCGCTTGCGACCACTAAACGAGGCAGTCCTACGTGAATAAAAGTTGATACAAAACACAAACCCACTGAGTCCCTTTAAACGATTTCTCCACAGCAAGGCATTCTTTACAATAGGTACGCAATTTATTATGCTAATTAAGATGTAGGTCGGAGGAAATTTAAATCCACCTCTGCAAAGTGTAGGACATAGTTCATTTAGCCTCGGCGTTTTACATAAATTCATTACTGATGTTTGATGCAAAGAGCGCTGTCTTACGCGTATGCGCTTTACTATGTTTTTACTCACTATTACTCCTACTCCAGAAGAATTGAAGGAAACTCTTTTTTTATGTGAATGAGGACATACCTGAAACAGACACAGAAAGCAACATTAGCATTATAAACCAATCAAAGAAGACGAAATACCGGAATCATTACTTTAAAGACACTGTTCTTTCCGATTCATCAGATAATCCTTTAATGTCCAATAGCGCCTAAAGCGCAAGAAATATTGAACACAATCGCTAAATAAATCACAAAGATAAATTTTACAGCCGATTGCCCCCTGTTTTTTGGATTCTCTGGAGAAATTATTGGGAATATGTCACTCGGGGGGACAGAAATTACTCTTACGGTAACAGAATAATTGAACACGAATACTATTAAGTATTAAGCTGTATTAGTCAATTCTCGTTCGTCACGCTTGAATAAATGTTGAGTTTTGTATTCAATTTTGGAATCAGCGGGCTTTCATTGCGACAGTTCAACAACATTCATTGCGTTATTTACTTTGTTGAGCGGATAAATTTTTCAAGCATACGAAGCAATGGATTAGCAATATCCTTCAAAATTATTCAGACCGTAATTGTAACTGTAAGTGTGTTACGCAATTTGGGTGCAGGACCGCAATGCTCTGAGGACTAAAATATTTTTATCAGGAATATTTGCGCTTATGATATTTTGGGAAATTTATTAAATGCTGATGAAACCATGTGACATTGTTTTACCCTTAATTAATATACACCCGTTCAAAACGCTACCAAGTTCTAATATATTATTTTGACTCCTGCCATGCTTATTAAAATGGCGATAGCAATTTTTTCGGCGATCATGGCACAGAACTAACTTATTGTTTGCTTAAGCATAACTAACAAAATCGTGCACAAGTGAAGTAAAGCCTTTATTGACAGTAGGTACACCATAAATACCCAATTTGGTAAGCTTCTGGGGGATAAGCAGCTTCTTCCCAACCCTATATTAGGATTATACGCCAAAGTGTACGAAAACAAAATTCATGTAACGTTTTCCGAAAAGAAATTTCATCAAACAAAACGAATTTCTTTGTAATAGAGGATAAAGTTGAGATTTCATTAAACCCAGGCGAGAATATTAACAAAGATAACAGGCGTACACTCATCGCCCCGAGAGCCTGCTTAATTAATACAAGTAGCCTTTGATTCGTTATTCAGCGTTGTCTTAGAAAATCATCTTTGTTTAAACAACCAACATTTTGAGTTAAAATTAAAGAGAATTTTACGTCTTGTTCTAAAACTTGAATAAGATGAAATATGTCACCGAGACTCATATTCAGAATTATTAAGCTCAATTGGATGGAAAGAACATTTATCATTGTGGTTTTGAAGTTTTATTTTACTTATTTTGAAATCATTCGTAACCGGTAGAATTTCTATAAAATGTTTTCCTTTGAGTCTCAATTTACCGGCATTAAAAAGATAACAAGAGACAAGATTCGCAATAAAATTGACAATTGAGCATTTTGCGTCGTTAGACATAGTATAGACAATTTGTACAAGGTAGAGGATAAGGCAAAATTACAGATAATGCCTAAGTATTGCAGAATCGAGACTAACAAGCGCAACGGACACGCAACCTCCACGCGTTCATGCGTTTACAAACGCACATATAATAATAGTTAATGAACATGATAATATTTGCTAATTTAATGATGTATGGTAAATCAATAGTTTATGTTCAGAATTTCAAATGGCTATACGTACCAAAAGACCTTGTATACCACTTAGAGATGAGTTTACTTAGCATGGAGATACGGATTGCAATAGTAATGGGTTTGTACTGCAATGCCTTGGCTATTACAATCTTGTGAATACATAAAACATTTTTATTGGACTTGTGCACTTAAGAGGCTTTTTCTAGGACAGCGCTTTATACACTCCATAAAATTCTGCATCCGGTGCATACAACTAACGCGCTTGAAGATGCTGGTGCTAAAATGTAGAATAAGTCGCTTTAAAATTACTTTTAATTCGATGAAAAAGATATCTCAACAACTTTTAAACACGATTGTGATTACAATAAACAGGAAGCTGATAAAGCTTTTGGAGTAAATACAGACAAGATAGATGTTCAGAAAGACAATCTGAAAACATAATCACTAACCTCAGGATGTTCAAAAACCTTGTGCAGGTATATGCAAGTTGGTATATTTAATTAGGCAGTATCACTTAGTACTTGCGCAAGAACCTTGTGTGGTGTTGATGCAACTACATTTGTAACAAAGGCTGCTTGTACCTTGGATCGGCTGCCATGTTGCATACATAGCAGATTGATTGCTGTTGATGCATTATTTAATTAGATGTTTATGTTTACGTAGGATTGGGCTCATCTTTGAGACTTGAGAGCCACAAATTTAGTACTTTATGTATATACATTACTCTTGGTCTCACTCAACCTGTTACGATGTACAGACGCCAGCATAATAAGCTGCTAAAATCTGTCTTTCTTTAATAGATTTTCAATTTTATCGCTTCGTTTCGGGTAGCTTGGTGTGCGTCTGTACATTTTGAATTTACAAATGGCTATTTTGACACGCTTCTTGCCAAAAAATGGTTTTGTGTAGTAACGGAATTTCACTATTAAAACGACGTTGCTGATTTAAGGAGGATCTTTCTGTTCATTGTCTTGTCATAATCCCTTAGTCACCTTTCAAACATCTAAACAAAGGGTGACATAATTTTCTTACTGGAAATCTCAGTGTCAATGAATTTTGTTTATGAGAATGCAATGCTATGTGGGCCAATTTTATCATCTGCGAAACGAATTGCTTTTGCAAGAGTTCATTACTCATACAGTAAACGTTTGTCAGCGATAAATTACCGAGCTCTGCACATTATTGCAATATGAATTAAACTGAAATGTCATAATGCTTAGTAATGTATCCCTGTCTAATATGGGAATTATGGTATTTAACTGTCAGAGTTCAAAACTCATGAAAGATGATAGGTATGGCTAGTGGGATGAACTGGACTCTTTTAATAAAGATTGGTTCTTGGCAGCTCTGGACAGAGAGAGCTGGAAAGAGAGCAGGGAGGCCTTTGTCCAGCAGTGGGACATTAATGGATAATTTAAAAAAAGAAGTTGGCTGAATAATACTGAAATAACATTAAATACTGATTAATTTAAGGAAGAAGAAGACTAATACTGGGAAAAACAATTTAAATTAGCATAAGGGCAGGAGCATGATCAATTTAGAAAAACATTCAGCAGTAGACAATTTCGTGAGACTTAAACGTTCCCGTGTATTTTCATTCCCATAAAAATCAGAAGAAAGAAAACATACAACTAATATAATTGCTCCACACACACAATCCTTTACAAAAATTCCTATAACTACATACAAACCGAAAAACACAAAGAAGTGTATGACGTATAAAAAAATAAACATCTCTTCGTTGTTCTGAGAACAATCATGCAACATACCTATTGTCGGCGAAACGATTCTAATTAGAGCTCATACTTAATATTCGAACAAAGAATCGTCTCGCGAAGATCTAACACGCGATTGAGTTCACATAGTTAACGAAATCGATGTTTAAATCGATTTATTTTCAGATGAAAGACGAAAATGATGATTTCTTTGAAATTTTCATGTGTGTCAAAGACAATGGTTGTAAAATTACTATTTAACTAAATTCTTGTTTACAATAGCAGAAAACATCTGACATAATATTGAGCTAATGTGAAACATCAGCGAATGTAAAGGCTAATATTGCATATGAGGAGAAGACTAATCCTGCACGCGTAGCATGACCACCGTAGAAACGGGTTTTGTCGACGGAAGAATAGACAAAATGACAGATTGTAGAAATATTTGTACGCATTCTAAGCATGGGAATGTCTCATTTTGTCTACTCTTCCGTCGACAAAACATCGTCATGCTACGTGTGCAGGAGGGACATACATACGATAAAATAGAAAGCAACTAGACCTCTAGAAGACATGCAGCGCCGACTCCAAATACTTTGGGATAAGGACAGGAGGAGGGTAACGAGACCGATATGCTATTTATATACCGATGGTTATATGTAGATGTATATTTCATTACTGCCATTAAAACTAGGTTAAATACTTTAGAAGATACAGTTGATTGTAGTAGAGCTCTCAAAACGCTAAACGGAAGATTTCAATGCAATAATTTCCAAATGTGATTATAAAGTGGCTATCCCTCTGATGACGTGATACAGACAAGCGATCATGAAGATACTATGAACTCAATGTGGCTGCAACGGAACCGGACGTATGCGTTCATAGCGCCGAACAGATGACGCTGAACGCATCCATTACTGGTCATCTTTTTGTTCTTTTTTCGGGAAACTGTGCATCCAGCCTTTTTAGTTTGTGGGTCATTAGGCACCGATATACCGATGACTAACTCTTCAAAAATAACAGCTAATTTAGTGTGGATAAAAAGATGATGATACTTGTCGCGGAACATGTCATTAATTATTATAAATGCAACGGAAACTGACATGCGTGTTTGATCTTTTGGTGGAACATTCTTTACTTTTATTGAGGGTTATTAAGTGCTACTGTTAAATTACTACCGTTTGGCATATCTGCTCTTTTAATTAAGACGTTAAACGAAGGTGTTTCAAAAGCTAATATTAACTCACTTTGCTGCTACTCTGGAAGTTTATTTTTAAAACCTAACAATTCAATTATTTATCAGAACTTACAAGGGCTACACGGATGCTAACACTTTTAGCCACCATAATAAATCCAACATGGCCGCGGCGGAAACAGCGAGCGTCGAGCAGATGACTCTGAACGCGACCATTACCGCTCGCGCCTTTTTGCTCTTTTGGCGGGAGGCTGAACAGTGCGTGACCTTTGCGTTACGATGAGTTGCACTGTGTTTATTTCGAGTGCGGCGTATGTATTTGTTTTTTTTTTTTCGGTGCTGAAGCTTATGAATGAATGTTCAAAGAACTTTTTTTTTGTTGTTTATTAGGTTTGGTTAAATTAAGAGCAGTTCAGCTTGAATGTGTGAAATACAAAATCGAATTGTAGGTGAAGGTTACAGGTTACAAACACGAAGACAGATACTATGTCACGGAACAAATAGGGAACGGAATGATTGATAGGACATCCCCGTTACTCTAAACATAGTGTAAGTAATCTGGTTGTGAAAGTTCTAAGAGGATTGTGAATCCAGAATCACTGGATAATTGATTTAATCTCCTACGTTATCCCAACAACTCCCAGTCCATTTGAATTGCTAAGCTCTACTCAAAGGAACTAGCAAGCAAAGCAAGTATTGCTTTTATTCAATTTACAAGAGCAAATACTTCAAAGTTCAAACGGAATCTCCAAACAGACAACTTTACTACGAACGTTAACACTGTGTTTTTAGTTGGAAAGCGTTCAACTCAAAACTTTACTACAGCCGTTAGCACGGTGTTTTAATTCGAAAGCGTTCCGTGTCTGTCTGGCTGCGTGAGACCAAACATAAGGGGCGCAGTTTCATTTTATTTCCTTTTAAATACGCTGCGTTTATCATCGACAGACAAATTGCTGCAATCCATTGTCTTTTTTACTCTTTGTGGTTCGTTTGGGAACGTTTGAATGGACTTGTGGGAATCAATCGAACTTGATTTCGCATGTCAAATATAAAAGCAGTGCCAATTTACGCTTCAGAGTTCTTTGCATTCGTTCTGGATAAACGCTCGCTTCAATTAATTCTGTTCGGAGCTTTATTTCAAAAGTAGACATTAATTAAAGAGTATTGATTGTGGAGGTCCCACGCTAGTTTTTCTTCTCTTCAAAAACGTTTTTTGGAGCTAAATTGTCATCACTTGGACCATCTTAAACTTTAGATTCCACAAAAATGTGATTTCACCGGCTTGACCGTTCCAAACGGAAACTGTTTCATTGCGACCTTTTCGAATCTTTGCTACAGGAAAACACTTATTTGGCTCAATCGGTCGGCATGTCCTCGTAGGTGCCAAATTTATATTATACTACTTGCTACTTGTACAATTGATAGAACGGAAATCAATGAGGGAGTAAATCAGGAAATTTCATACCATGGTGAAATGCTTATCAGAAGTTTTAATGACAAATAATTCAAGTATGTATACGCACCTGTCATACTCAACCGGCATTAGTCATGCTATTAGCATGTTAACACGAAAGTCATGGCCAAAGTGTTTAGCATAAAATCATAATATTAATGGACGAGATTACACATGAGACGGAAGTATGTACTTTCAATGTTGACATGTCACAAATTTTGGTACGTGTAACCTACTGCGCTACTTACAGGGTTGAGCGGTCCACCAGCCAGGTGCGTTCAAAAATTAACACACCTTTCCCAACACTGCTAAAAGATGAAAAGAGATGTACGCACATCGTCAAGTATCTATCGCAATTCACTGTTTTACATAACTAGGTTTCAAAGCAGTTAAGTCAACTGCATCCAAACTGCGATGTTGCAGCTGAAATGCAGTCCTTCTATTTAGACCTTAAACTACAAATTTTCTTAATTTTGATGCTTCTACAATTAATGAAGGTTGATCGTCATATCAGAATACATCTCATTGTCCTTTGCGAAGAGGAACAGCGCATAGCACTCTTGACTCCGGTCCATTAGCGAACGTTTCTCCACGTTTCTTTTTTCCTTCGGTGAACAACGCATTTCCTCGTTACCTTGCCCATCATTATCCGTTCCAGTAAGTCAATACCTCTAGTGCTGACAACTAGTACAAGATATAAGTCGCAAATAACCACACGTAACTCTGGCGTAACGGACCCCTCCCTAACCCTCCAATCATTCAAGACTTATCTGCTCCTACCAATAAGCAACAGCCATAATAATACTTACCAACCCCAAAAACGTGCCAGAACCGTCGCTGCACGTTCGTTTAATGACCTACTAAACTAAAATAGTAACATCCGATGGCGAGTTTCTCGAGCAAGGTTAGGCGCGTACAATACAACGAATGTGTGGCGTAGGACCATTCATACTGAGAAGGAATTTTCGTCTAGACTTCTACTGGTAGTCTGGTGGCGTATTATTAGATATCACGTGCTTTTTGATGTTCTGATTGTAATCAATCACCTTTTGGAATGTTATTGATAGCGTTTTAAATGGACTGCAGCTGCGGCTTTCTCCCATTTCTTTTATGCTTTGGACTATAGATGATTCACTTGTTGTCATGAAGATGGTCACTGAGGTTCTTCAGATCATTGTTAAAGTACGAGTATATTATCATTCTTCAAAACGGTCCACTCTGATACAGAAGGCATATAAATAAGTTGTATTGCAAGAATCATTTAAGTAAAAAAGAACAACCATTTTGTAAATTGTAAGAAACTCGGCCATTGATTTTCCATTGTTGCTCACTAGACCAGAGCGACCAAATTAATTTCGTTGGTTTGGAAACAAAAAATAATCGTGTTGTTTTTCTTTTCATTCGCAACTTGTTTGCGAATGAAAATTAATTGAAATGCAAACATTTTCTATTAAACCCCGGATTGTAGCAGAAATGTCGCGGACTATATCAGGTCACTTTTTTTTTATTTATCATTTTCTCGAATCAAGCAAGTTTTTAATTGTTTTCTTGTTCTTTCAAGAGAGGCTCATGAATAAGTAAATGGTACATCGATCTATCTTGGAAAGGATATGAACAGACTACCTTAGCAGTTCTAATTTATCTTTGCCAAGATGATTTGATTTTTCCTTACCCATCAAGACAGCATCATGCATCGTACTTATCATCGTTAAACCTTTTTAAAGTCATACCACGTCAAACTGCAACAGCAGTGCAAAAAATATCCAACTCAATTGCTTCAATTGGCTCAAAACAATTCCCACCATGACTCACCCGTTCATTCATCCAAATCGCTCACTCACTTGTGAAAATAAAAACAACAAAAATCCAAGATGGCGCCGCTAAAGGACGTAAACAATCAACCGATATCCCACGCGCGTAGTTGCGTTTTATCAAATAGTAACATCCTGGACTGTTAATAAGCTAGTGTGGGTTGAATCCAAACATCCGAAATTGTATTGATACCACAACATTATGTGGTGGTTTTATGGTTTTATAATGGTGTTACGAGATTATGACGGCTTGCGATGCGTAGGAAAATCTGATGACACAAGTCTTATTTTTTTCTTTCGAAATAAATTTCACTTTTAGAAACACATTCTGACTATTTCTGACATCTCAATGACTCTGAAAGTCACACTGTTAATGAAATCACCCTCGGTGCCTCGGTACTTAGTTCTTTCTTTGGAGTAGGATTTTCCCAAAATTCCACACACACATAACCAGCCTATAATGTTCCCACTGCTGGGACACAGGCCTCGCTCTCTGTGAGAGGGAGTGGGCCGCAATCCACCACGCGGGCCCAGTGCGGGGTTCACAAAGTTCCACGTTTGTATAATCAGCATATAATGTCCCACTGCTGGGACACAGATCTGCTCTCGGTGAGAGTAAAGAAGAGTCGCAGTAATCCACCTCGTAGGCTCAGTGCGGGTTGGTAGATGTCACGTCTTCGAATTTTTTGGTTCTACTAGGACATGCCGGTTTCCTCGAGATGTTTTCCTTCACCTTTCCACATTTACTTTACTTCTTCACGCTCAAACGGCTGGACCAATTTTGATAAAATTTTGTATGGTGGTAGCTTACACCCTGGATTACTATATAGGCTACTTTTTATCCCGATATTCCTACGGGATCGAAACTTATGCAGGTCAAACCGCGGGGCGTAGTTATTTTATAAATCAATATTCAATGAGTTTATAGAGCAGGAAGGGCCAATTTATATAAAATCTTCGAACGCTTAACCCTTGCATCCGTGCTTTAGTCTTTCAACTAAATTCAAATCAAGTATTCCCTTTAAAACACCTACTTCCGCTGCATTAATCCACCATAAAGTCTCCCGTATATTCACGGAAAAAACAACATTAAAAACCAGTAAAAACCCAAGTAAGGAAATAATCCAAGCTGATCTATGAGCGAGAAACACCATAAACATGAATATCTGTAAATAAGCTTATAGCCGTAGGTATTACTAGAAATAAAACAAAAACAGGTAATCGTGAATTCGTGACATACAAAACTCCAATTTCGCAACCATTATTTCATTGTTTTAACCTCTGATTTATGTTAAATTACTTATATCAACCTTGATACCTACTTATTTCCAAAGAAACCCCTTGTTTTGTTTTAAATTTAAATAAAACATGAAATGCGCATTATAGTTTCGTAAATAGCACTTCCGTATTTGGAAGTAAAAACACAAAAACCAATATCTTTCATCCAAACACCATGTTTATAATCGGAAGGCCTATAGATACAAATACAACTCTGTGAATCTCATCTCTGGGGGCTAGAATCATGTACAGACGCCAATACATAAAGCTACCCGAACCTGTCAAATTTCCCCAATCAACTTTGAACCTTATACTTTAGCCATAAAGTTGAAAATCTATTAAATCAATTTGACAGATTGTAGTATGTTGATGTGCTGGCGTTTGTACCTACTGAATCCATGGTAATAGGTTGTGCGTCGGTGTCCCTGCCACCATGTATACATAACGGTCTTCAGATATAAAAAATCGACGAAGGATACCATTCTGCAAGACTTCAACAAGTAGACTTTGTTAAAGGGTATGTGCAGGTGGAGGTACATGAGCAATAACTGCCAATAACAGTCAATCGCCGTATAATACTGCAGTAGATCTATCCCAACTGAGATATTGGGTTAGCAAAATGATTACAACTAGATAATAAAGAAAATAATGGCAGTTATGTATTAGATTGTAAACGCGAAAGTGTACAGGATATTGTCAATAGCAAAATAATATGCCTAAACGGAAGTGAGTCAAGCAATCAAAAGTTGTGGGCAATCTTATCACTTTATCGGTAAGCACTCGAATGCTATTGCGATATTCTATAATCCGGTGGATTATTTTAGGCAGAGACCCAACGATGTAAATCATACCTTGTCTAACAGAATATAATACTTATAATTTATTGATACCCGGCAAAATGAAATACTCCGGCTAGTCATGCTGATGATTCGAGAATTCAACAAGCCTGGTGATGCTAACATTAATGATCACTGGCAAGACTTGTCAGGACTATTTTAAGTCTGACCAACGCAAATCCACAAACTTTTTAAATTTTCACAACGTATGGATATACCGTTTTTGTGCCAAGCCTCAGCACACAAAACTTTTCTTTTCATATTATTAATATTATTCATTCTGCTTGTCCCTTATCCATCTAAAGGCATCTCGTCTCAAAAGATTGTTTTTAGCGTTAAGACCGCCCATTGTGTCACCCCTTGTAAAATTTCTACATTTATATGTGTAATTTTTATGGTGTACCTACATAAAAAAAGAGTATTCCATATCTATATTAGTATGATTGCTTACTGTTTTACAAAGACCAAGGGAAAGAGATTGGCGTACATTACAATGATTGATTTATTCCGTGTTACACAGAAATAAACAACAAAATAAAACTTTTTCGTAAACAAACACAAATGATTCAGAGTAAACAAATTTTTCAAACACAAATACGTTTAAATATGTCAAAGTATTTTTCGGAAAAGTAATCTAGTCCCCGAAAGTGATTAATCAGAAAGGACGGAGTCAAAATTGCAAACCAAAGATGGTGTCCAGAACAACAACATTGCTAAACGGAATGAATGATAAACATTTAGTGATATGGGTGCGTCGAATAAAAGATATTAATACACAAGACACGCCCATTCGCTAGTATCAATGAAACTCTACCATTCATGAGCCAGCGTGCGTTCAAAACCGCGAAAGTCGATTCAAGGGCGAGTACGATAGACATACGTTTCCTGCCACTATTTATACATACATAGATCAGGCTCAAATATTCTTAACATATCTTATTTTCCTGCGTCTCCGTTATCTTATATGCGCATTTTTTTGTATTTTGTTTACGTAGTGATTACGTCACGTTTGGTTATATTGGAGCATATTTACTGATCTGAAACAAGAGTGAAACATTGATAGCTATTTACTATAAGTAAAATATTACGTGAGTATTTTTAGACAAGTATTCCGAGTAGATATTGGCTTCAAATCATTTTGAGTTTGTTTGGTTCGGAACAAGGTTATAAATGTTTCCTTTGAATGTTTTGACGTAGATAAATGAATGTAATAATGGTCTATATATATTTGTATGTGCCGCTTGTCTTAGTATTTTGAAGTATGAGAAAGATCTGAGGAAAATCCAGCGGTTTGGCTTTTGGCTAATAATATTTCCGTGGGTGTGACAGGCGGGTAAGGGATTATGACATATGGATGAACAGTATTATCAACCTGTATACAAATAACATCATCGCAAAAGATGACTCAAGTCTCCATCCTTCAGCGGGATTGTCCGAAAGGGTTACCGCTGCCCCGGAACATAAAGGGCTAAGGAAGGAACACGGGTGGGTTTTAGTGAGTAAGAGTCTGACACTCCCTTCCGCTCCATCCAGAACGGGAGGGGTCATTTGATGATTTCCAATCCTGAAAAAAAAAAGTCTCCATCCTCAAACTCGCGTAGAGACAGGATCTATAAAAGCTAGGGTTTAGCCACAGAACGTTCGCCAGATAGGTGCATTTCTTGAAGTCTCCAAACTGTTCTTCATAAGAATCTTTATCATTGACCAAATATCTGATTGGGTGAACTTGTTTGAGTCTTAACCCTCAATCGGGCCGGCCACTAAATTATCTCCTGCCCTTACTAAATCCCAGTTTCACTTAGTAAACTATTAATAGTAGAGACTGGATCTGCACTTAAAGCACCTCCATTAAGTGATTATTGTCCATAAACCTGTACTCAAGACTTTTATTGCGGTTTAAGCCTTATTACCGATAATACCGAAATCGGTTGTAAATCATGTTATAATCCTCCTTAGTATCTATGGTCCTTTAGAAATCGAATTAGGATTAAGATTGGTTAGTGAAATTCCATGAGCTGATACAACTATCTAAGAAGGAGCTCGTCAAAGTACAGAGCCGAAAATATTGGAAGACAGGAGAATATACCATGCGAAAATTTCACTAGGGTGATCTAGTGTATTGTTAAAGAGTAACAAAATTCCTTATAAAATAATAACCACCATACATTCAATTTTTATTCATCAAAGTCTTTCTCGACGACAGTCCTTTAATTCCAAACATTCACATTCATTCGCCGCAGGAACCCGTTGGATGCGAGAAGCACAAAACCGGTCGAAGTGGAGGTGCTTGGGGGAGACCTATGTGTAGCAGTGGACGTCTTTCGGCTGAAATGATAATGATGACATGCATTCGCACACCCAAATCCCGGATGGAGTAGGTACAATAAACATAAATAACGAAAACTAAAAAAAATATAAAAGTGGCGTTTGTATTCGATAACGGAAATCCCTTGGCACGAGTCCAGTACGACACATGAAGTACCCACAATGGTAGCAAAAATATTCCATTCAAGACGCGAGGTAGAATAAAGGAATCAATGAACGCCAAACTTGGCACGACTGAAACTATACAGAATTTCACTGGCAATAAGGTTAGGAATAGCATGACACGAGCTCTGGACTGAGATCCCGAAATAAGCTTCATTCTATATCGAACTTAATCTTCTAGAGACAAAGACGACATTTGAATGACAATAGGATGGTTCAAAAATTGCAAGCAGAGCGTATCGCTACAATTTTACGAGGGGTCAAGTTCATAGAGGCGAACTCAATTGGTTTATTGCTTAGCGAGACATGGCGATGATATTTTTAACCATGGATGTACGGCCATTATATTGAGCTTGGAAATGGAGGTACATGGGGACGGAACGAACGTCTTAATCATGTAGACAAAAACAAAAAACAAATATGGTCTGTTGACGACTACTGCTAAACATATCATCAACATATGAACATAGGACAATATCATCCCAAAATGGGGCGGTTCTTACCACCCCTCCTATCACAATTTCTTTCAATTGCTTCATATGACACCCATGGGAAACAGAGAGGTATTCCTTATTCGTTTCTGCCACATTCTAAAACATTACGGCAAAAAAGAATTTATTGCGCCGTAAAGGTGAATGACGTAAGTAATAACGTCACTGGAGGGTTATTTACATTTATTTCAATTCGTTTCAGCGAAGGAAAATAAATATGAGGGAATATGAATTGAATGGAAGCCATTTTTTTTGGTTTGACAATGGTCAGCATTCAAACATTCCAATTATTTATTTAATCTTTTCGCACACAAAAAGGTACTAAGGCGGACTTAATGCCTTAGAGAGAGAATGTCTAAGGCTTAGACATTCTCTACCAGTCAACCAAGGGTGGTGAAGAGATTGGATGGCACATAATTATAAAGGCTGATTAGGTAGTGCAAGTATGATTACCCGCCGACCATCCTTTATAGGATTCAACACCAATAAAATTTAAGAGGATACAATTTTAATACGACCCAATTAATTAATTAAAGCGATACTGAAGTAATTAATTCGAAGTGCTTAACATATCGAGTTTAATACGGAATTAAAATGAGCCTATAATGAAAATGCTAATATGAAACAGGCAGGAGTGAAGGGCTATTATCATGTTTGCAACATAATATGAAACCACAAAATATGTAAAATCGCGAGCTAATTTAATGGGAAATTAAAAGAAAATAGCGATCATGTAGGCGAGACCATCGACAAATATGATAATCAAAATGCAGACATTGAAGCAGACGAATTATCTTAAGCAATTGAATACAGTAGGTACTGGAGACTGGCGAACCCTAACAATAAATATATTGATTTAAATCGACAGATCATTTTCATATTAGGTACGCCAAAACAAAAAATACATCTCGAAATAAAAGCTATCATCAAATCGGATAAAGGCTAAAATTTGTTTTTCAGCCGGAATCAATTGATGGCAGAACAGAGTTACCAAACGGTTTAAATCCATACCCGTCGAATGACAATATCAATGACTTCATTTAAATTTTACCAATAGCTGCTTTTTATTGGTTTTTCTATTCGAAACACTGATGCAGGATAGTCTTTTGACTTTTGATAAGCAATGAACTGAATTGAAGTCACACACACACATACACACCACAATGTGGGATAGTTACATATCATCATCAACAGTCAGGAAAGGCAAGTTTCTAATACATTCTCCAAGGTATTTTCTAGCAAGACAGAAAAGAAACAGTCGACGAGTAACATTATTAAAGAGTATTTTATTAACCCGAGTTTCTTTCAACTTGCAGCATACCTACAGCAATCCGATTAGTTGTAGTTTCCTAGTCCTTTCAATTCCGTACAAAGATAACTGAATACAGTGTGCGCCTTCACATAATTATTATAATCGTGTGATCGTGTCTCCAGTTCTCCACCTATTCATATCTGCGAGCAAACCTGATTATGTTGCCATTTCCTACGGATTCGAAAAAGGTCCTTCTGCGAAAAGGTATTAATGTATGTTACATATCACATGGGTAACCTATTACGTAACATTTGCAGTGATTACTTGCGTGGGAGGGATAATATATTATGTAATAGTACAATTGCTGTAGCTACATGTTCATCCGTGATTGATTCTATAAAATGTTGCAATAGAAGAGGTCTTATTTGCAGTTGCGTATCAGAGAATCGAGGTGTTGTTACATTCCGTAAAAAAACGAACATTTCTAGAAACATTCACTGTAGAATAAACGTAGAAGACTTTCGACGTTAAGTTTCATGTGAAACCATGCACTCTCTTATAAACTATATCTAAAGATTTCCACATTAATGACACCGCTCAAAAAGTAAATGAGAAAGGTGTAACCTAATAGGCGAAGTAATATTCTATACAAGAGGCACTTAATAAAGCCATCGCTAGCCTCTCTTAAGACAAAACCTTGAGAACACTAAACCATATCGAAGTAACCAACATTTTCCGAGCGACTGGACGATCTCAAATGTCAGCATCAGCATACAACTTGACATTTACCGGATCACGAGCGCCGTTAATGTTTAGTGCGTTATAAAACTGCTCCAATAATAACTTATGACGTGCAAGTAACCGTTTCATAACTTAACTGTTTGAGGAGTCAATAAAATATTGGCCGTAAAAGTTGATGGTTAATATTTTTATCAATATTAGTATCGTTATATCGTACTTAATTATGTTTACTGTTCCATTTCGCTTGTCCGAATTTACGCCACGGAAATCCGGGTTGTTACTAAGCTAACGAAGTTTCAGCCAAAACTTTCTTAAGTTTGAAGTTAACAGCAACATCGTAATACTGTATTCGATTCATGTAAGTATACGTTTTCTGTTTACGTTTACAGGAAGTCAAGTTCATAAGGAACCAAAAATAAATCTTCAACGTCATCAATGCAAATATACAACCTCTTTCAAGTACCCATTCAGTCAATCACACCAATATTATAAAGGCGAAAGTTTGTGAGTGTGTCTGTGTTTATATGTTTGTTACTTCTTCACGCTTAAACGGCTGGACCAATTTTGATAAAATATTGCGTGGAGGTAACTGACACTCTGGATTAACATATAGGCTACTTTTTATCTAGATATTCCCACGGGATCGACACTTATGCGGGTAAAACCGCGGGGCGCAGCTATTTGTATAAACAAGGTTTAACAGCCTGCAAAAGTCACGACAATATCAATAACACGCACATAGAATTAAAGGAGACCAGCCAGTCATTAATACCACAGAGAAAAATGATCTTTTAATAAACTTAAAGCCTAAGATGACAAGACGTAACCATAATTAAGAGATACAAAGTAATAATGCAGCATTTAAGGCAAGGCTGTCATCAATTTTGGCGTCAAAAGCTCCAACTAATCACGACGAGAACATGTTTGAAGTTGGCAAGTGTCAAACTTTGACAAGTTGTATTGTACCCAAGCGAAGCCGCAGGGATTCTGGGGTCCTAGTGGCAATGACTTGTTTGTATAGTAATTTAAAGATAATGTTGGTTAGGTTAGATGACGTGTTGTTAATTTGATTTTGTTGTTAATTAATTTTCATCAAGATGATCACCATCCACGTCACCTGTCCTTTCAAAATCAATTTGTATTAAAGGTTCTTGATTGTCATCCTACCGCGTAAGGGAACAGACATAAGTATGATGGTGATTTTAGTATTGAAGTTTACATTGCTAGTGTCTATCTTCATATTATTTGGTTTCCTATTTGAATATGTTCCGCTATGACAGCACGTCATAGTCAGAAAAAACGTTCCCACTACCCACAAAAGGATTCGGTTTACTGACTTACTTATCTATGATATTAAAGTCCCTTTTCTCATTCCCCGCTGTTTGTATTTGTACAATTTTTATTTTCTTTTTAAAGCACAGTCATTCAGAAAATATTTCGGGCCAGCGAACAGCCAATTTTCTCGACAACATCCCAGCGGTAGACCGCGTTACGCAAACACGGCATTTTTCGTATACCTACCGTATTAACAAAAATATAGCTGAACAAACAAGATAACAATATATACTAACGATAAATTACTTCGTTTGTTATATTTGCTACGCAGTTGAAGCCTTGGAATGAAAGGAAACAGTAAGGGAGGACGCCCACTCTAGGTATTATGTAGTCTTTTATTAGAGTGCGGACTTCGAAGTTGGAAACCTTAACGAAGAATTCGTGAGCAAACAATTTAATTAACAAAATAATCATCAACAATATCAAGGTCGACATTACGATTTTGACCGATCTGGTGAACATTTAATTTTTGACAAAACTAAACATGCTCAATAAGTTAAAATATTACCACAAAATTATTGACTTTTATCCACTCCTATTGACAAATTCCTGCATTATTTTTCTGCCCAATGAACTAGAAAAGTGGCTACCTAGGTTCGAAAAATAAATCAGAGCAAATATAGCTCAAATCACATCATAACTTTCAAGGGCTTCATTTCCTGAAGCAGATTGCGCTAGAATCTAATATTTGGACGCTCCCGGGAAATTGTAGAAATTATGTCATCTAGGTAGGTAGGTGGGTACTAACGATTCCGATTTCAATCTAGTTAGGGTAGCAACTGAGAAATGTGGTGGGTTCAATTGTGGAACGAGGTACCTATTAGATAATATCGATTGATGGGAAAAGAATCTATGCGGTACAATACTGGCTGTGTAAGGATATATATTCATACTATAAATACGTATTTAGCTGCATCGGGATACACTGGAAGCTGACCCTAACATTTTTGGGATAATGCTAACGTGCGCGGAGCGGTGGTGGCCCAGTCGTATAGACCCCGACGTACGTACGAGTTTATAGGTCGTGAGTTCGAATCCAGGCAGGCATTTTGTGTATTTAATTTCAAGACCACTGCTTTCAAAACGGTGAAGAAAAGCATCGTGAGGACACCGGCATGTCCTGGAACCGAAAATTCGAATACATGTGACTACCAACCTGCACTGGGCTCGCGTGGTGGATTGCGGCCCACTCCCTCTCACAGGGAGGAGGCCTTTATCCCAGCAGTGGGAACATTATAGGCTGATTATGCTATGCTTTGACTGACTGTGTAAGGAGATAAGTTTATGGATTCTTACTCTAAATAATCTAAATGCAATAAAGGCCATTCGTCACCTTAATAGCAACCACTCTCTCAGAATAAAGATCTTTTATGGACCCATCTTGTCTTAAATTTTACAGCTAAAGCCTTTGATTCTGCCCGGAAGCAACAAACTCTCGCCAGTATAATTAATGGGAAAGTAAACATCAATCTAATTAAGAAAAATAAACATTCTTTAGCAGACAGGCAATTTACCGTCAGCGTCTTCGCCAAAAATTCTGACACTGTTTACCAAGAGAAACATCAATCTATATTGCGTTTCAAATTCTTGCCACGACCCAATAGATATATATTATCTAGCTAGATAGCTATAACTTTGACCTTTCGTCCTCTGGAGCTACGGGTAAATATATATCAAGGCGAAAAACTTGTTTGCAACATATTTTTTCAAATGACATAAATCAAAAGGCAATTTCCTTAGAATACGATAGGTAAGTATGAAGTAGGTGAAGTTTTCGCTAATGCAATAAAAATTCATCATGCGTTTTCTACAATCACATAGGATACTGCCAGTCCAAGTTAACTCTATCGCAGTCTTCACAATCTAATCTAACTTCAAGAATTCTTAGAACCGTTCAACGTATTTCTAATCATTTTCTCAACTATTTTAGAACCCCTAAAATCATTAACTAAAAGTCAGAGAAGACAGCTATTTACGCCGTGAGGAGTTCCGTTTACACAATTCCGGTGCGGAACACTAAAAATAAAACGTTATCTAAAACTGGCGTCCTGACGGAATCCATCCGGGTGTTATCCGCTCAAAACATCCGGCCACGGAGAAGAAAATAAATGAAATGCTAATAGGCATTTGCTTATTCGTACATAAACTTGCTGAGGCCGCAAATTGTACAGATTCTGCGAACCCTTCGTTTCTGGATAAGTTCAGTTCAGAGCACAGAGAACACATCATCTGTCTCTTTGCTAATAGCAAAGCATGCGTGTGAAGATTATTCGGGAGCAAATCCAATTGATTTGTGAATATTTTAAAGTAAGTACCTAGGTACATAGTGGAGTAGACACTTTAAAACTTGTTTTTGGACAATCGTTGACATCGTAACACAGGGTACGGTACTTCTTTGCTCAAAAACTTCAACAGAAAGTCAAGAACTATTTGCATTTGCAGGCAAGTTCGCTCTCCATTTGTGTTCTACTCCGTGCATCCGGCAGACAGGCCCATTCAGACAGACGGTCGTTAGTGTGACGTCAGGATCCTGATTTGTCCCCGCAATTGTAAACTACTTAGCGTATTTAGTATCTGAGGGGAAATTCTCGTAATTCTAAGAACGTTCAGTCTGATCTGCCTCAATCTGTCAAAAATACCTCTAATTTCCCTACATTTTTGACATTGATTGTCGCTGAGATGTGATTGCGACTTGAATTTGAACGTTTTTTAAGTACGAGAATTGGCCTTCTGGTATTTTTGTGTTGATTATATGTAAAACATACTACGAGTCGGCATCATCGATTCCAAATATATCTCAAAGACCTCTTCACAGATCTTGAATTATCTTGTACTCACTCTTTAAAAAAAAAACGTAGGTTGCAACTGCAAGCCGAAATATTGACCAGGCATTTTTATCTGGCAACAGAAACAAAATTACCAACTGCCTTCGTACATGTATGCGAGTGCTTGCCACGAACGAAGAATGACTTCCCACAAGCCTATACGTTTTTGACGCCCTTGAAGATACTATACTAAGGGTTACATTATATTATACTGCACAATACTGCCATTATACCTAAACCGTGGCTGAAGCAACGCCTACGCCGTTCTTATATTTCCTTGAAATGACTCACACGACTTGGGATGACACTCCTGACTGCGGGTTTTTCATTCAATTCTTCATAATATATATTATATATAAACTAACTCATATTTTTAATGCGATAGTAACTCTGATTGTTATCATTTCACGTCTTAAAAACTGAACGGATCTCGATGGACGCAGGCAGACCATGATCTCGGTTAAGACAGGATTCTTTTTGTCCAGTAGTACGTTGTCGTGGCATAATTTCAGACCTCTACAGGGGCTAAGCTGCGGGCAAAAGCTAGTATTCTGTAAATTATTAACAGGTCATTCTCGAAACCACAAATTTACCGAGGACATAAACGTGGACTAGATAAAGATAATTCTGAAGGACACGGATTGACCTAAATACCAAATAAGGTCGAATGCGTTTTACTCTGAACGATGGTCATGAAATGCGCACAAGTGTCGTGAAATGTCGAGCTAATACCAAGAACCACCATATCATCAATGTAGAAGTAGCAAAAGGGAAGTACAAATCGTAGCACAAGGCTTTCTGTAATTCTTACCCAAAGGGGAAAAGTTTAATTCCATGATAAATGTGAAGTATTTTAAATTTAAATAAAACCCCTACTGAATGTGTCCATTAAAAATATCATAGCACCTAACTACATATTTCGAGATTTAACGAACGCGTAGGCGTCAACCTTGCGTGCGAAAACTAATTTTCGAATGTCATTATAATGATAAAGCAAAACTTAATGTGGGGAACAAAAATTCAACCCAAAAATAGAGATGCCGAATTGTTTATTAACGTAAAAATGTGACCCAAAAATAGAGCTGTAGCATTATTGAATGGGACGACTGTGACTGTGTACCCCGTTTTTGCCCTTTTTAGGACAATAAACAGACCTCTAATTATCCCATCCGCCCCCAACGGGTGATGGAGATAGCTGTGTGCAATTACGTGTGTACATATTCGTTGTTTTATTTTTAGCAAACCTAATGTATCACTTTTCGACGATATAATCATCGTGCGAATCAAATTCTGCAAAAAAAAGCGACCAAACTAAGAATGTATAGTAATGTTTAAAGTCAAAGATCCTCTTTTAGAGTCTCCTTTTTGTTGGTAAACAAAGGAAAATTATAAAACAGTGTAGCCACAGAAATATTAACTACAATATAAAGTACCTATGTGAACTCATCCTCCACATTTGAAAATCCAACATCAGAACATAAGCAAGATCACACTCATCAAATATGACGCATATACAAAAAAATTTTAAATTAAATATCATACAGAAAAGTCTGTACAGTGTAGGTACATGCCATACAGAAAAAATTGTACGCAAATAGCAAAGTACTTAAACTTATCAAGAATTGACAGAATTTCTTAGATCAAAGAAATTCTGCCAATTGCTTGTCTTGCCTTCACCCTGATAATGTAAGAACGCTAACGACAGTGATCAGTTGCATTAACAGCGGGGTAATTCTGTAACACACTAACAGTAACAATGTCTTTCGTGTTGACAGTTCGCGTAACATTGCTCGCGTTATTTACGTTGTTAAGCAGACTTTTTCAAACATAATTATGAAGCAGTGGATAAGCAATATCCCTCAAAATGATTTGTACTTCAGATTGTTATTGAAAGTGTGTTACAATTAGGGTGCAGTTCGAGCTTTAGAAACACCCTTAAGATTTAAAAGTTAAAAGGTGTCATTGATCAGATAGTGTATAGGATGTCCCAGTTTTTGAGTTATCTGAAAACGGATTTAGGGATATAACGAGAAACTCTGTGGTAATCTAATGATTAATAAAATCCCCATACCATCTTACCTTAAGAACAACTAATTCGTAGTAAAAAAAAAACACATTCTGCATTCCAAATTTCCAATAGATGGATTTATGAAACGGGAAAGCGACGCAACGAAAAGAGAAGAATTACATAAAAGAAGCAGGATACTCAGTACCAGATACAAGGCTGCTAATGATAATGATGGTGAAGGAAATGATAGCCGACGATAACTTAACACATAAGTCAGCGGAACACTTAGGAATCATGGAACCAGCGACAAATGTGTCTGGAATGTCAGCGTATCCGTCGTCATCTTAAGCATCATTTTTCCATCATCCGTTCCTCACGAGTTTGTTGAAAGATTATGTAGAATTTGTTGATGAAGTTGAGACAAACAATCGTTCATAAGAATTCGCTTCAATTTTGTAAGTACCAGACAAATTTCTGACTTCACTTCCTTATCTTTCACACGTTTTCCTCCATCGTCGACTATGGATCTGTATTTTTAGAGCAACGGCTCCGAAAATAAACTCCTTAATCCCCAAGGCATCCCTAAAACGGTACAAAAAGTTTCCTGAATTGATTTCACTGTTTGCCACAACAATCACGTGCTACCGATGAAAAAATCGCATTAATTCTCTCAACGTCTTGAATACGTAAAAATACGTAAAAGTTTCAAAGGTAATGAACTCGCTAATATTTTTATTTATTCGCAAACTGGTTCCGATCGTTATAACCCTCTAGAAACTTTCCAGTGGCCATACTTTCCCCTTAATGACTACAAAGGTGTTCAAAGTACACCTGTCATCCTGTTTAAGACTTCCTTAATGACTTTTTGCAAAAACTAACGGTTGGACCGTCATGCTTCGAGTTGCTAGTGGGTAATGACCTTACAACGTTCAAAATTGAAGTATAATGTTGCCGAGAAATTGCAAAATGTTCAAGACTTCTCTGGATTTCATGATTCATCTTAATTGTGTTGACCCATTTGGGTTCTGAACTTCTGATACACGCTGTGTTTCGTCTCATAAAATGACGCAGTTTTATATTGGCTTCAGAATGCGTTGACCTTATTCCTAATTCATTGAATAAGCCAGGGGAACTCCTATAATTATGTTTTGTTAGGAGTCTACGCTACGGAGTTCATGCTTTGTTTGCTAACCGAAAGTTTTTCCAACTCGGGATCCTGAGTGACGTGTGGGTGCTGACAATCTCTCGGAAAATATATGTACTTGTTATACAGAGAGCATAATGAAATACATTCGCAAGTAAAAGCAAGACCTCTTTCCAAATTAAATTTCAAGTAAAATAAGCTTTTAGGTGACATGTCAGGAAAATACACGAAATGTTGAGAATTATTTGCTTCAGCATAATTTTATGAGCGCGGGTACTTATTTGCCCACGAGTTTATAAAGCAGTGCACACAAAAAAGTATTCTTCTGGGCATACAAAATCTTTAACAGGGTTCTTTGTTTTCTTTGCACCTTGCATGAAAGACCATACATTTAATCATTTTTTGCTTTTTGCGTTTCATCAGAGCTTTCTTCGGGGTCATTAAGATTATAGGGAGTCGGCGAAAAAGTGAAATGAGTTTTGCACACCACCACTTTTTTATAACCATACCCAATCAGATTTTCGAAGAATACCGGATGCAACTAAAATAAGTTGGTGATCAACGAACTTTCGTATCTCGTTCCGATATTAAAATGTGACTGAAAAATTAGTTATTTTTGGAGTTGTGCTCTAAAATCGTCTACTCTACGTTCTAAGTATTGAACAAGTAAGATAATATTTTGTGTTCCACTCTTACAGGTACTTAAAGGTAATTAAGGACAGGAATAAACGAGATACGGTGTGTCATTTTCTTGTACTCATCGTCTTTAAGAACATTCTGGATACAATCTGTCAAAACGATCTGTAGATCTTTCAATCATGGGGTTGGTATCAATAGATACTTTATCAGACCTAGCTCAGCCCACAATATCCAAAGTACTATCGTATTGTACCAACATTAACGTGTGTGGAGTTGTGTCATTGGATTGGAAACGACTCGGTTGGATGAGCTCGAACAACAGTAATGTATCAACTGGTTTCCGTTGTGTACGATTATGTGGCGTTACTTAATGTGGAACATGTAATGGAGCAGGTGGAAGGGTTGATGTGGAATTGTAAAGCGTTTCGTCCATGTATCTTTTTACCCGACTGCGGCGAAGCCCAAAAGGAGGGTTATTAGTCTGCCTGTTCTGCACCCATAGGCAGTGCAACTGGTAATCTTTATTTTCTCTTTTATGTGACTTGCCTTGTACAGTCAACAAAAGAGATAAGTATGCAGGATCGTGGGATATAGTTGAAGTTAAGTAAGAAACCGATGGATGTTGTCGACTGAAATTTAATTTGATAAATAAGCTTTTTGTTTGATTCGTGTTCGCGTTGATTCTATTGATGTTGTGAACCCGAATGTAAAATGTACGTAGCAATATTAAGATCCTACACCTTTTCTCTCCCTTCGCAAATCGTATCAATATGTACATTTCTGTTACATCATTCGTGATCAAATAAATATTTGATGGTATATATTTATAAATCGAGTGGGAAGACGTGTGTGGGTCTTAAATACCCACATTACATAGATAAATGTAGCATACGACACAGCTTTTGCGAAGAGTAGAAAATGAGATGATTTTAGGGATCTATTGGGATATTTCCTGTACTGCCATTTGCGAGGAGCTACGAGAAGGTCAGCTAGCTAAATCATAAGATTACTCCGAAAATGATTTGTAATTCTTGGAGATCACACCAGAAGAAAAAAGTTGTAAGTCTACTGATTTCTTGGCTAAGTTTCAATGCGCGATAGATAAGTATTTAAGTACGAATAACGGCAGTATTACACATCCAACGGGATTTGGTAGTAGTCAGTTGCGAGGTCTATCAATCAGAAGTGGACATTTAACAATAGATGAAATTGCCATCTCAGGAACCTGGAAGCGTAAATGTATTCAAATGGGAAGATGAAAGTAGTAGGGTCAAACTTGTTCAGAATTCCTGGCTCTGAAAATAAATAATGAGTAGAACTAAATATACTGAACTTTAACAAAACTCGTGTAGTTTAGAAACTAACTGCACGTCTATACTTAGAGAGGGTAGGTACAACAAACAACTCACTCTAACTACGAATACCACAACTGGAAAACCAAACATTTTTCGGTAAAATTTGAACTTCCAAATTGTGGAATTTATAGTTCGAAAAGCTTTTGTGCCGGCGTTTCCACAACCCGAGTTTTATTTCTGTTTCGAGCAACATTTTTGAGGTACTGGTGCAGTTTCAATCAATCGCATTGGGAATAGGATTATTTAGTGAAATACCTAGACCTAAATATTTTTAGCAGAGATTCCAGAATTTGATGGAGTTTTATTGGGGGCAATTTTTCAATAGCCAAAGTTATGAGTATAAAATGTCGATGGATTAGGGGACAAACTAAAGAAACGATTGGTAGAAAATATGCTATGGCTAGAAAGGGGGTAAATGTCAGTGTCAATGTTAATGGCATTAAGTCCGCCTCTGTACATGTATGTGCTTGAAGTATTAAATAAATAAATGTGAGGATATACGGGTGACGTGAAAGAAGTGATGACATGGAAGAAGACATGCTATGCCAACCCCGAACAAATTGTGATAAAATCAAAATATGATTTTGCCTTTTTAGGGTTCCGTACCCAAAGGGTAAAAACGGGACCCTATTACTAAGACTCCACTGTCCGTCTGTCTGTCTGTCTGTCACCAGGCTGTATATCATGAACCGTGATAGCTAAACAGTTAAAATTTTCACAGACGATGTATTTATGAGGTACCTACTGAATTATAATCATCAAGACACCAGCAGGGTAATTGCGTAACACAATAACAGTAGCAATGGATTTCATTTTTAACCGACTTCAAAAAAGGAGGTTTCTCAATTCGACCGTATTTTTTTTTTTTTTTTTGACTGTTCAACAACATTCATAGCGTTATTTACGTTGTTGAGCAGACATTGTCATTTTTTTAACAATGAAGCAATGAATGAATATCCTTCCTTCCTTTTTCCTTCTTTTTTTTCTTCTTTTTCTTTTTATTCCTTCCTTTTTTCCTTTATTTATATGGCGTACATAATAAAGACTATTCTATTCTATTCTTCAAAATGATTCAGATCGAGATTGATAGTATGTTACGAAATTATGGTGCTGATCCACTATCAACACGTACGCGATTCGATCATCATTATGATGATCAAGGGATTAGATTATTGATTAAGTACATCCGGTATAAAAAATACAGAGTGCGATTCAATGAAAGCGATATGTTGGGTACAGTGTACAGCATTTGATATTAAGATAAGATTTATCGTAGGAAATGATTAGAATACTTACTATCACTAAAGACGTTATAATTTTTTTTTTGTGAATTTGTCTAGACATCAATTTTTTTTAAACTAATAATAAAACTGAAGAGTTTGTTTGTTTTCTTGTTTGAACGCGCTGATCTCTGAAACTACGAGTCGGACTTGAAAAATTATTTTTGCATTTAATAGCTTGTTCTTATGGTACAAATCTAACTAAGAAAGATGTAGGTATTAAGGATTCTAATGATTATAATTCTCTAAATATGTACCTGTTATTGTCGCGAATCATATTTTGATCAAGATACAACCGGACACTGACCTGCAAAATACAAAAAACGTAAGAAAATTTGAATTTCGCGGTCTACCACTACCCATTTACCTTGAGACAATATTTTGTGCGCATTTTCATTCCGAATGAAGGGAAGGGCGTTTGACCAAATCGGTATTGATAAAAGTATTTGTGCGATAAAAATACTGATAATTCGGCCCATTCATGAGTGATGTTTCCTTTCGGTTTTTTTATGAATGAATACATTATTATCTTATGATAACTGCGTCATTAAGAATTAGATTAGATTTAGGGACTTTTTTATGATTAATATTCCATTTATAGACTGAATTGGTTTGAAATATTTATTTGTAGATTGGAAGTTTTTACTGAAAAATGTGATTTCCTCCAACTGTGGGTTATTAATGTTATATTGTTACTCAATGGGGAAGCGCCAGCAGGGTAATTGCGTAACACACTATCATTAGCAATCGGTTTCATAACAAAAATTTCATAGCAAAGGGTTTCATTTTGACACTTCAACAACATTCATTGCGTTATTAGCATTGTTGAGCAGACACATTTTTCGAACTTGAGGAGCAATGGATTAGAAACATGCTTCAAAATGATTCAAATTGAGAGTAATAGTGTGTTCTGCAATAAGGGTGCTAGTTAGCCTGCGAAATTCGAAGGACATCATTCAAGTGTCGAACATTTTATACCAAAAAAATTAAGTGCCGGCCAGAAAAAAGAAAGTACCTACTGTTTTCTTTTGGCACTGGTTGTGGTTACTTTTATTTTTCGAACGATGTCCTTTTCTTTCTTTTTTTTTTTGCAATTTAAGGTCAGTGTCAGGTTGTATGTTCGACAAAATATGATTCGCAACCGTAACAAGTATGTTTTTACAGAATTATAATTATTAAAATCATCAATATCTCTATGTTCATTATTATAATCCCATTGATTGATATTTCATGAAGTAGTCATTCAATAGGATGAGATTGTCTCATCAAATACACTGATTGCTGATGATGAGTAATGGCAATACCGCCATCTTGCATGCCATTGTGCAAGCTAGTATCATAAATATGTATTCTTTGCTTAAGGGGCTGACATGACCTGGACTGCATAGAAAATAATTACAAAATTCTATTGTTTGGACTAAAAAATTAAAACACTAGTGTTTTAGTATGTTGCTTGTAGAATAATCTGACAAAAAATCAGAATGATTGTATGTATATGTATGGTTTTTATTGTAAAAAGAAAGTTTTTAGAGGTATCTTCATGTTTTTTACCGACTTCAAAAAAAAGGAGGTTATCAATTCGATATGTATGTATGTAATATTATTGGAATTGCATTATATTCACATATGATGATCTATTAGGGCTTCCAAACAAATATACAAAATTTCATAGACGTATGTATGTATGTATGTTTGTCCACGCATATCTCCGGAACTATTAATCGGATCGTGACCATTTTTTTTTATTGGCTTACATTTTCTTCAACTTAGGGAACAGTGCAAGTTTCATCAAGATCGATTCAGTAATTTTCAAGATATGGACTAATACGTGTAAGTGTGACGGCCTGGCTTATTTATAAGAGCTACGGGTGTAATGTCAAAGGGAAAACATCTCAAAACCTTGGTCAAATACTAGTGCAAAAACTAAAAATTACGAAATAAAAAGTAATTTAAAAAAATTAAACCGACTTCAAAAAGAAATTAACTCAAAATTATGAAATAACTTTAATTTCGGAAGTCGGTGGCATAAAACTAAAATACAGATCCCAAGACACCGACTTCCGAAATTAAAGTTATTTCATAATTTTGAGTTAATTTCTTTTTGAAGTCGGTTTAATTTTTTTAAATTACTTTTTTTTTCTATCGTATCAAATTAGTTGTATTATGTTTTCAATAAACTATCTACCTAGCATATATCCTGAAGAATATCATATATTTTTTTGATTTTGTTTACTGTAGTCGATCATATGTATCCTGTTATTTGCATGGTTACTGAAATGCTAATTTTACATGATATTTAATTTCAATTGTAAGTGACTTTGCTGTTGGTGTGCTTATTATAAATAAATATATTTTTATTGTTTCTAAAATTTGCGTTTTTTGCGATTAGGTCCTGTAAGCCCCTTAACGACAATAATTGTGTTAGAAAAAAAATCCTCTTACAAAATAAAGAGTAAGTACATTTCCAGTTATTAATCTATGATTTTTCGCAATCAAAACCTACAAGATAACTCATTTGATCTCTATACTAATATTGTTAAAATATGCGAGTATTTTCATGTAGGGGCCTAGGGGGGTAATCTACGGAACTACCTACTGATCCAATTCCTAAAATTCTATCACTAATGGTAGCTACAGTAGTGCGAGTGTCATAGGATGTATTTTTTATGTTAAAAAAGTTTCACATGGGCAAAGTCACAGGCAGAAGCTAGTCTTCTATAAAAATATAATTTAATAATAGCAATTCCTGCCTCGGAAAGCACGTTAAGCCGTTGGTCGCGGCTGTCATTCGTGGATCTTTGACAGTCGTTATGGGTAGTCAGAAGCCCGAAAGTCTGACAACCAGTCTTATCAAGGGGTCTCGTTACCAATCGTCAACAGTAAGTGGGTTGTGGAGGTCAGATAGGCAGTCGCTCCATGTAAAATACTGGTATTCAGCTGCATCCAGTTAAGACTGGAAGCCGACCCCAACATGGCTGGGAAAAGGCTAGGCAGATGATGAATAGCAAGGTTTCCAAGTCTAGATTAAAATAGAAAAAAAAAATCTTTTCCCATGAGAAAGCTATAACATTCACTAAGGAAGTGTGGCGTGACATGTGAGAAATTAAAATCTCCATTGTCTACTGGGGCTCAGTATTCATTTATTGTAGGAGAGATTGTATGACAATAGTGCTGTGCAGACAGCTAAATGAGTGGTAATTTCTTGTTAGAGGCACCAGGAAGACGACATTCCTTATGGAGTTATTGTTATGCCACTTTTTAGATTTTTTTTTGTTATAGCTGGGTTATTCTTGTAGTATCTAAAATACACTAAAAACTCAGTAAGAACCGCTTGGTACGGACATCTGATGAGGCGAGATGATGACCATGACTAAAAGAGTCATGAATATAGAAGATGGAACAAGAGGCAATGGTCGACCACCAATAACTTGGCTATGAACAATAAAAATTACATGATAGTGAGCAACAGAGACAACCCGTGCGGTGTGGCGCAAATGTACAGACGCCAGCACATCAAGCTACCCGAAACTGTCAAATTTTCCCAATCAATCTTGAACCTTATGCTGTACCGATAAAGTTGAAAATCTGTTACAAGAAATTTGACAGATTGTAATAACTTGATGTGCTGGAGTCTGTACTAGAAGGGCTGACCCCAAAATAAATTGAAAGGGCCAGGAGAAAGACGAAGAACAAGTTATAGATGGGTTTATGGAAACTATGATCATTTTTGTTGTAAACTTCTAACATTCAACAAATAAGACCTACTTTTGAATGAAAATTTGTAAGTTAATAAGGAGTTTCTGACTTATAGGGGCCTTACCTGTCAATCAAAATATACTGAAACTTTAAAGAAATTATGCAAAATATGTAATTTTGTGTTGACATGTTTTAATAAATTACTTAGAATGCACTTATTTAGTTACCTACCAACAGTACCAACTAAGTTGGTTACAATTTATTGAATTAAGAATTTACAGTTAAAATTTTACATTATCAAACAAGGATTTCATAAAAAAAATTGACTAATATGAAAAACATAAAAGCAAACACAGTCAAAGTATGCCAAAAATGATAATTCTTAATACCTACTTCAATAATTACTTGGGAGTTTTTAAGTCAATCAATTCTGGATAATATAGTACTTAACAAGGACATGAAAAACATTAAAAAAAAATACGGTCGAATAGAGAAACCTCCTCCTTTTTTGAAGTTGGTTAAAAATACTTTGTAAACTGATAAAATGCAGTAGTGTCCTCGTGTTAAATTGCAATAGAGCTGGAAAAAACATTGGCTAGGAGGAAAATCGTTTTACATAGTTCATGTCATCAACTTTTTTTAATGTAAAATACTGGTAATCAGCTGCATCCGGTTAGACTGGAAGCCAATCCCAACATAGTTGGGAAAAGGCTAGATAGATGATGATGATGTCATCAACATTTTGGCTTTTAAATATTGTGATCCAGGGCTATCTTTCAAGTTTTCAGTGTTTGGTAAAAGGTTGCTGATCACTGATCCAAACAAAACCATGTCCCTTCAAACAATACAGTGTGGCATAGTCATAGACGGGCAACCTATCATGGCACGGCATGTCTGAGTCCATGTCACGCAGCATATTTGGGTTTTTACCGACTTTACAAAAAGGAGGAGGTACTATGTTCGGGTGTTTGTATGTTTTTTTTTTTTTTTTTTTTTTTTGTATGTTTGTTCATCGAATACGCCGCCAATTGTCGACGGATTTTCAAAATTCTTTTTTTGTTCGAAAGTAGATAGTTCTGAGGTGGTCCCATTGTCATCAAGTTAGGATCTGATGATGGGATCTTAGAGAAATCGAGGGCAACCCTCAAATTTTATAGGCTCACTTATTGTTTTTCGCATATTTTATGAAGTATCTTGTGTATTTGTGTATGGTTGTCACCATCTCAGGCAGCTGGGCTGATGATGGAAGGTACAACTCCTTAACAGTAAGAAAGTTACTCGAACAGGCAAGGACTGTTTTAGTAAATTGTTTTGATGTTTGATAGGGCATTTGCCACATTTGGTCTCATGATCATCAAGTCATGACCTGATGCTGCAGTCAGGATAGTCTGCAGAGTACCTAACTCCTCGACAACTAACAGCAGATATATCGTGTTTAGGCTCATTGAAAAGGGCTCGATGTGTGGATAAACGTACTGTTACTGAGGAACACCGAAGACCTGATGCTGAAGCCAGGAGCATCAGAAAAAGTACAAACCTTTAAATTACAGCACCGTAGTCGTGTTTGGGCTCATTTTAAACAGGACTAATTTTAAGTTCAATGCAATGTTGACATAAGTCTGGCCTGATGCTGCAGCCAGGATTATCAGCATCTAATCTAAAAACTAATAAAAGGAGAACTCCTCAACAATTAACGTCCCTGCATCGAGAAAAGGAATATTTTATAAAAAGGCGATGGGCAAGTTGACATTAGGCTATTGTAACTTAGATAAATTATAAATAGACCCACTAAAAAGCGAGAAATAAAAACTTTTTAACAAAAAAAAACCGACTTTAAAAAAAACACTACAAACTGAAAAAAAAAAACACTACAAACTGAAAAATAACTTTAATTTCGGAAGTCGGTGGCAAAAACTAAAATACTGATCCCTAAGACACCGACTTCCGAAATTAAAGTTATTTTTCAGTTTGTAGTGTTTTTTTTTTCAGTTTGTAGTGTTTTTTTTAAAGTCGGTTTTTTTCTATCTAGATTTTTTCATTAGCAGCCTGGAGGAGTACTATATGTGCACCTCAGCCCAACCCTTGTCACTAAAACAATGTCATAAGTAATCAACATAATACTTAGTATATTTTACAACTTATTGACATGAATTCACTCCAAATGTGGTTTAGAAAATGCTAAAAGGAAGATGTCATCATGTCAACAGTGTTGTTATTACTTTAACTTGTTGACTGCCACCCGGTCACATGGTGGCGCCAAACAATAGATTATCTATTATGTCTGTTGTCTGGTCAACATGTTAAAATAAACATATGTTTCATAGGTCAGTGTATTTTGTTCATGTCAATCCTAACTAAAATGATAAATGCTATATTATGAGTTTGTTTGTTTGATACACTTTCACGGCTTAACCGATTTTGATGGAATTTGGAATGGGGATACTTTGTACCCTGGGGAAGCACATAGGCTACTTTTTATCGTGTGGGCAGAGCCGCGGGTGGAAGCTTGTAACACAATAATTAAGAAAATACATAAACTCACTACTCCTTCCAATGCAGGTAGGCAAAAACTACAGAACTCCACCTGCTACGATCCTAACATACCTCTCCTTTTGCCTCATTCACGTTCATACAATATGAGAATTTTTTCGTGGAAAATACAGGTTTTACTAATAATAACTGGTGGTTTATGCACAGTCTATATTTTGCCTGTTTAGGGTATGCACATTATTTTAATAAAATTTATAAATTCTAATAAAGAAAATATCAGACATGAAAGTGAGGTAGTTATGTATAAAATATCCATAAATATCCTGATTAACAATTATTTTTAGCGTGTAATGAGTTCATGATACCATTTATAGTTTGATATAATCTGTTGCTAAACTTTTACTGGTAACACTAAACAGAGAAAATTATCTACATTTATTAGGAAAGTAGTGAAGTATACTATGTCAATTTCCTGTGTCAGTGCGGGAAATTGATAGATAGATTAGCTACACTATAAAAATTACAGATACAAATGTAGAAATTTTACATAGGGTGACACAATGGGCGGTTGTATTGCTAAAAGCGATGTTTTACAAACAACTTTTGGATGGATTAAAGGGAGAAGGTATTCAGTGGTGGCAATATTGCCGGTAATCAGTAGTGTACCATTCACATACTTAAGTATACAATAAATACATAAGTAACATAATGAGCAAAACATATTGTTGTAGAACATACATTAAAACTGAGTTGTGATTTGGTGACAGTAGTATCATCCAGGGACACTGGTGATTCCCGTGCAGTTGCATAAACTTTTCCTCATAACAGTTGTCTGCCACAACAATTGTGGAAGACACAATGTAATGGCTTATTTAGAGTAAGATTGGTCAAACTCACCTGTTTCCAAAGTTGGTCCTCCAAAACTCGGCAGCGTCACTCTTCGTAATGCGGAACTGGTCGCCGGCAAACGTGCCGTTCGGGAACATCGCCTTCAGCTCACTCAACATGTGGCTAAACACCAAGCTAAGCTTCGTCAAGTTACGTCTGTAGTGAGAATTCTCGTCAAACATCTTCTCTTTACCTTCCTTGAACAACTTTATAGCCTGCTTACATTTCCTTATCAAATTAATTATAAATATGTTAAAATGTTCGTTGCTATTCAACGCCTGCATGTTGTCCTCGTACTTTGAGTATATAACACGCAAACGCTGATACGTATCCGGTAAAATGTCCAGGATAAACGGCGGACTGTTTTTCAAATTCATCTTATGATGCTGACACAGTTTTACCACTTTATCCATCAATTTCCAAGTCTTATCCAATGTCCTTTTATCGGTCGCGAGTTTAGTAGGGCATACGGCGTCCGAGAACGCCCCGTGCAACTTCGAAAATATCGAAGATATATTTTTCTGTTGTGATTTGTGACGAGGGGCCGCCATATTGGAGAGTCCGATGACATACAAATGAAAACAACGTTTTTTAACACGACACTAAACTCAAAACACATGCATCACTTAATTATAATGTTGTAAAGCGCGTGTCTTCTCATTATCACATAATCGAACCACATTTACGACACAAATAACACGCTATACAACGATCGCCCACTGACACATCGGCGACGCGTATGACAATTTGACAATTAAATGAATGAATGAACCAGTGTTACCAACCCATAACTAAATTTGCCCCCGAGATTTTTTAAAAATCCCCCTAAAAAAACCCTAAGTATAGGTTCACATAGGGTAAATTTCTTTGATGCAGTTCCCAACTCCCTAAGTCGTTCGTAACTCACCAAATAAAACACATAGTTTGTAAAAAAAAAGACTAGGTACCTAAATACCTATTGCTAAACTACTAACTAAATTGTAATATTGTTAATCAGTTCCAGAACGGCATCATCATCATCGCCAGCGGTGCTACTGTTCAAGGTCCATGTATTTTTTAAATCATACATTCGTACGCTAAAGGCTTTTAACATACATATTTGCCGTAGGTTCAAACTTAACGCAAGACCCATATTCATACCCATAGATACGAGCAGCGTCAATAACGCCACAGCAAACTTTTAGCAAGCCCCTAAAAATAACCCCAAAAAAAATCTGTCCCTAAAAATACCCCTTTTAAGACTTCTTCCCCCTAAATTTAGGGGGAAAACCCCAAAGTTGGCAACACTGGAATGAACCAAAGTGACAGGAAAATAGGTTGGTTTGAGGACGAGTTGGTGTTGCCATTTGAAAGATTATATTTACCCTACACAACTTTGGTTTAAATTGAGGCACAATTCCCGTTATTTTAATAAAGTTCGCATTCTAATTTTAGCCTCAATCAGACACAAATACACACATAGCTTACACACATTAAAGAGATTATGACTACATTTTGAACGGGACTGGTAACAACAGGGAGAAAAGTTAAGTTAATGAAGCTTTTATTAAGAAATTAAGAAAAAATAAACTAATTAGGTTGTTATGTTTGGTATCTATACGAAGTTAATTTTGCATTCTGAAATTACGTTAAATCGCACATCTATGACAGTCATAATTGTTTGATAAATGTGTGTATTTCAAACAATTTTGTGCCTCGTAGTCAATTCAAACTACCTAGCTGCTGGGCTGCTTACGAGAGAGAAATGGTACTTAAATACATACAGAACGTCAGGGAAAATTATGTGACTTAGATAGTGGCAAATCAAAATGAGTACCTATTAATTTGCACAGATTCGTATCTTACAACTGTTTTTACTATCTATCCCTACTTACAAAAAAAAAGTTACAGCAAATAGTCCACAAATTCATCATTCTTTACTAGTCACATGAAAAATTATTGCATGGAAATTTAAAGTAGTGTGTCAATTTTCTAAGCATTTGATGTTCACTGATTGTACTTTTAAACCTTCGTCAGTTTTAAAATTCTTTCCTTTACCAGGTCAGTAAGTACACAAAGTTGGTAATACAACAAGGCTCAAGAAAATAGGTGGCTCGCTTAAATGCCAATTTATACGTTTTTAAAATAAACTTCCTAGCCACAAGAACTAAGCCTTATTAAATTCAAATCTTTTTTAAAGCGAAAACTATGCCAGAAAGCCTAATAAACTGTAAAATACTATATTGAGGACAAAAAGGCTTGGGATTGAGCTGCTCCAATAGGTTTAGACAGTGAATGTTGTTTTTATTTTGCTATTTTACACTTTAATATATATATATTTTTTTTTAAGTATCTATTTACTTAAACAATGACATGTACATTTACTGTTTAAAGTATTCTATTATTTTAATTATTGTGAATGTGAGGACTATGTCTACGGGTCATAGTTTCCATTTTTATCATGGTCTGGCAGTTTGAGTAGTTTATGCGACCTACCCAAATGTCCTGTCTTTGGTATTGTTCGTCGCATTGTTAAGCTCCTTAAGTTCTGAGTTGAGCTGCACAGTTACTGACAAATGCGTGCACTGACTGGACAGGTCCACTCAATCTGTGTGGTTCTTTCTTCAAAATATCATTTCAGACACTAATCTACATGGTCCTCAAAGATTATGTCTGGAATTTTTATATACACATTGACATTGATGAATTTTGTTTATACAATGACATGAATATTTACTTTGTAAAGTATTTTTTTAATTTAATTATTGTGAATTTGAGGACTATGTGGGTCATTTCTTTTTTCTGTTTTCCTTCTTAGTTTTAATCATGATCTGGCAGTTTGAGTAATTTACGCGGCCTACCCAAATGTCCTTTCTTTGGTATTGTTCGTCAAATCGTTGAGCTTCTCAAGTTCTGAGTTGAGCTGCACGATTTTTGACAAATGGGTGCACTGATTGGACAGGTCCGCTCAATTTGTGTGGTTCTTTCCTCAAAAGACCATTTCAGACACCAATCTACATGGTCTTCACACGATCTGACCAAGATTGTGTCTAGACTTTAAAAAAGAGACTGTGACCTCTGAGTTTGTTTCAGCCTTTCTTCTCAGAATAGTCAGTTATGAAACGCCGACCTCATCTAGTTTAAAAAAATATGATTGACGTGTAAAAGTGTTTGTACAAACCAACTTACAGAAAATAAATAATTTATCATTTTATCATAAAACTTTAATAATACATAATACCTGCATAATACCTTTTGAAGCTACGGTTCTGAGCAGACTATTTTTTAGCCACTAAATTTAGTTTAATTTCTTGTTACTAACAAAGATCAAAATAGCATACACTTTTGATTTGACCAATGTCGAGTTCAAAATTTTAATATCCTGGCCATTTTATGAAATAATTTTTTATTTAATTATATTGTCAGGGTCTGACATGTAAAGGGGATGGATGAATGTCACCTTGTGGCGTTGACCTATCTACAAAATATGAAATGTTGAGTCGGTAAAGCAGACTTTATCGTGCAATGAGCAGACAAAATTATCCCACAAAGTGACGAACCTCCTTTGAGAAGAAGGCTAATAGAAGAAAGCAGCTGGGCTGGACAGAGTTTGGGAAGCTCCTATATCTAGCAGTGGACTGCCGTAGGCTGATGATAATGATGACGAACATATTTTTAATGTGACCTGATGACAAACGATTCTACGACTTACTGAGATAAGACTATACTGATTAACGAGACTGTTTCAATGTTATTTATGTTGACGTTGACCAAGAACATGGCTAGTGCTTTTGTCTTTTGTTGAAACCAAAATTAAGCGTGATAATCAAAATTAAATGATCAGTCTAATTTCGTCAACATTTTATTCCAATGAATTACATTTTCCCAGTATTCGCAGTGTACATTTTTGATCTGGCAATATCGCGGTTACCACGTTTTGATATTGCTTACAACTATTACCGTAGGAGCTTACTTATGTAATTTATATTTTTTAAAGCTTCCATGAAATAAATAAAAATAAAAAACATTGTGATCATAAAGTTCAATCGTAGTCATAATTTATTATAATTTTATTTCCTGAGGTAGAAACTTAACGCACTAGCTCAGTGCAGCCATCTCGTGAACAATAGTTGAAGCTTTCTCGTATTAGTTCTCGATGTTTGTAACAGATAGCGGTAGTTGTGTACTACCGCTATCTGTTATTATCAAAGTAAATAGTTCTTTCATTAATACATAGATGTCATTGAAACCAATTTGTGTCAGAAATATATTTATTTCGACAGATTTTTTTAGCAGCGACAATTTTAGTAAAATAGCGTCCATTAACATGAGGCATATAATATTTAACCGTGGTAACAAAAATAAAGATAGTTATTTTATGAGTAAAATAGTTTATTCTTCATCTTCCTCTTCTTCATTCGGTTCCGGGGTGGTAGTGGTTCGTTTCTTGGACTTCCTCTTGCGACTGTGTCTCTTGCCTTTCTTGCTGATCCTAAGTTAAAAATAAATCAATTTAAATATGAATACCACTAAGCAGGTTCCTATCGTCGCTTGAGGGTGTAAACTATGCATGTGGATGACGTTCAATTTAAAGGAGGAAGAAAAATCGATAATTTAAAATTTTGGTGTAACGGATTATTTACAAATTTTTATCAGAGCAGGTTTACAGATTGCTCCATATCTAGATAAGTACCTAGGTATTTCTCAATACAAATTGCTAAGGTTTAAGCAGAAGGCACTAATAAAACATTCAATGCGAGGACATCAACAATATTAAGTTTTAACTAATGCAAATAGAAATATTCAATTCTATTGTAACACTATTATTAACAAAACATCACACCTGAAGCACATTTCGCTAGTTATTTTTGAGTCCAACGTGATAATGTGATATAGCGAGCCTAATGCAAACTATTGGGCACAAATTCAGTCCCCAGGCTACTACTGAGAAAGTCCAAATGTAAAATAAAAACCGAAAAATATTTTGTCCGACCCGGGATTCGAACCCAAGACCTCAGCTTCCGCTCCGTCTCACAGAAAGGAGGCATGTGTTCCAGAAGTGCGAACGTTATGAGCTGATTATAATATGCAGTATGAATTAAATCTAATTATATTATTATTATTATTATTGATAAAACTCACCTTAATATTGAAAGAAAGTAGTAGTGGAGAAGCACGTAAGAAATCAAGAGGACACAACAGGACAAAGTAGAGAGAAAAGAAGGCTATATTGCAGTATATGCTCCAAGATGGGAACAAGTAATTAATCTTGCAGGAAGATATTGATAGACGAAGAGGGAAGATTAGACCGAGACATATCAATGAATCGACATAGTACAGATCAAGAAGAAAATGTAAAATAGATCCACTAAGAGTCAGATAGCATTCAATAGAATGAATTAGGAATGCTTCTTCGACAAGAGTAGTGCAGAATTGACGGAGTGGATCACACCATTCATATACAGGGTTATTGGTAAAACATTAACAACCTCACTCATCATTATGAACAACTTTTACTATGGGACCAAACCCGAAATCTCGAAAAAAAATCAGCTGTTCCCTACATTTATGTTCGTTTATCTCGTCAAATGTAGGGAACAGCTGATTTTTTTTCACGGTTTCAGGTTTGGCCCCTAAGTAAAATTTGTTCATAATTATGAGTGCAAGGACCTCTTAATAGGTTGTTAATGTTTTACCAATAACCCTGTATACAACAGGGCCCGGCGGCATACATCAACGCGCAAACTATGAATTCAGTACGTCATTCTAGACCAGAAAAAAAAACCATTTTGACCGCGTAGATAAGGCACTTTTCTATGAAACAACTTGATTTTTTTTTATAACTGGCCTAAAATTTCTGCGCTAGGGGAAGAACCATGTTATCATCATCGCTGGAGGAAAAAATCTAGAATCTTGTCCTGAATTCATGATTGCAAAAAGTTTGCGCGTCGTTGTCCTGCCACCCCATATATAGTGGAATTCAATCTGACCTATCTGTGTAGGTAATTAAATTGAAATGTTCGGTAGTATAGGTCATCTTTATCAGTTATGGTGATAAGTAAGGCCAGACGCAGAAGTATTACATGAAAAGGTTAAAGACTTCCAGAAGATTATGTATTGTTAGATAGGTACATTATAATAATTTATTTACAAACAACAATTTAAACAGTCCAGTTAGTCACAAAACACTTAAATTACTTTTCATGTTCCGGGCAAGGAGACTTTTCATATGCATTGAATTTCAATATCGCGCCTTTAACTCCCACAAGCACGTTATCTGCCGAATCCATTGCAAAGGAATTTACTCCAGAGATGCCAAATGTTCCCAAATGCCTTGCACTTGTGTTTTCAGGGTCTACTACGTATAAGTTACTATTCTCATCCATGGCGAAGACTTCATCCGATCGACTGACAAAAACACCAGTCATTTTATCATTGGGTAACCCTTTGATCTTGATTGGAACCGTATTTCCATTCTTTAGAACATACGAAGTCTTTGTAGCTACGAAATATAAGTTATTTCTCGGGTCCACAGTCAAACCATGACCGTTTGGTACAGCTGAGAATGTCTCCTGCTTTTGACCTTCATTCGTGATCTTATGGACTCTGTTTTGGGGCCAAGTGGCTATATACATTGCACTACCATCGCTGTTAACTGCGATATACATCACATCTTCACCCAAAGCTGTATACAATTCGATAGAGCTGTCATCTTTGAACTTATAGACACCGTTATCAGTGGCTAAATACACGATGTCGTTTAGGTTATCAACGCAAGTCGACTGACCGAGTCCGGCCACTTTTATGATTTCGGATTCTCCGCTTGGGTGCATGACTTGGAGACTCATCTTCATTTCATCACTTATGAGAGTGAAGAAGACCTTGCCAGTCTTCCAATGGATGCTCATGTCTGCTGGAATGCCTGTGACGTTCCTTTGTTCTTCTAAGGAGTAGTGGAAGTTGTTGAAATTGAGGACGGTAGCACAGAAAGTGTCCCTGGTCTTTTGTTGTAAGAGTCTTTGTCTGGTCATCACTGGGTTTGAGCTGATGGTTGTCACTATTGACAGGAGTACTAGTATTAGTTTCTCCATCTGAAATCAAATAGAGTGATGTAAACATTTTGATCTGTGGACAGTCAATTAGGTACTGCAGGTAAATGAATTTTCTAGTTACAAGGAAAGAATGAGCAGCAATTATAATTTCATTTTTAGGGTTCCATACCAAAATGGTAAAAACGGAACCCTTATGGTGAGACTAAGTCTGTCTGTCTGTCTGTCACAGCTGGATATCTCAAGAAATACTAATGCTATCGACTTGGAATTTGGAATAGTTTTAGATGACGTTTGCCCAACTATTTTGAAGAAAGAAATAAAAATATATGTATATTTTTTGCAACAGGGACTGAAAGGGGGTCTGAAAAATTCGAAGTAGGGCTACTAGGGCATGTGGGGTATAATATGAAAGAGCGCAGTTTGCATATTTTCAAACATTTTTCTTTCTTTTTATGCCGCATAGTTTTCGACTTTTGATGAAACTCTGCAATCCGCGACTGGTGGCCGTCCTGATATCAAGAGGAAGTGCAACTTTTTCCGTATTCTTGGTCTGTACATTATCATTATAAAAAAGCTTGTGATGCCCCACTGTAGAGCAAAGGCCTCCCTACTCTCTCACCACTTTTTTCTTTTTAAAGCTTTATGGACCAGCGGGGTAACTGCGTAACACACTAACTAACAGTACCAATAGATTTCATTTTGACAGTTCAACAACATTCATTGCGTTATTTACGTTGTTGAGCAGACACATTTATCGAACATATGAAGCAATGGATTAGCAATATCGTTCAAAATGATTCAGATTGTGCTTGGTAGTGTGTTACGCAATTAGTGTTGTTCTTTTTGAAGGAGTTCAGCTCATCCTATCTGGTCTCTTTATTTATCATGAAAATATTAATGATCCACTTACTAGAATTGTTTATAATAAATTGCTTGTTTACGTAAAGATAGAATATACATTTTCCAGAAAATCTAATTAGAAAGAAAAACAAAGCAGTTATACTATAGGTAGCTGCATCATCACTCAAAGCTGGAGAGGATACACGTCATGGCTTGCACAATGGAATGCAAGTAGGTAACAGGATAACAGATAGTAGAGAGTAGATAACAGGATTGTTCTCAGCGGGATTGTCCGAAAGGGTTACCGCTGGCCCGGAACATAAAGGGCTAAGGAAGGAACACGGGTGGGTTTTAGTCAGTAAGAGTCTGACACTCCCTTCTGCTCCACCCAGAGCGGGAGGAGTCATTTGATGATTTCCCATCCGCAAAAAAAAAAAAAGCAGTTATTTTCTGAGTAGGTATAAAGTTGTTTTTATTTACTTTATTAACCGACTTCAAAAAAGGAGGAAGTTTCTCAATTCGACCGTATATATTTTTTTAGTTTATCTTTCGAATGTTTTCCTAAATAAAGATTTTTTCCGAGGCTGTCAGTTTAGCCCATTGTATCGTATTAGTAAATCTGTATATTTGGTGGCTATCATATTTTCTTCATGGCTTGCCGCAGATGGTCCGTGGATGGGTGACCATCTTTACATACAAAGAGTGGGGTCTTTGTATGTAAAGATGGTCACATGCCTCGGAAAGCACGTTAAGCCGTTGGTCCCGGCTGTCATTCTTCATGGCTTTAATCATGTTTATCGATTTTTTTCAGAGATATAGTTAACACTAGCTTCTGCCCCCGGCTTCGTCTGCGTGAAATTTTTTGTTCCCCGGACCCACTCCGTCGTATCGCATCGCCTGCCCGCGCTACTACTTCTTTCTTACTTTTTTTTGCTCTGTCCCTAATATTGTTCTGGGTGGCAAAATTAGGTTGAGAACCTATGACTTAGAAGGAAGGACCCTGGTTTTTGTCATCTTTTTTATGATGAAAACTTAAAATATAAGTAGATAATTCCTTAAGAGGAATTGCGGTCAGAGAGACTTTTGAAAAAGCCTAAGTAAAAAGCCGTAATTGAGGTTTAGTTCTCGTCTATTTCCTCCTCCAATATTGACCAATTTAAAAGATATTTCATAAACTGAATAAGAAGGATTATCTACTATGTCGCTATGTTTTTCTTTATTCAATAATAGTTGTCAAATATGTACACTAGGCCTCTGTTGACAGCGGTATATATCGGCAATTTTGAGCATTTTTTGAGGATTTTACATTGATACATATAGCCTATATGTTCCCACTGCTGGGACACAGGCCTCCTCTCGGTGAGAGGGAGTGGGCCGTAATTGAGGATTTTAGTGCTTAAAAATAATATATCATCAAAAAGGAAAACATAGGGACATACAAGTACTTAGTTAATATTTATAATTCTGTAAAAAATCATTGCTTTATGGTCATAAACCAGAAAGAAAACAGGCGAGAGCGTTTATAAGGAGAAACGACCAACTCTGTCAAGATTTCCGTAAGGTAAACCCGAGATAGAACCATACAATTTCAATTATACACATTGTTAATTTTCTCTGTGGAGGCTTAGCGGTGAAAATTAAACGCTTCGCTGTTTCCATAATGTTTTTCCCTTCCATCTCTGTTCGTAAGTATCTTACGTATCTCGATTGAATTTTATTTTAATAGGTTTTTCTGCGAGCTTCGTGGTTCAGTGAAAATTGCGGCCTTGACGGAGGTGACTGAACAGAAATCTTGAGAGCTGAAGATGATGATGATAGGAGTTCTTTTCAGTTTTTGAAAGCCTGGTGAATTTATGTGCTGTCTTATTTATACTCTGTTCAAATTGGTTTGACTAAGAAAAAATCTCAAAGCCATAAGATATAGATTGACGACGATAAGACAATTGAATATCGTATGGTAATTTAATTTTTGGTAAAACATTATTATACTACCATAGATTAGCATGGACTTACAATAACATTCGGGAACAGAATCTACGTGTTGCTTTTTATAGAGTACAAAAAAAAATTGGGCATGTTAACCATTTGAATTTACGCATAACAAAAGAAAACAAAAAAAAACGGTCAAGAGCGAGTCGGACTCACGCACAGAGGGTTCCGTACAAATTTGTAGGTATGTAAATAGGTTATCACGGCTTTAAAAAAAAAAATACTACAAATTAAACGGTTTTCGGATTTTTTCCAGATGCAGCTTATTACCAGTATTTTACATGGAGCGACTGCCTTTAAGACCTCCACAACCCAGATACTGACCCTGTAAAACGATACCCCTTGGGAAGACTGGTTATCAGACTTTCGGGTTTCTGACAACCCGAAACAACTGTCAAAGATCCACGAATTACAGCCGGGACCAACGGCTTAATGTGCTTTCCGAGTCACGGAGAGGTCTTGGTGTGTAAAGATGGTCACCCATCCACGGACCAACCGCGGCAAGCGTAGCTTAACCTGATCGATCGACCCGTGTGGCTGTTATTACTAAGCCACAAGCCCCCTCGGTTAAAATATATATGACAAGAAAAACCAGTACTTACTTTTCTTTCACAAAATATTCCAACACAACACAGCTCCGCGTAAGTACTATTCCGGAGCACACATCTCGAAGCGCACTGACAACAAAATTATCAGTTACTTTATATATAAGTGTCATATTATCATTCTTACTGTATAAACGTTTATAATAAAACAATAACATTCTGTTGGACAATAGTCAACAACATATTTCTTCGATTATATTCGTGATTACTCAATCTCTAGAAGGAAATATGCGGTGCGTTGTTAGCTCTTTCATTTTCTTCATTGTCATCGTTGACTGTGGTTTTCAGTGTAACTGTCGCTTTGTCTAGAACATAGTAATTATTAAGGCGAAAGCGCCAGGGTAGCCCGCGAAATTCAATTTTTTTTAGGTTTTTTGCAATTTGCTGGTCAGTATTAAGTTGTACGTTGATTAAAATATGATTCGCGGCTGTAACAAATATGTATTTACAGAATTATAAACATTAAAGTCATCAACACAACTCTCTAAGACCATGTAATCCCCAAGAATGACTATTTCATGAAATATTGACATTTGGGAATTACATGGTCTTAGAGAGTTGTGTTGATGACTTTAATGATTATAATTCTGTAAATACATATTTGTTACGACCGCGAATCATATTTTAATCAAAGTACAACTTAATACTGACCAGCAAATTGCAAAAAACGTAAGAAAATTCGAATTTCGCGGGCCACCTTAGAGCTTCCCCCTTAAGATTATTTAGTTGTGCTATATCGTGCGGAAACACGTGAACATTCGAGTAATTACAATTTGCATCATTATCTTCGATTTCTGCTGATACTTAATTCAATCTTTACCAGCACCCTATTTATTTAAAACATTTTCTACCACAATCCGAGAGTAATGAAGGAATTTTTTAATACATTGCTTCTTAAGTTTGGAAAATTCGTCTGTTCAACCACATAAATAGCGCAATGAACGTGGCTGACCTGTCAAAATGAAAAGAATTGAGATCAATTGTAATTTTATGTGTTACGCAATTACCCTGTTGGTCCAGATGCTCTGTCCGTTTTTAATGAGTCTTTAATTGATAAAATGGTCATTAATTTGTGCCAATTCTCTAAAAAAACTGTTACTTACTTAAATAGAGGTGGAACACAGACATACTCATCTGTATTAAAACTGTAGCGAGAGATATTCATCAGTGAGTATGTAAACAAAGATTTTAAGAAACAACAAGATTCCAATTAAGTATTGTTTTGTTTCAAGAGTGCTGTTCAAATTTCATAGCTTTAAAATATTTGACCCAGTGCATAATCACACTAATATTATAAAGGCGAAAGTTTGTGAGTGTGTTTGTTACTTCTTCACGCTCAAACGGCTGGACCAATTTTGATAAAATTTTGTATGGAGGTAGCTGACACCCTGGATTAACATGTAGGCTACTTTTTATCCCGATATTCCCACGGGATCGACACTTATGCGGGTGAAATCGCTGGGCGTGGCTGGTATTAACATAAAATCACGCCTGTATTCCCCAAAGGAAAGGGGTACTTATAGTACAGTCACGAGCATAAGTATGTATACATAAAGGCGATTTTCTCCTTTATTTTTGAATGAAATTTTATGTTATTACGAACATAGCATTTCCGAACCTATAGGTTTATGTAAAGTGTCGTATTTCAACTTTGCATTTCGTTATTTCGTGAGAAAATTGCAATTGAAAGTTGCCAAGTGTTGACATATTAGTGCTCGTGACTGTACACCCACATCTCGCCAGTTATGTCTATCAGTTATGTCTATTCGTTAGTTATGTCCGGTCACAAATCCAAGACTCCGGTCTGCTACTGAGAAATTGTAGATGGATAACGCTAATAACACTTTGCTCGACCCGGGAATGAGATCCAGGGCCGCACGGTTAGCAGTAGCGTTTGCGAACACTAGACCAATGAGGTAGTCGATGGATTAAAAAAATAACTGGCCAAGTGCCAGTCGGGCTCGCACACGAAAGGTTCCGTACCACATTAGCAAAAATCACCGATATATACATTTCTTGTATGGAGACCCTTTGATTTTTTTTTGCTTTTTATTATTTGTTGTTATAGCGGCAATAGAAATACATACTCTGTAAAAATTTCAACTGTATACCTATTACGGATTATGAGATACAGCCCGCTGACAGACAGACGGACGGACAGCGGTGGCTTAGTAATAGGATCCCGTTTTTTTTTGGGTTTATAAAAAAACCATAACACCGTATTCGCACTCATAATTTTCCAGTTTTTTGATCTAAAAATCCATCATTTAAGAATTAACGATAATGTTTTTTTTTTATTCAAAAATTTTATTACAGGCTTTTATCCACAGAGGCATGGCAACCTCATCATTAAAGACAGTGTTGGTATTGACGTTAACTCCTGTGATAAATGGATGGGTGGCTCCTCGTGGATCCAGAGAGGTAACTTTAATCATGTATTTGTCAGGAAGGCTCGCATTCAACAGTATGAAGCCTGAAGTTTTGGGGGATTATTAGGTAATAATAGAGGGTTTGTTAGATGTATATTGATGGGTATTAAATTAACTATGTATGAGTAATTTTTAGGGTAAAACGGAACCCTTATATTGAGACTCAGTCTGTCTGTCTGTTTGTCACAGCTGGAAATCTCAAGAACTACTAATGCTATCATCTTGAAATTTGGAACAGTTTTAGGTGACGTTGGCCCAACTATTTTGCAAATAAGAAAGCAATCAAAATATATGTATATTTTTTGCAACAGACAGTATCATATGAAAGAGCGCAGTTTGCACATTCTCAAATATTTTTCTTTTTTTTTAGGCCGCATGTTTTCGACTTTTGATTAAAAATTTAAAAAAAAATACCGTTCTCCCCCCGTTATCTCCGAAGTTTGCAAAAAAAAAAATCTGAAATTATTCTCTGTGATAGAAGTTTATGTAAAGATTACAGGAAAAATAAAACGAAGTCTCTAAATACCACACTTTTTCAGAAATCATTAACAAAGGTTGCATTAGTTCCACTATCGGTCAAGAGATGGCGCTGACATAAAACTGCAATATTCTACACCGCAGTGCACAGTGTTAAAATTGTCTGACGAATATAGGCCTCGCCGATGAAAATTTGAAAACATGATGGTACGGAACCCTCGGTGCGCGAGTCCGACTCGCTCTTGTTTTTGTAATGATAGTATAGGTACGTATTTGATTACTAGTTTATTTATTTATAAGAATAAATAGTATGTTTTAGGTACGTTGAAACTGTGTGTATTCCACGTCACTTGTCCCTAAAGGTTCATTAGAAAACCAGCGTCAGACAATATCTGTCTGGCATTAAGGCGACTACATGACCTAAAGCGCGGTCTTTGTCGAACTGCACAGAAAAAACAAAGAGAAGCGCGATGACACAACGCTGATAATTTATTACAAAATATGAAGAATTATCTATTTACCAAAAATCTATTGATTGGACTAAAAAATTAAAACACTAGTTCTTTAGTATGTTGCTTGTAGAATAATCTGACAAAAAATCATAAGGATTGTATGTAAATTAGTATGGTTTTTATTGTAAAAAGAAAGTCTTTAGAGGTATCTTCATGATGTTTGTCTATCGTATCAAATTAGTTGTATTATGTTTTCAACACACTATCTACCTAGCCTAAATCCTGAAGAATGTCATATATTTTTCTGATTTTGTTTACTGTAGTCGATCATATACTTTTATTGTTTCGAAAACTTGCGTCTTTTCCGTTTAGGTCATGTAAGCCACTTAAATTAATTAAACCCATCAAACAAACCGAAAATTGCCACCGTCAACCATTTCCCATGAGACAAAAACTTATAACACTTCTTAAAGAAAAATGTCGCCCCATTCATTTCATGCTTACATCTCGCGTAAACCGTCCTTTTCATCATCTAAGTACGGGTTAGGAGACATAATTTTTCATCAGTCCTGGCAGTTATGAATGAAACTCGATTCACATGTCACTGCTGAAAAAAGAAAACTCAATCTTATGTTCCACAAAATAAGGTTTAAATTCGTCTGGCAACGTGAGCGTCTATAGTACAGGAGCTAGTATATTTTGAACTGTAGTAGAAGAGCTTGATGTTAGTGTTTTTAACACAATCTTGAAGTTTGGACAGTTCTAATATGATTGGTGGAAGCTTGGACTTATGTCAAAAAGTTGACATAAAGTTTTAGGTCTATTTATCGAATTTCTGGAGATTTTCTAAGCTCCTTGTGTGTCATAAGTGTTTCAGTAAGCCCTGAAGTTAATATCGCCCTAGGATATAGTTAGGTAACATTTTGAGTAATAGAATTATTATTAAAACTAGCTGCGCTCCGCGGTTTCACTCGCGTAAGTGTCAATCCCGTGGGAATATCGGGATAAAAAGTATATGTTAATCCAGGGTGTCGGCTACCTACATACCAAATTTTATCAAAATTGGTCTAGCCGTTTGAGCGTGAAGAAGTAACAAACATATAAACACACACACACTCACAAACTTTCGCCCTTATAATATTAGTGTGAAGCACCAGGTACACAAGGAAGTCATACTATGTGAAGTGAGCTTGAAGTGAACTGTCAATTCCTAGCATCAGATGGAATGACAGTTCAGTACAAGCTCACTTCCTCTAAGTTTTCAATTAAGTAACGGCAGGAGGCTCTGTACTTTTTAACGAGCCTAATATTGTGTAAGCACCAGGTACACAAGGAAGTCATACTATGTGAAGTGAGCTTGAAGTGAACAGTGTCAATTCCTAGCATCAGATGTACAAGCTGATCAGTTCAGTATAAGCTCACTTCAACTAAGTTTTCACTGTGTTTTACTTAAGTAATGGCAGGAGGCTTTGTACTTTTTAACCAGCCTAATATGGTGTAAGCACCAGGTACACAAGGAAGTCATACTATGTATGTGAAGTGTGCTTGAAATGAACAGTGTCAATTCCTAGCATCAGATGGTACAAGCTGATCAGTTCAGTATAAGCTCACTTCAAATTTACTTACTTAAGTAATGGCAGGAGGCTTTGTACTTTTTAACCAGCCTGAATATATCTAATAGTAAAGTTTCGATTTAGCAGTGCTGATCTAATCCGAACAAGGTGAATCTTAATTTTTCGCACTTTCCAGATAATGCAACAGGATATTGAGCAGCGTCATAAAAAAATGCTGAAATGGTACAGGCACTGACAATAAATTCTCCCCTGACCTCAAATTCCTGAGTTAAGTCAAACAAAAACTAACTTAATACGATTCCATAATACACCAGAATCCTTTGACCAAGTTGCCCGTTTTTGTACTAAAATGTATTATGTTGGGCAACAGTTAGTAGAAACTTTGGAGGCAGGCTGCACATATGGGACTTTTGTCGGGCAAGTTTGGAAGAGCAAAAAGCGGAATGGTTTTGACTTTACTTGTAAGTACCTAACACCATTCCGGGAGCAGTGATGGCCCAGTGGTAACGGACGCGACTTACGCATTTTAGGTCGTAAGTTCGAACCTAGACAGGCGCATTACTTTGTATAAATTATTTCATCACCGCTGCTCTCAAAACGGTGAAGGAAAACATCGTAAGGAAACCGGCATGTCCTAAGATCAAAAATTCGATGACATGTGACGGGCCTGCGTGGTAGATCACAGCCCACTCCCTCTCACCGAGAGGAAGCCTGTGTCCCAGCAGTGGGAACATTATAGGCTGATTATGCTAACACCGTGCTTAATAAAAGTGTTGTCCACTTTGTCTTTATTATGCTATTAATTGTATTTTTTTTTGTATTTTCGTAGGTGAACGGAGTCACGCGCACAGATTATAAGTATGGATAATAAAACAAAAGAGGTTTGTTTCTCGACCGTCAAGCATAACACTTTAATCATAGTCCTATGTCCAAATACCCGCTTGGTTAAAAGACTGACAGTGAAAAATAATAACAATACAATATGTATTGCTAATCCTGCGTGGGCGCATATCTTAGCTTATTATTAATGGCCTTGGAAACAGGCTAAGAATAGAAGTATTGAGACACGAACCTTCGTTAAAAATATTTTTAGATCCTATCACAGTTAAAATTATAACTTCTTCTTCTTCTGTGGAAGTGTAGTGTGGAAGTGGCCGATAATAATTATGATAATATTAGAATTATTAGATTAGTTATAATATTAGTTATTAGATGTCGAAGGCACGAAACAAGGCAGGAACAAAAGTTTGGACCTGACTTTGTGAGCACGTTTTTTTAAAACTAGCTGGGCCCCTCGGTTTCACCTGCATAAGAGTCGATCCTGTGGGAACATCGGGATAAAGAATATCCTATGAAATCCGTTTAGCCGTTTGTGCGTGAAGAAGTAACTAACATACAAACACACTCACAAAGGGAAGATTAAACTGGTCCTCTGACAACTTTTTGCGATACTAATGTTGCTCACTTTTTGAAATTATTGAGCCTCTTGTAAACTTTCTATCAACTAACCAGCAGCGAATACCAGCGCTGCGACACTTGTTTTTAATTGTCGCAGCACCATACTGACATTGGAGCCTTTTAGCCTCGTACAGGACTTTCTGTTTTTATTTTCATTGTATTCTTTATGTTTCTACGCGTGTGTTTGGTTTAATTTGTGATATTCGTGTGCGCGTCTCAATAAATACTTTTTTCATTTCTCATGCTCGGAAAGTAGTGTTTGTTTGATCCGAATAGCGGGTGGAAGACGCTGCTTCCCACCTTAGGGCGGGAACGACTCATAGTAATTGCTTCCCTCTCTAGAGCGGGAATGAATTTGAAAAATAGAACTAAGCTTAGGTAGTCAGCTACGTTTTTTTTTTAATAATTAGGAAAATTGCAGCGGTCTTCTGAGTTTATAAACAGCCAGTGTTAATTTAAAAAAAAACTTAGTAAATGGGACGGCCCGCCGCGGCGGTGAACAGAATCTACCTACCTACTTATGTGGCTGTGACGCGGTGTGTTCCATATTTCAAATTTAAAAGAGACTATTAAATAGGTAGTATTCATGTTCATGTCATCAATAAATATTTTAGAAAAACTACTATTTTTTACTTTCCTTATATTCGAAATGAAAAGTAGAGTGTTTAACGCGGGTGAAAGACATCAATTCCCACTCGGACTATAGCCGCCCTTGCTGCGCTCGGGCGTCTAAATACCTCGTATGGGAATTGATTCCTTTCGACCCTTGCATAACAATCTACTATTCCTTCTTTATCTAAGGTGCGAACGTCTATCGAACGTCAAGATTACAAAAGACAGCTGTCCCCCAAAACACCCGCCCTTCACCTCTCCCTAGTGCTTACACTGGGAAGAAGAAGTGGCGCAACAAACTCCCCAGCAGCACAGTCTATACAATAGTAGGTATGTAAAGTAATTAAGTTAACGAGATGCAGACCATTAAATTAAATTATCTACCATTGAGAGAGCAGCGAGAGCAGTGGTGGCCCAGTGGTAACTGCCGCGACTTACGAGTTGCAGGTAGTAGGTTCGAACCCAGACAGGCGCTTTACTTTGTGTAAATTATTTCATCGCCACTGCTCTCAAAACGGTGAAGGAAAACATCGTGAGGAAACCGGCATGTCCGAGAACCAAAAATTCGAAGACATGTGACATCTACCAACCCGCACTGGGCCCGCATGGTGGATTATGGTCCACTCCCTCTCACAGAGAGGAGGCCTGTGTCCCAGCAGTGGGAACATTATAGGCTGATTATGCTATGCTATCTGCCATTTGTCAGCTAACCACGCCTTATTAGGACTAGCTACTTAAGCCTTTTCCTAAAAAATCTCATCTCTTCAATTCAAAATATTATTCAATTCAATAACCTTGCGCCAAACTCCGTTACAACTTGATTTCCTTCGTACAAAACGAAACAAAATAGAAAATACTATTTGAATATTCCACAAGTTTAGATTAAATTTCACCATTGCTGGGATTTGAATGGAAAATATAAGTTTTATTTATTTGTCGGGGGCTTGGGGGATTCAATTGCTCTGCGTAGAACGGATTTGTTTCCGATGTGGAGGAAATGGGGGGGGGAGGGGGGGAATGGGGACCGTATTGGGATGTATTCGTCAACTTTTAAAACGGGGGGTTAGTTTTCTAAAGACTGCGAGTAAAGTTTGCTTGTGGTTGTTGCTCAGATATTGAATTTGGTTTTAAGTCTTGCGAGTTGTCGATTAAGTCTCTTGGTGCTTTTCGCTCTTGTATGTTTATCAGTAGTGTTATAGTAACTGTTCTCTAATACTAGCCAGTTAATGGCTCACTGCAGGACAAGACCGCTTCTCATACAGAGAAGGCATGAGCATTAATTCTAACGGATTTAATTATAAGTCTAGCGTGGTCCTTCGAGCCGGATAAGTGGACGTACCGAATCGAACATCAATCAATGTTATCGTAGGAATCCTCTAAACGCTGTTCACAAGTCCAAAACCTGAAAATGTTGTCAGTTGAAATTAAATAGACGACTGCTATTCTTCCGACAACTTTTAGCTGTCGGGGGCTTATCGAAATGTGTCATATTTCGATACGATAGCTTGTCGGATGGTTCCGAATAGCTATGCAGGTTTCTTAACGATGTTTTCCATCACCGATGACAGTGATGTCTAAGATAAACTTACAATAATTATGAATTGAAAAAGTCACATTAAACTTGCCCGAATTTGGAACTACTGCCTTGTGTATGAGTGGTGAGGTGGTGGTGGTTAGGTTTTTATTTATGTATTAGTTTATTATTTTATAAGATTATTTTGTGTATTTTATCTATTGGCCTTAGTTGCCTGACAATAAAATGATTATTATTATTAACCGCTGGATATCTATTTTATTCGAAAACAAAGCTCATGGACACTTTTACAGCTAATTTTAAGCCATTTGCTGTTAATTAAACTCGGAAATTGTGTGACAATGTATGATTATAACATCATAACAGTAGGATTTTCACTACAAAGTGAAAATCTATCTGATTTAATCTGTTGTTATAATTAATTACTGTTACTGTTTGTCTGGCCTTATAAGAAGGCTAAAAGTCACCCAAAGGGCAATGGAGAGGGCTATGCTTGGAGTTTCCCTGCGTGATCGAATCAGGAATGAGGATATCCACAGGAGAACCAAGGTAACCGACATAGCCCGCAGAATTGCCAAACTTAAGTGGCAGTGGGCAGGGCACATTGCTCGCAGAACAGATGGCCGATGGGGCCGAAAGGTTCTGGTGTGGCGACCACGTACCGGAAGACGTAGCGTTGGAAGGCCTCCCACAAGGTGGACCGACGACCTTGTGAAGGCCGCAGGAACCCGTTGGATGCGAGAAGCACAGAACCGGTCGAAGTAGAAGTGCTTGGGGGAGGCCTATGTCCAGCAGTGGACGTCTTTTGGCTGAAATGATGACGATGATGAATTCGTTATGATTGTTTAAATAATCATGGCGAAGTATGAGTTGTTATGATTTTAGACAATCATAACATAGCTTTTGTACCCTCACCTCACACTTCAGGTCCAGTTGAAAACCAGTGTCAAGCACTAGTTGTCTGGCATTTTTTCTGAACTGAGCCTACTTGGCGCAGCCGCGAGGCACACTTTCCTACTAATTTCTCACAACGCAATTTACACTTTTTATTTGTTTTCTTTTTTACCCGACTGCGTCAGAAGGAGGGTTATGTTGTTTATATATTTTTTTGAAGTGAAAACTTCTATAGGCGTGTTGGGCATTTTTGAGATGGGAAAAAACCATTGAACTCGCGACACTTACCGACACCGCGCTACATTCGGATGTGTTCGGCTGTCCTCGGGATGATACTCGGTTTTAAATCCGATATGTCAGTGAGTGATGGCAAAGTATTCTGTTTGTGTTTTGTTTTCACTTCTGTCGGCACTCCCGGAGTGCCACTGTTTTTTTTTTACTTATGTAGTAAAGTGTTGTGTGCCTTTTAGTCTATCCTGAATTAATGTATTTTTTTTCTTTCTGGGATGTCTGAACTTCAACAGATATAGATATTTTTTGTCACATTGCCAAGCCGGCTTGGGTTTTAGAGGGGTCGTGGCTAACTAATGCCAAGGGGTATCGTGGAACCCGGTAACCGGGTTGTGGAGGTCAGATAGGCAGTGGCTTCGTGTAAAATACTGGTACTCAGCTGCATCCGGTTAGACTGGAAGCCGACTCCTATATAGTTTGGAAAAGGCTAGGTTGATTGATTTGAGTGTTTGGGTAAATGGCAAGGATAAATAATAGGACATTTTCATTATAATTTCACCCGCATAAGTGTCAATCCCGTGGGTATATCGGGATAAAAAGTAGCCTATATGTTAATCCGGGGTGTCAGCTACCTCCATACAAAATTTTATCAAAATTGGTCCCGCCGTTTGAGCGTGAAGAAGTAATAAACATATAAACTCACTCACAAACTTTCGCCTTTACAATATTAAATTAGTGTGATTTGTACTTAACATATACCTACATAATTATACTCACGTCTTCTTCCCATAGGGGTAAGCAGATACTACAGAACACCATCTACTACGATCGTTTCATACTTCTTGTGCTTCGTTTACGTTCATAGATCAGGGGGCCTAAAAAGGCCACTTTGGCAGAATCATAAAAGGATAAAAGATGTCTGCCCGGACCAATGGCCTAACGCGCTTTCTGAGGCATGGAGAGGTCTCGATAAATTTAGCCAAACTATCCACGTTTGTTTATTTACAGATTACTAGCAGCGCCCCGCGGTTTCACCCGCATAAGTGTCGATCCCGTGGAAATATCGAGATAAAAACTATCCTATGTTCTTCCTCGGGATGCAATCTATCTCTCTGCCAAATTTTATCGTAATCCGTTCAGTGGTTTAGGCGTGAAAAGGTTACATACAGACAGACAGACAGAGTTACTTTCGAATTTATAATTATAGTATGGATTATTCTTAGTAAAGACCAACTAATACCAAAAGTGGGTGGAAGTAATGCAAAGTTAAGCACAACCCACTGAACATTCCTATACCAAATTTACCTCAACACCATTCAACAAATTCAAATAAACCTCTTCTGTATAATAGTCATTCAATTATCTCAAATTCTTGCATCAGAAGTGACAGTCTTGTATAAAACTATTCAACAAATCATCGACGGAAACTTGAGCGGACACAAGTTAGAAACTTTTTTAGAATAATGAGGTTTGAGTGAGGCGTTCTTACTTCCTACATCTTTTGTTAACGCGGGGTGATTTGTCAAAGTAAAGAAAGAACGGCGAAGAACTAGTTTTTTTTGAGGGGTTTATACAAGTACCTACAAACTGTAAAAAGTTGTACACACGACTATACAGGGTTATTGGTAAAACATTAACAACCTCGTAAGAGGTCATTGTACTCATTATTATGAACAACTTTTACTATGAGACCAAACTTGAAATCGCGAAAAAAAATCAGCTGTTCCCTACATTTATGTTCAAATTATGGTCAAAATGTAGGGAACAGCTGATTTTTTTTCAGCGCGCATCGCCATGTACTTTCACCAACACAACTCTCTAAGACCAAGTAATCCCACTGAATGACTGTTTCATGAAATCTTGACATTTTACTAACTTAACAAGTAATTGTATTACTGATCCTAATGATTATAATTCTGTAAATAGGTACATATTTGTTACGGTCGCGAATCATATTTTAATCAACGTACAACTTAATACTGAACAGCAAATTGCAAAAAACGTAAGAAAATTTTGAATTTCGCGTGGCAGTGGGCAGGGCACATTCCCCGCAGAACAGATGGCCGATGGGACTGAAAGGTTCTGGAGTGGCGATCGCGTACCGGTAGACGTAGCGTTGGAAGACCCACAAGATGGACAGATGACCTGGCGAAGATCGCAGGAATCCGCTGGATGCGGGAAGCACAGAACCGGTCGAAGTGGCGGTGCTTGGGGAAGCCTAGTGGACGTCTTTCGGCTGAAATGATGAATAATGATACAATGTAGGTACTTATTATGAGAGTTATTTATTAATATGTGAAATTGTTTAGTTATCTGCATTGCGTCAAGAACCAATTACCTACTTTCCGTGATAAAAACACTCGACATACAAATCACGTCTAGACAACTTACTTTCGATCAGATGCAACAAAAAATTAATCCTACATGTTTGATCTGTTCTTGATTAATATCTCTGCAATCGATCTCCGCTTCCGCTGTCGCTTATGTATTGTGTCAATGGCGTGTATAACGGTGTGTTTGCGATCTGGCCGCGACTTTGTGGCGCCAAGCGGCGCGAGCGCAAGCGGGTACAATGGTTTAGTGTGGACAAGCGATTAGCATATTTTTGTGGTTTTTCCTTGTCACATTAATTTTATTCTTACTTTTTGACCGGTCCTGTGGGCGTCAACTGGCAATTAACAAATGAGAAATTGAATTCCTGGGCATTCCATAGGCATGTTCCTTCGTTCTTAATTTGAATTGTTTATATACCTATTCCAGTTGTAGTGTGTGTAATAGAAAGTAAAAATGTCAAAATATCATATAGCTATCACTAAAAATAAATAATTTAATTTTGTATAATTTTAGTATGTAAAAGTAGGTATCTAAAATAAGGGGAAGAGTACATTGGGCATCGAAAAACTCGTCCACATGGGAAAACTGCCCAAAAGGCTGGCAATATTGACAGATATAGCTAGATTTAAAAAAAAGATTGACTCGAAATACCCACGAACACAAGTGACTCAAACCCCTGTCTAAAAAGGCCCGTCAGTTGGATCCATGTCTCCAATTAAGTCTTTCAAGAGACAGAAACAGTCTTTACACACACACACACACACACCCCCACATAATCAGCCTATAATGTTCCCACTGCTGGGACACAGGCCTCCTCTCTGTGAGAGGGAGTGGGCCATAATCCACCACGCGGGCCCAGTGCGGGTTGATGGATGTCACATGTCTTTGAATTTTTTGGTTCTAGGACATGCCGGTTTCCTCACGATGTTGTCCTTCACCGTTTTGAGAGCAGTCGTGATGAAACAATTTACACAAAGTAAAGCGCCTGTCTGGTCAGCAACAGTCTTTACACTACGAAGTATTTAATCAGACTCAAGAACACGCTACAAGTTACTACTACTTATCTTAATTTTTCATTTGTTTATAATAGGCTTAACACCTACAGTCCTACACATCATCATACTAATATTATAAAGGCGAAAGTTTGTGAGTGTGTGTGTGTGTGGGGGTGTGTTTATATGTTTGTTACTTCTTCACGCTCAAATGGCTGGACCAATTTGGATGAAATTTTGTACGGAGGTAGCTGACACCCTGGATTAACATATAGGCTTGTTATCCCGATATTCCCACGGGATCGAAATTTACGCGGGTGAAACCGCGGGGCGCAGCTAGTAACTACATATAAGTGTGGCTGTCACGGTAGACAAATACCCAACTCTATCCAAAAGCTTTAAAAACAAGTCCAACAACAAACCAGCCACATCCATACAAACCTCAACGTATACAAAAATCTAGTAGAATTTGCGTAGGTGTCGCCAAATAAGGCCAAATCTTTGTTACGAGTCAAACCGTCATATACACAGCTTTGTACGATTGTAAGGTCAGCAGAACACGTCTATTAACTACTGGTTCTCCATTATTAACAACTAGTAAAAAACAACGTTATATCATTACGCTTGTGTAATTAAAGGGTATGCAGACACCTTCAATTCGCTAGTTATTTTTAAGTTCCATAAATAAATCTAGACTCCAGACTGCTAATGAGAAATTTATAATGGAAAAATCCATAACACTTAGCCCATAATTATGAGGTAAAATTTGTAAGTAAGTATGTGTGTAGGGGCTACTCTTCGCAACTGATCCGATTCCGAAAATTCTTTCACTAATGGGAAGCTGCAGTATTGCCAAGTTTCATCCATCCCCCTTCGACGGGTCAGATCATTGGCCCCGCCGCCTGCCAATTTTCGGCCGCGAAAGGTAGGGAGAGCGGCGCACCGCAATACCGGCACTCCTCTCCCGCCGCGGCCTCCAACCCTCAGCCGCGATGCCTCCCATACGACATCGCAGCCCGCCTCAGTTGCGATGTCGCCGAAGCGGCACCGCAACCTACTTGTTGGCCGCTACGTCGTCGGCTTGTCGGCAAAAGCCCTGACGAGCGGCCCCTCCTCGGGTTCCTCTTCGCTTCACCGTGGGTGTCCAAGCCACGGCTACTGAGCCCCCCCGCCTCGACAATGCGCAACTCAGCCTATCGCAGCCCACTGCTGGACATAGACCTCTCCCAGGCTGCACCACAACACCCTGTCCTCTGCCTTCCGTATCCGTATCCCACACTACGCTTGCCGATACGCGGTCTCCACTCCAGGACTCGTCTGCTCCACCGACCATCGGTCCTTCGACAAACATGGCTAGCCCACAGCCACTTCAGTTTGCTTACTCTGCAATGCCGGTAACTCCGGTTCCTTTCCGGATAATTCCATTCCCGATTTTATCCTTCAAATAGACTCCGACTCATAGGATATATTTTATGATAAATCAAGAAATTTCACGAGAAACCACTACATAACATAAATATACATAATCAGCCTATACTGTTCCCACTGCTGGGACACAGGCCTCCTCTCTGTGAGAAGGAGTGGGCCGTAATCTTCCACGCGGGCCCAGTGCGGGTTGGTAGATGTCACATGTCTTCGAATTTTTGGTTCTAGGACATGCCGGTTTCCTCACGATGTTTTCCTTCACCGTTTTGAGAGCAGTGGTGATGAAATAATTTACAAAAAGTAAAGCGCCTGTCTGGGTACGAACCTATGATCTACTACAGCAACAACTAGTGGGACATAAACACAATTGGCTCTAAATGTGAGTGTGGGTGTGAAATAGCTACACTTCAGCCAGCCCTTTGGAGGAAACATGCGTGATGTTATGCCCATATCCTAAATGTCAATTATTATAATGAAGCTCAATTATTAGCGCCATCATAAAAGTCTATTTTTTATTGAATTAATTTGTCACTAATGAAGTATTTAGGTGAAATTGTCGCGTGGGCTGAGAGTTTGGGTATTTATGGTTTGTGGTACAACGATTATTATTGGTTTGAAGCCTATTTTTCCTTATTCGAGGTGGTGAGATTTCTAAATGGTATTTATGACACAAGAAATTAAATACGATAAAAGAATAGTATTCATATATTTGCATACTATTGTATATAGGGAATGCAAAACCGGCCAAAATGAAAACCCGGTTTTTTTTTCGGGTTTCGTATTAAAAAAGCCGGTTTTCGGTGAACCCGGTTATTTTTCTTTGTCTAAGTTTTTTTTAAACTACTTGTGAAATTCAGGCCGCCTACATCTTGCATATATTCAATAATTAAATAGAAACGTATCTATTAAAAATAAATACATAAGTATTCAAAATTTCAATAAAAATGCAGAAATTTGTTTAAGTAAAATGTTTATTTGCTTTTTGTGCTTCACCCTAGTAGGTACAATATTAATCAACAGTATTAAAAAGATCAACGAAACATAATTAAGTAATTCTAACTATCACGTATGAATAGAAAGTATTACAAAATACAAAACCAACATATAACCATATTATAAATTCTTTAATCATAAACCTTAACTTTTAAAATGAAACCGTAATAACTTCCGATTGCTTCCGATTTCGTTTTCGATTTTAAAAAATGACCCCACACGCTGTTTTTATACTCTGTTTTTCTAATGTTTTCTACAAAGTCATCCATAGTAATCTGAAAGCGACAAGCAAGAACAATAACTTGATCTGTTTAATTATGAAATTAACAAGAATTATACTGGACTGAGAGAGGGAAAATATAATGTTCCAGGCTGATCCAGGGCCCAGACACTTCCTGGGCATACTGTAAACGTTAGGTAAGGAAACAAAGGCAAATCAGTTTCGTAGGCGATGGGCAGACGGCCTATGCCTATCATTACAAAACCGTTGTTTAATAAATTTACTACTACCTTCTGCTGCCCGAGACTTCGGCAGCGTAGAATAAGTGGAACATGATTTTTTCGGGATTAAAAGTAGGCTATGTAGGTAGCCTAGCTATCTCTATTCCAAATTTCATCCAAATCTATCTATATTCTAGCTGTTTCTGCGTGAAAAAGTAAAAAACATGCTAACAATCAAACTTTCACAATTATAATATAAAGCATTGTGTGGCACACTGTGTGAATATCTTAACATTTAAAAATAGCAATTTGTACCTAACCTAAGTAAAGTACATACTATAAATGTCAAATACTTACAAAAATAACTGAACTGCACGACAAATTCACTAAACACCTTCACTCAACTATAGAAAACAGTTAAATGTTACCAAATTTCTAATGCTACAATAAACAACACGTCTTTTTCCACAAATAAAGAATTTTGAATCTTGAATCTTTTCACTAGCAACCGTTGGCAACGTTTGGTAAAACAAAATGCCTGACACCAAATTCATAGTTTTGACTGACACGTGGTGTTGGGTGTTGCCATTTGAAAATAATAAAAAAACTCGAAAAACCGGAAACGTGAAAAAAAAACCCGGTTTTTTTAATCATTTTAAATATACCGAAAAACCGGTTTTTCGGTTTTCGGTGAAACCGGTTTGCATTCCCTAATTGTATAGAATCAAGTTCTTCTAGTGTCGTTCTAAGTGGTCGCTCACAATGGGCCTTATAAGAAGGCTAAAAGTCACACAAAGGGCAATGGAGAGTTTCCCTGCGTGATCGAATCAGGAATGAGGAGATCCGCAGGAGAACCAAGGTAACCGACATCAGTGGGCAGGGCACATTGCTCGCAGAACAGATAGCCGATGGGGCCGAAAGGTTCTGGAGTGGCGACCGCGTACCGGAAGACGTAGCGATGGAAGGCCTCCCACAAGGTGGTCCGACGACCTTGTGAAGGCCGCAGGAACCCGTTGGATGCGAGAAGCACGGAACCGGTCGAAGTGGAGAGGTGCTTGGGGGAGGCCTATGTGCAGCAGTGGACATCTTTCGGTTGAAATGATGATGATGATGAAGTTCTACTAACTGAACTGACACCTGTGCTGCTGAGGAGTTTGTTGCTTCCCAGCGAAAGCACTAGGAAGTCGTGAAGGGCAGGCTTTTGAGGGGACTGCCTTATGTATTTTTGACGTTCAAAAGGTGCTGATTGTCAGACTAATTTGAATTAAGGGACTCGATACACAGCCGTAACTAGTATGATTGGGGCTTGGGGCGCATTCTACACAGATAAGAATATAAAAGTAACGAAACTTCTATTACAAAGAGGGTTAGTAACAATTTACTTACTATCGAGTGTATAGAATATACCTAGCTATGTTAAAATCAGGGACTTAAAACACCTTCATAAAGGTTACAGAGTTATAAGTGTTACATATTGAATTGATAACAGAGTTAAATATGACTTTTATATGTGTTTTTTAATGTGATAACCCAAAACACTTACAAAAGTGTAACCGTATTAGATCTCTAAGAGATATGAAAGTCTTAGCAGTGTTAAGAAGTGTAACCGGCACGCGGCGTTGCCAAAATAGCCGCAAACCCGACTGGATTGAGGCTATTTTGCATTTTTGCCATCGCCCGCCGCGGCTATCTGTCTGCCGTGGTGCCGTTCAATTATACCTACAAATGCTGATTCTGTTCCATAACGGATTTAGAAGTATTTTTCTTCTAAAACAGTTTTAAAAACACTTATTAGATACGGTTACAGTTTGTGTCCCTGGTTAGAATATTAATGTTAACTTTTTGTGATCTGTTAGCACGGAACAGGCTTTTAAAACAAAAGAACAATATTGATTAATCGATTGTCAACGATAGTGAAACCAAAGTTCGAAGCCTACGCAAAGAACATTCACGTTTATTGTGTATTCACAAAACATAAATTGCTTATTTCATCACAGTATTTTTTTTTTTATACAAATTTTATTTTCTTATTGCAGGGAATATGTCTTTTCCATACAAAAAAAGATTAGATCTTAGAAATAGGGAATAAAACTTCATACAAAGACATACACATACATATAATAAATTAAAGTAGTATGTAAAGATCGACGTATGTATAGATTTGACGGCACGGTTGGCGCAGTGGCTGAGCGATCGACTGCTGCGCTGCGTGTCGCGGGTTCGATTCCCGCACGGAACAAATATTTGTATTGCCTACAGGTAGTTGTTCCGGGTCTGGCTGTTTGTGTATGTGAATTTAAATGTTTGTAAACGCACCCACGATACAGGAGTAATTCCTAGTGTGGGGCAAAGTTAAAAAAAAAAAAAAAAGATCGTAACAGGTGGTGTTCTGTAGTTTCTGCCAACACCCATGGGACTTCACTCATTTCGACAGCACCGGGCGCCGTCATTGGAGAGGCGCTGAAATCAACCGAAATGTGACCACTACTGCTGGTTGCATTACGGTTGATTTCAGCGCCTCGAAGCTTTATTAGTAAGTTACTATCATCATCATCAATGACTGACTATAAAGCCGATCGTCCACAAGCAAGCAAAAGCAAGCAAGCAACTGCATATTGCATATATCATAGGAACATGGTACAGACGCCAGCACATCAAGCTACCCGTAACTGTCAAATTTTCGCAATCAATTTTGAACCTTATGCTTAAGCGATAAAGTTGAAAATCTAATAAAGAAATTTGACAGATTGTAGTAGCTTGATGTGCTGGCGTCTGTACATAGAGGGGCGTCACGGTTAGATTTTGCACCACCTAAAAAAATTCAAGGTCTTTCGCTACTACTTCGTTTTCGCTTACCGTTCTTTCTGGCTTATTTCTCTTTTCGCTTGGCTTCTAAGGGTGCTAGCGTAATATTAAATAGCCTACCTCAAGAATTGAGCTATCAGATCCAAACAGATTTTTTTACAAAAACAAATCCGACTGGTAAGTAGTTCCAGAGAGCACGTTGAAACAAACAAAAAATCTCTTCAGCTTTATAATTAGTGTTGCAGCCGTTGCAGGTGTGATGATGGTGCAGGTAAGAAGGTTGATGATATTTAAATAAGAACCAATTACTTACAAGTTTTTATAATATTGTTACCAGTCCAGTGACACGTACAGAAAAGAGAGCAAAAATATAGTTACACGATCTTTTATAACATTTCAAATGACAGTTGTCTACCCTTACTACCTACCTATCTAACATGAATATTGCAACAGATAAAATGAACTGAACTATTAATATAAATAAATACTTTTAAACGAAAAATGGTAACAATGCCTTTACAAAAATATAATTGATTAGCAAATTAATCTCTTAGCTATTCTTAACAAAATAATTTAATCGAACTTACAAACTCAATGATTTAGTATTTAAACAAAGGTACAACAAATGAGTCAAATGGCAACAACAAATAAATAGTTCAGTGTGACCATAAATAAACTTGTACTTAAACCTAATAAATTCAACCAAGATATTATTTTGATATGATAACCTACAGATATAATTATATTATACACTTATAAACGATAACATTCGGCCGTCCTGACTACAGCCGTGTCCCACGGCGATCTTGTTTACTGGAATCAGCTGTTGTCGGAGGAGTTATCACGGAGGAAGAAGAAACGCCGCCTGTTGCGCTGGTCAACCACGAAGTGGCCCTTGGCGCTACTCTGCCGTTCTGCGCAGCAGCAGCGGTCGGTAGAGCTTTCTCCATCTGTAACACGAATTTAGTCTACAAACCAACGGTACACAGAACGGTATGATACACATTGCATTTTCCTAGCTAAGTAGGTAAATATTATGTACGACGATTGCACATAGCAGCTAATGGGGTAGCACATAGCCAAGTGAAAGAATATCACACGACTTGAGGTAAGTAAAGATTGCACAAAGCTTAATGAGCGAATAACATACTTAGATGAGAAAATGGCATAGCACATAATCAGGTAAAGATATAGCCCGTAGCTCATTAAATAAGTAGCACATAGCTCAGTAAATAGGTAGAACATAGATCTGTAAATAAGTAGCACATAGCTCAGTAAATAGGTAGCACAAAGCTCTGTAAATAAGTAGCACATAGCTCTGTAAATAAGTAGCACATAGCTCTGTAAATAAGTAGCACATAGCTCAGTTAATAGGTAGCACATAGCTCTGTAAATAAGTAGCACATAGCTCAGTTAATAGGTAGCACATAGCTCTGTAAATAAGTAGCACATAGCTCAGTAAATAGGTAGCACATAGCTCTGTAAATAAGTAGCACATAGCTCAGTTAATAGGTAGCACATAGCTCTGTAAATAAGTAGCACATAGCTCTGTAAATAAGTAGCACATAGCTCAGTTAATAAGTAGCACATAGCATAGGTAGCACATAGCTAATTAGATATAGACGATTTGATTTTTTTATTTTTTTTATTGTAAGTATGTACCTATTATTGTACGCTCACATTGTTAAAAGTGCATGATGTATACCTATTTATATCGACTAGAGTAATTACCTATAACAAAATTCCAGGTAGGTCGGTATATGTGGTCGAATCACACCGGGTAATGATTTAAATAAAATTGAAAGTAGGTAAGTATTTTTTTCTATAATCAACGTTTGCATACATTTTAAATGACATACATAGTTTGTACACAAGTTTTTTTTAATATCAAATTGTATACTAACGAACCTACCTAACTTTCTAGTAAATCAATTAAATCATCCCTATCAATGTTATGACCCTCACTATCTGTAGAGTCATGATCATCAGATAATACAGACTTGTACGGACGCAACGTATCGCCAGCCACAACTGCACTAAATTTTCGGTACCCTCTCATGCCTTTAATTGAAGAAATAGTATAACGATCTATGGCTTGATTTGTTTTGGTGATTTTGTATGGTCCTGAGTATCTGTGTCCTAACTTTTTGCTTACCCCTACAGCTTGCTTAGTGACACCTCCCTTCCATAAGACTAATTGACCTACATTATATTTAGTACATTTTTTGCGCCTACTGTCAAACTGTTTTTTCATTCTAGTCATGTTTAAGTCAATGTTAACTTTAGCCTGCCTACGCCTAGAAATTAAATTTTGTCTCTGTTCTTCATTGCTTATCTGCGATGAATATTGTGGCACTGGCAAAAGGTTATTCTGATGTGCAAATAATAAACTAAATGGTGCCGCTTTTGTCACAGAGTGTATTGTATTATTAATGCCCCAAACGATATTTATCAATTTTGAATCCCAGCTACATTCCTCTATAACGGATGTACTTAACCCGTCTAGAATTGTTCTATTTACACGTTCAATCTGGCCATTTGAACGGGGTACAGCTACGGCATTCAAAACATGTTTAATTTGGTAATTAGCGACAAAAGTTTTAAAATAGCGACTCGTAAAAGCCTTACCTCTATCAGTTATTATTCTACTGGGTTTACCAAAAACCGAAATTATATCAGTGAGTTCTTTAACTGTTTCTGTTGAACGAACGGTTTTTACAGGACGAGCAAAAATAAATTTAGTAAACGAGTCTATAACCATTAAAATATAGTTGTTTCCCTGACGACTTTTAGGAAATGGGCCCAAATGGTCTACGTGCAAGGTGTGCATAGGTATATCGAGCTTTTCTATGGGATGCAATTCCCCCTCACATCGACCGTAACCTGATTTGCCATACGCACATTGGAGACAACTTTTGATGTATTTTCGAATGAATCTAGTCATATTTGGAAACCAGTAAGAAGATTTTATTAGTTTTTCAGCCCTTTCAAAACCTGGATGCCCAATTTGGTCATGGAATTTTTGCAATATACTGTATTTGGCTAGTTTTGGAATTACAAAACGTTCACCAGTTAAAGTTTTTCTGTATAACCTGCCGTTAGTTATGGTATAATTATTAGTGATATCTCGATTTTCCGTTCCCCCCTCTAGCTGTCTAATAATTTGTTGGATACCGTCATCCTGAAGTTGAACCGAGAGTGCCCAATCAGTTTCGTCAATCATTGCAATATCTACTGGATTTCGGCTCAGTGCATCCGCATGTCGCATTTTATCACCAGGCCTATATTCTATCTCTAATTCAAAGTCCTGAATAGATAACCACCATCGTGCAATGCGTGGTATTAGGTCCTTTTTTGTTAAAGTAGTACGAATGGCTGCACAGTCGGTAACAACTTTTACCGGTATACCTACAAGATAGATGCGAAATCTTTTTAGAGACTCCACCACAGCGAGTGTTTCTAACTCGTAGCTATGGTAGAATTGCTCCTCTTTACTGGTGACTCTACTGAAGTACGCCACAGGTTTTAGAGTATTATCAGATTGAAACTGCATTAAAATGCCGCCTAGACCTATTTTACTCGCATCCGTATGCAACTCAGTTACCGCGTTACGATTATAAATAGCAAGTACAGGTCTTTCGGTTAATAATCTTTTAAGGGTAATAAAAGCTTTATTTTGTTCATCGCCCCAACACCAAGGAGCGTCTTTCTTTGTTAATTCGGTTAGAGGGCGAGCTATGGATGCAAAATCTCTAATAAACTTTCGAAAATATGATGCCAAACCAATGAATTGGCGTATTTCGTGAACATTGCTTGGAATTTTAAATCCGAGTACACAATCAATTTTATGTTGACCTGGTCTAATTGTCCCCGCTGTAATTTCATGGCCCAAGTAATCAGTGGTGGTTTTGAGAAATGAACATTTCTTCAAGTTTAATCTAAGATTCGCACGTTTTAGCCGTTCAAGAACTGTTTCTAATAATTTTAAGCCCTGTTGAACGGTGACTGTAGGTAGGATCATATCATCTAAATAAATGGCGACTACTTCATTTTCACCGGTATCGTTATCATTATTATTTAATTTACTACTATTATTAGCTAGTGTACCCAAAGCAAGTTTGAGAGCTCTAGAGAATACAGCGGGAGCATTAGCCAAACCAAACGGCATCCTAACAAACTCGTACTGCCCTGATGGTGTTACGAACGCAGTTTTAGGAATAGAGGTGGGGGAAATCTTTAATTGGTAATATCCTTGTGCAAGATCGAGTGTAGTGAAATAGAATTTACCAGATAGCAAGCTTACAAGGTCATCTATGTGTGGTAAAGGGAAACGGTCCTTTACCGTGCATGAATTTAAAGCTCGATAGTCTATACATAGCCTATATTCTCCATTTTTTTTCTTTACTAATACCACAGGGCTTGCGTATGGTGAATTTGATACTCTTGCTATTCCAGAATCTATTAACTCTTGTACTTTTTCATCTACTATTTCCCTCTCCATATGAGATAACCTATACGGCTTACAAAATACCGGTTTGTCAGTCAAAGTGTCTATTGACATTTCTATTAAATCCGTGCAACCTAAACTAGCCGTACTGTTAGCAAATGATTCAGAGTATTTACGAAGTAATTTAACCAATGCTTCTTTTTCACTATCACTTATTTCGCCTAAGTCTAAGTTTTCGCAATTAATTTCAATTCCTGCTCGATTCCTATTTAAATTTTGATTGTATGTAACATAATTAACATTCTTAATAAGTTTCTCATTACAGACTTTAGCCCTAGTTAATAAACGTCCAGCTCGCCAGGTTATAGATTCATTTCCTACGTTAATTATTTTTATTACTTCAGTCGTAGCGGATAAAACAGCGCCCGGTATAAAATACATAGTCTCTGAATTGTAAACTGGTAACGTAGTATACATCGTATCCATACAATCACTATTTATGAAAATATGAACAAGCGTTTCGCAGCATGGAGGTATAACCGCATCTTTCAATAACCTTATAGAATATTTATGTTCAAAATCATCGCTATGCAAATTATATTGTGTTAAAATACTATCACAGGGGTCACATTTTATTAAAGTAGCACTAGTTGAAGTAGTTACTAAGCTAATGTTATTTTGACAGATAATAGGTTGACCTATAATCATGTCAATACCACCCATATAATTGTATGTTACTTCTGCAAAACTGGGTACCCGTAATTTATCAATATCTACTGTGAAGTGAACCGTTCCCAAGGAATTTATACAACTACCCTCAAACCCCCTTAAAACTATCGTAGATGGCAATAACGGAAGATTTAATCTTTCAACCACGTTCATTCGTATAATATTAACTTTACTACCGGTGTCTATGTATGCGCTTATACAACAGTTGTTAATGAAAACATTTTTTTTAAAACAGTCATTAGTAGCATTAATGTACTCAACAGTGTACATCACCTTAGCTGCTGTGCTCCAACAGGTTGCGGCTTCGTGGCCCCGTCGTTGGCAGGTAGTGCAGATGAGTTGGCTCCGGCAGTCCTTCACCTCGTGGCCAGGTCTCCGGCAGACGTAGCACAGCTTCACCGACGGCTGTGCTGATCCTCGACGCCACGTTGTTGATGTAGTCTTGGCAGGTTGGCAAGCTTCTTTGGTCTTCGCGGCGCCGCTGTCCAGCTTCTTGTAATTTTCCAACGAAGACAAATACCCATAGTACAGTTCTTCAGCAGTGTCACATCTGAAAGCTTTTGCATTAGGTCTTAGTTCAACTGGAAGACCCCTGATTAAACACGAAATTGTCGCTTCTTCATCCAGTTTACATTTCTTGGACAGCGATAATTTATCATGAAAATATGCGGTCATGGTTTCGTCATCACTTTTCTTACGCGCCAACAACAATTCTAATTTATCAACGAAATCCATGGCCATAGGGAAAGCTCGTTCGAGTGCATATTTCCATTCATCCCAAGAGAGATCGTAATTATCTAGATTTTCATACCATTCCCGTGCAGAGCCACGTAGCCTCGTGTGCATAATATAGGACTTATCAGCGTCAGTCCAATCGTAAATATGACTCAATTGATCAATTTTATTAAGCCAAGCCTTAGCACTTAAAGATTTGGGTCCCGGGTTGAATTTGGAGATTAACTCTGCATCCGTGTGGGTAGTTTTTCTTTTCCGCGCAGCATTTGGACAGCAGTTTGAAGAAAAAAAATTCAGAATATTTTCTGTTACCTCGTCACTGGAAGTTCCTGTATTCTTCATTTTTCTTTTCCTCCCTAGTCCGCCGATGTAGGGTCCCAAACCCGCCATTATTACCTTATTTATTACCTTTGTGAAGCGATAAGTAGGCCTTCATCCCACTTCTGAGATGTTGCAGCCGTTGCAGGTGTGATGATGGTGCAGGTAAGAAGGTTGATGATATTTAAATAAGAACCAATTACTTACAAGTTTTTATAATATTGTTACCAGTCCAGTGACACGTACAGAAAAGAGAGCAAAAATATAGTTACACGATCTTTTATAACATTTCAAATGACAGTTGTCTACCCTTACTACCTACCTATCTAACATGAATATTGCAACAGATAAAATGAACTGAACTATTAATATAAATAAATACTTTTAAACGAAAAATGGTAACAATGCCTTTACAAAAATATAATTGATTAGCAAATTAATCTCTTAGCTATTCTTAACAAAATAATTTAATCGAACTTACAAACTCAATGATTTAGTATTTAAACAAAGGTACAACAAATGAGTCAAATGGCAACAACAAATAAATAGTTCAGTGTGACCATAAATAAACTTGTACTTAAACCTAATAAATTCAACCAAGATATTATTTTGATATGATAACCTACAGATATAATTATATTATACACTTATAAACGATAACATTAGTCATCATCTGCTGAACCTTTTCCCAACTATGTTGGGGTCGGCTTCCAGTCTAACCGGATGCAGCTGAATACCAGTATTACTGCTTATTTAATCGCCATACCTGGCAGCCGAAGCCGCAGGCGGAACCTAGTATGAACTAAAATTTTGTACATTTGTTACTAAAATTATAAAGAGGTATTTGTTTGTTTGTATGTAGGGGGTAATCGCTGGAACCACCAGACCGATTTGAAAAATTCTTTGTGCATTTTTGAGAGCCCAATTCTTGAGGAAGGTTATAGGCTATTAAAAACCACGCTACGACCCTGAGAAGCCGAGCAAAAAGACAAAAAGTAAAACGAAAAAAAACGAAAACGAAAACAAAAAAAAGGAAAACGAAGTAAAGTGCGGGCAAGTGATACGATGCGACGGGGTGGCGATCTAGAAATTTCACGCCGACGAAGTCGCGGGCACAAGCTAGTAGCATATAAGTAGTGTGTATTACTAACATCATTTGGATCAAGGTCTGAATTTAGGTATTTTTATTTATTTTAAAGCTATATTCTTATTTTACCAACCTAAGTAGTCCCACTGCAAGGCATCATGACGCTTGCACAAGACGGGTTGACAATTTCAGATTTTTTTTATTAACTAGAAGTCCAGGTTTCTTCACGATGTTTTCTTTCACCGATATCAGTTATAGCCAACATTAACTGTCAGCGGGATTGTCCGAAAGGGTTACCGCTGGCCCAGAACATAAAGGGCTAAGGAAGGAACACGGGTGGGTTTTAGTCAGTAAGAGTCTGACACTCCCTTCCGCTCCACCCAGAGCGGGAGGGATCATTTGATGATTTCCCATCCGAAAAAAAAAAGGCAAGATTAACTCAGAAAGTACAGAGAAAGTCAAAGGGCTCGTGCCTAAGTCATAACAGTCGTACGGGTCGATCGATTAGGTTAAGCTACGCTTGCCGCGGTCGGTCCGTGGATAGGTGACCATATTTAAATGCGAAAACCCCACCGTCACTGGGTTATGGAGGTCAGATAGGCAGTGGCTCCATGTAAAGTAATGGTATTCAGCTGCATCCGGTTAGACTGGAAGCCGATCCCAACAAGTTGGGCAACAGGCAAGCAGATTGATTTTTGAACCTCGTTAATGAGAGGCACAATCAAAGCATTAAACTTATAATAAACCAACAATCATTAAAAGCCAGCCCTAATGATAAAACACGCTAAAATTAATCCAATTGAAACGTCACTATACAACAAATAAATTAATAATCAAATTACCATCAACGGCAATGCAAAACCACAATTTGACAGCGGCAACATCACTTACAATGAACGATCGAATTATGACGCTATATACATTTTAGTAGATTAGCAGCTGAATACCAGTATTTTACATGAAGCGTCTGCTTATCTGACCTCCAAAACCCAATTACTGGGTAATACCATACCCCTTGGTAAAGACTGCCAACGATCCACGATTGACAGCCGGGACCAATGGCTTAACGTGCTAATAATCAGATATATTAAGCAATTTAAGAGAGATCTAAGTATATCAAGCTGTTAACGACAAAACTTTATGGATCCAAACTAAAGAGTTTAACGATAAAATTCCCTAAAACCGACCCCACAATCTCTTGAAAACCCCCGACTTCAACATTTTAAACAAGATCGATAAATCGTTAGCCCCGACACTCGGGAACTCGACTTGGAAGTTTCACCATAGAGTTTGCGTTTGTGGCACAACTTTTAGCGGCATCGTTAATGTGCCCTGAAGAATTACAACCCCGACATTCTTACTGTGTTGTACGTAAACTGTTAACATTTCAACCTTTGTTTTGTGATATATGTGCCTTACGGTATTTCGTTTACGACAGTGTGTTGGTTGAGTGTTGGCAAAGAATCTTCGGTGCGAGTGCGAGAATATTATGTTTATTTCTACAGAGGTGCTCATTAGAGTTGGACTAGTATTGCAAAGACAGAGAATTTAGTGGTTATACACTTTAGAATGTATTAAGAGCAATAGTTACGGCTTTTGCAACTGTTATTGACGTAGTTATAGTAGTTGGTTTGAAGAGAATCAAATAAAAACAAAATTAGGCCAGTAACACAGCTTCTTTACTAAAACATTTACAAATCAGTTTAAAAAGAAATGTGACAGATAACGGTCAAAAACTATATACAAAACTATTTCAGCCACTAACCTAAGGTACAGAAATATACTCCAGAGTAACATGAAACTGGATTCACAATGTAAATTGAACCTTAATAACAATACATCACATGATATAAACATTAATAAATAAGCTATAAAAAATAACGCTTGAAACTTTGGCACGTCTGAAGAAGGAGTTAATAAAGATTTTACTAACAACAAAAATACTACAACAGGTACAGACATTATCAACAAAACTGATGTCAGTCTTAAAGCTGGAAGCAATGTGTCTGTTATCTCAGTCAGAGACATCAACCATTCGTACGCTTCAATAACACCTAAAGACAACGTTGAAAATATCGTCAATTGTTTCAAACTATACAATTCTTCACCATTTCTGAACAAGAACACTCTTAAAAATACTATCCAAGATAAACATGCTGTTGTGAATGTTATTACTAGATCTAGAGATGAGTATGTTTCTTCTAGTACGTAGTTCAAGAATTCTATATTAAATTTTAAGTTGTAGAAAGTAAGACACGTGACCTGTAAGCAGCCTGATGCCAAATGCTGCAAAGCCAGACATCTGTACAATTCTTCGGGAAGTTTTGAGCATATACCAAGATACACGACCAAGATTGCTAAGAGAACGATCACCGCTGCGAGACTCCAGGGGTATATGAAGACAACATCTTCTGGCTGTGTGATATTCATTCCATAGTAGTTGTACAGGGTCATATTTTCTACGTCAACCATTTTGTTCTTTTATTCTATATCACTGAATCTTGAAGATGTTCTTTATACTTTGGCTTCGTCCACCAAGTATTTCATGTAGCTGTTTCTTCTTTCGTATCGGAACTAATAATGTACTTAGTATGGATACTTGATCATTTAATACCGTTCCAATAATTGTTTTGGGTATTTATAATACTTTAATAACGGATTTTGTCTCTATTGAACTTTTGGAGAACAAAATCAAAATAATTTGGTTGGTAGTTTTCACAAACACGTGTGATACAACACAAATATAAGCTGAACTGCTTTAAAATAAATGAACAGCATTGATAACAGTATTCATGAAATCAACATAAAAGTTAATTTGATAACACTAATGATTCGTTTTTTCTACATAAATTATAAGCAGACAAGGTCATAGTACGTATTCATTACTATCCACCACTGCTGTATTTATGCATAGGTCTCTTGTGAATTGCATCGCACTAGCTTCATCTTTCTAACTGACCGACTCCGTGACAATATTAAAAAGTGTCTGTAAATGGTTTAATTGAAATAAATGCTTTGAGTTTGAGTACAATCTACAATTTTTTATCGGTAACATCATCATCGGCTCATGACTCCTCCACGTTATAGCAAAGGTATTAGATCATTATTGAAGGGCCCGTGGCTAAATAATAACAGCTGCACAGGTCGATCGATCAGGTTAAGCTACGCTTGCCGCGGTTGGTCTGTGGATGGGTGAACATCTTTACATACCGAGACCCCTCCGTGCCTCGGAAAGCACGTTAAGCCGTTGGTCCCGGCTGTCATTCGTGGATCTTTGACAGTCGTTACAGGTAGTCGACGCCCGAAAGTCTCACAACCAGTCTTACCAAGGGGTGTCGTATTACCCAATAAATGGGTTGTGGAGGTCAGATAGGCAGTCGCTCCATGTAAAATACCGGTATTCAGCTGCATCCGGGTAGACTGGAAGCCGACCCCAACATAGTTGGGAAAAGGCTAGGCAATAATGAGATTGATGTAAAAAAAAGGAATTCCAAAAAGGATTTTCCATTGAAATTTAAACTAGTAGAAGCGGTCCATTTGAAGCGAGTGGAGGCTGTTGTACCATAACATCGAGGTCGACACAAATTTTGTTAGTTTTGTGAAGCTGCTATGGATTACAGAATCCATATTTATTGCATTATTTTGATTGTTAAATGTTACCACTTCATAAATTTCATGTTTATAGGTACCATCTTTTAGAACTAGGTAATGTATATTTATTTTATTTCTTATTTTGATTGTTGCTTTTTATTTATCCGGTTGACGTCACCGCCGGCTGGTTTTTGAAGGTACTGAAGCCAATAGTGAGGTCAAAATGAAAATCTGAAATGGCGGTTGCAAAAAAATTACAAATTTTCGTCATTATGAAATTTTCGCAGCCGCCATCTTGGAATTTTATTTTAAACTTCGTTCCGACCCCACACGTTTTTTTTTCAGATACTTATTTCCCAGACCACATCAACAGCCTTGTCCGTGGACTTGCAAAGTACTTTAATAATAGACTTGTGTTTGTATTGTGGCTATAATTATAGCTGTATTGTGCGTCATTCAACGAGGAGTAGAGAATATAGTATTGTTTTCCCATGACCATGCTTTATAGTGGTTTATGATCAGGCCTATGTTCAGCACAAGACATTTTATAGCCTTCTATTACAAGTAACTCGTGGGAAAGCTTCCAAAACAAAAATTAACCATACTTAACTAAGGACAACACAATTAAATTAACGAATACATACAAAACAATTCATAATTGGCCTCTACATGGTAAAAGAAAACAAATATGGACTCTACCATTCGTAGCTCACTCACGCTCTACAAATTTGGTAGAGCAATAATTCGTTGGTAACTACCGAGCGTGTATCAAACACGGGACCTTTCATTTCAAATTGTAGAGTCACATTTTTTGTTGCTCTACTGTTTTAGAGATGCGTATGGTAGCTCTACATACATAAAGTAAATTATGGTTGGATTGTATGGAAAAGGTTCATTTTAAAATTGGTTGAAAGGAATGATGAAAAACAACAGAAAAAAGACGTCAAGTATTTATAGAATAGCCTTTGTACAGAAGCCAGCACATCAGGCTACCCGAAACTGTCAAATTTTCCCAATCAACTTTGAACGTGCCGTTGAAATATCGTGTGATCTTGTATATGACAAGGTTTTATGGTATATGGAGACGGCGTCGTACCGTAATGTCACCGTGCCGTCAACAAAAAAAAAAAAAATCCAAATTCCATACTGATCCATACAAAACTAACGACCTTTAAAGTCCAGACATAATCTTGGTCGGATCATGGGAAGACCGTGTAGATTGGTGTCTGTAATGGTCTTTTGAGGAAAGAACCACACAGATTGAGTGGACCTGTCCAGTCAGAGCACGCATTTGTCAGTAATCGTGCAGCTGACGAACGAACAGCCTTGTCCGTGGACTTGCAAAGTACTTTAATAATAGACTTGTGTTTGTACTGACTTGACTGCTGTCGATGACGGCACGGTTGGCGCAGTGGTTAAGCGATTGACTGCTGCGCTGCGTGTCGCGGGTTCGATTCCCGCACGGAACAAATATTTGTATGACCTACAAGTAGTTGTTCCGGGTCTGGCTGTTTGTGTATGTGACTTTAAATGTTTGTAAACGCACCCACAATACAGGAGAAATTCCTAGTGTGGGGCAACGTTTTTAAAAAAAAAAAAAAAAAAAAAAAAAAAAAGCTTAACTCAGAACTTATGATTGAAAAATTGCTGGTGTTAAATTGCTTGTAGAACCGGGATGAGAATGAGGAGATTGGCACTAGTAGAGAAAGGCAAGCGCCCTGAAGTTGGTGCTGTGAATGACGAAATAGATAGGTTGAAATAAAATCCAAAGAAAGTGCCCAAAATCACACTATCACACTAATATTATTAAAAGTTTGTGAGTGTGTGTGGGGGTGTGTTTGTTTTAAGTACCATCCGAGGACGTGCGTATGAATACACAAGGCACGACCGAGGACCTTTTCAAAGCGAGGACCTTTTCGAGGGTCCTCGGTTTGACTTGACCAAAGATTCGTATTCTGCAAGCGATTTTGAGTCTTTCTATATACTTAATAAGAAAAAGTTGTCCGAACCTCGGTTTGATCAAGATTATTCATAATCTTACACAGACTTTGTGTATCCACCAGATGGTGCCACTGTCGCCTCATACACAGACTCTTTACACTCATTTCACGTTTGTTGTATTATCCGAGGACCTATGTGTTAACTTTAACACAAAAGACCTCGGTTAGGTAGCTTTTCCAAACAATGTGTATTTAAGACCTCGGTTTGCTAGATTTTCCGAACAGTGTGTATTCTAGTCCTCGTTTCGACAGTTTTCCTTGTGTGTAGAAGACAAATTATATGCTATCATTTAAATAAAATTATGAAGGAGAAAATCGAAGGTAGACTGAATCCTTAGACAAACCGTTAGTAGCTACTAGGTGCATGAGGAATAATCAGGCTTCTTCTGCAGTATGTGCTAAGTACCTAGGCCCGCTTATATTATTCAACATTATGATTTGCACCATAAAATATTGTATTGTCTGGAGGTAGGAGCTGAATACGTGTGCTTTTCATAAAGAATCTAAAGTAAATGCCTTCCTAGGTGAAATGTATGCAGCAAGATTTGAAGCAAATATGAAGTACAAAGAAATACAGAACATGAACGTATTAAAGAAAACCACGTCATAAACTTTACTGAAATAAAAGTAGGTTTATTTTAAAATGAAACAAATTATTTAACAATGTTTTACCAACGATCTACTTATAGAAGTAATCATCAAGTTGCAGTAACATCTTTGAGAAGAATGATTAGAAAACTTAACATAACAGTTAATAGAAAACGACTCAAACAAAAAGACTTAAGTATAGAAACCATAATTAAAAGAAATCGACATAATTTGGGCTAAAAACTTAACATAAAATTACATAACACAATGCTTAGTTAGAAAACAACAAAGAAATTTATCAAGTGAGATCAAAATAATTTGGGAAGCATGTAAACTTAATAACTTAATGGCGCCGATTCCCTTGTTCACAAACTAAACTAAATTTAAGTTCAGTGCATCTTTTTCTGTAATTCATTAAAAAAGGACAGAAGATAAATATTAGTTTAGTCCTGTCAAATTAAGATACTCCATAGCAAGTTTAGACGTGATTAAAAACATGGCTATTAAAAATATTTTATCCCCATAGGGGTGTACTTTTGAAAAATCGTCTGGGATGTATCTATAGCTTGACTTAAAGATTATTTATACCAATTATCCAATCAAGCCACGTAATAAAATACTTCCCTAAGAAATTGACTATCCCTCTTCACCCCGTTAGGGGTAGATTTTCTTAAAACCCTGATTATACTTTATTATTTATTTTGGTCTTACATACTGAGTTTCGAAATAGTTGGACCGCGCGTTAAAATTCTTCCATACAAAATTTTACACCCCCAATCTCCCTTTAGTTTCAAGTTTATTAACCAAATGAATAAGATTTTTCATATAAACTGTATTCCTGCTTTTCACCCCCACAGGGGTGGAATTTCGAAAAATCGTTTGGGATATGTTGATTACTTGACTCGAAGATTTATTTATACCAATTTTCGGGTTATTCAACCCACGCAGCAAAATCCTCGCCTGTATAATTAACTACCCCTTTTCACCCCGTTAGGGGTAGATTTTGAAAAACCCTGATACATGTTATTCTTTATTTTTTTGTGTCTTAAGTATAAATACTGTGTTTCGAGTTAATCGGACCGCGAGTTAAACATCTTCCATACAAATTTTGACACCCCACAACCCCCCTTTAGGGGTTAGTTTAGAAAAACAAAAAATGCCAAACTTCATAATTTACTTAGATAAATATTTGTGCCATGTTTCAAGTTTATTAACTCAAGGAATAAGACTTTTCATACAAACGAAATCCACCCTTTTCACCCCCTTAAAGGTTGAATTTCCAAAAACCCCTTCTTAGTGCTCCCCTACATTATAAAAGGAAGCCGTGTGCAAAATTTCACAATCTCAAACTCAACTCAAACTCAAAGCATTTATTTCAATTAAACCAATTACAGGCACTTTTGAATTGTCAAGGGGTCTGTCAGTCAGAAAGATGAAGATACTCGTAGTTGCCCATTCCAAAGCATAGGTACCTATGGAGAAGAACGGGCAAGAAACTCCATGGACACTCTTTAAATCAAAATTATATGGTTACAAAGTCTTGTTTAAATCATTCATGTAAAAAATTATGCATGTGAGAACGATGCAGAACGTTAAAAGCGTCCGTAATGTCTAAAATCACCCCATAGGGCCGAAGCCTGCCGGGTCAGCGGGATTGTCCGAAAGGGTTACCGCTGACCCGGAACATAAAGGGCTAAGGAAGGAATACGGGTGGGTTTTAGTCAGTAAGAGTCTGACACTCCCTTCCGCTCCACCCAGAGCGGGAGGGGTCATTTGATGATTTCCCATCCGCAAAAAAAAAAAAAAAAAAATCACATTCCTAAATCCAGTAGTTTCGGCTGTGCGTTGATATGTCAGTCAGTCAGTCAGTTTTTCCTTATAAATATGTATACAGGATGTAAGGGTGAACAGTGGCAACTTTCAAAGGACGGATAGATAACCTTAAATAAAAAAATATTACAAAAGTTTTAAATGTATAAGTCGCAATTTTTTTGTGAATTTTACAGTTTTCTAATTCCGAAATTTTACGCGAAGTGACCGCACCCTACGATAACGCACGAAGCCGCCGGCAGTGTGTCCCCCGGACGCCGCGCGCCCGCGCCCGCACACATGTACACGCCATTCGATAACTTCCATTCACCGATGCACAAAAAATCGCCCTTATTACGTAGGGGCTGGCGGTACCGACACTTTTTTTTACGATGTTGTCGAATCAATGAGATGCACAATGGACGCACAGGTGCGGTGCGCCACACTCGAAGTAAATTGTATGGGCGCGCATACCTACGCATCGGCCACATTGAATGAATTTGTAATTTCTGTGATTGACAGTAAGTTTCCCTTCATACTTTTCCTGGCTTAGGACAGGCAAAAACACCTAATTCATTGTTAAAAGCGTTTTTAAGAAAAATTAAGAAAAAAAGTGCGAATTAGCGAACTTTACCTAAACATGTCTCCGCACGTCTTCTGCACTCGATTAAGTACAACACTCTCACTCTTTACGTCATTGAAAGCACTTTTAATGCGTCTTTTCAATTCGCGTCTGGTATTAAACTCCGTGGCATACACACTGCGTTTTAAATCGCCCCACAAAAAATAATCAAGGGGAGTGAGGTCAGGCGACAGGTCCTCCGCGACCAATCCATCGCCCGTTGACCCGGGTACAATTCCTGGTACAGGTCCTGAGCAGCAAGTAAACTATCACGTAGTAAGTTGTTCGTTCGAGAACGCGGCCATTGTCTGTAACTAATATCGCGTCGATACACGTATCTACGTGATGCGCGAGAGTAGTCTGTACGCAAACGGCACACGTACACTCTCTAGCGCGACTGAATGCAGACTGACGATGCGCGCGCGCCGCCAGCGCGGCGTTAGTACATGCGGGGCAGAGGCCTAACAGTAATGTGACTATGATTTTTTATTTTTCGGGATATTAGAAGAAAAATTTTGAAAAAAATAGGGTCATATTTTTTCAACGGTTTTAGAATCTACTCATGATACTTATGCACCTCCTTAAATATTGCCACTGTTCACACTAACAGCCTGTATAGATACGGCCATTATTTTTAATACCTACTGTTTACGTTAAAAGCAACAATCACGAGTGTTTAACAAAATAAAGCGCTGACAAACGTAAAGACATTGACTCGTCCTCGCTTGGTACTTCATTCTAGAAAAAGTGTGTAAGAAATAAATTGGAACATTGATTATTATCTTACACGTAAAATGTTTTAGGTAGGTAGGTAGGTATTTTCCAGGTCCTCGGTTTGTACAAGTTCTACGCGAAAAACTGTCCTCGGTTTAGTGATATAAAGTCTAACACAACGTCCGCACTTTGTACAAGCTATAAGAAATATTGTGTAAAAATACGTCCTCGGAAGGACGTCGCAGGGCTTACGTAAGAGGTCCTCGGTTGGCTTACACAAAGTCCTCGTATGTGCATCGCTGGTCACATTTAGCTGTGTATTTCAGGTCCTCGGTATGATAGCCGAAATTCATACAGAAATATGTTGAGATAGCATTATCCCAGTAGGCTCATCACTATAGATTTACTCACCTGTCTCTTTCTATCTTATTCTAAAAGGCCAACGAGGTATTTAAACCAGTTTTTTGGAGGGTCCTCGGTTGGTTCTAGGACTAACAAGGTCCTCGTAAGGGTGTCTGTACAAACAGGGGTGTGTTTATATGTTTGTTACTTCTTCACGCTCAAACGGCTGGACCAATTTTGATAAAATTTTGTATGGAGGTAGCTGGCACGCTGGATTAACACATAGGCTACTTTTTATCCCGATATTCCTACGGGATCGACATTTACGCGGGTGAAACCACGGGGCGCAGCTAGCCTTGAATAAATCTTTCTCCACATTCCTCCACCACTTGCTTAAGTCCCAGCGCGCACTAACGACGCGATTTTCGGCCGAACATCCGGCGATTATCCACCGAGCACGGATGTTAACTATCGGTTTCGAGACGGCCAAAAAAACGGTCTCTGTCGCGGACGTAAATATGTTACACCATTTTTTAAGACACGACTTTGTACGGAGATTCTTGGCGGTGAAAGATTGGTTTTGAAATAAGTGTTTGACATGTCTCTCCCAATATACTCAGCCTATAATGTTCCCACTGCTGGGACACAGGCCTCCTCTCTGTGAGAGGGAGTGGGCTGTAATCCACCACGCGGGCCCAGTGCGGGTAGGTAAATGTCACATGTCTTAGAATTTTTGGTTCTAGGACATGCCGGTTTCCTCACGATGTTTTCCATCACCATTTTGAGAGCAGTGGTGATGAAATAATTTACACAAAGTAAAGCGTCTATCTGAGTTCGAACCTACGACCTTCAACTCGTAAGTCACGCCGTTACCACTGGGCCACCATTGCTCTCAAGAGTGCACATGAGCCTACCTTGTCAGCGGGATTGTTCGAAAGGGTTACCGCTGGCCCGGAACATAAAGGGCTAAGGAAGGAACACGGGCGGGTTTTAGTCAGTAAGAGTCTGACACTCCCTTTCGCTCCACCCAGAGCGGGAGGGGTCTCCTCCTCCAAAAAAAAGCCTACCTTAAAAATCGTAAAACCAATTTACAGAACCCAAAATTAAAACTATGAAATGCCTACCAAAATGAATCCAAGGCACATATTCTCAGCCCCATAAGTTTTAAACATACATACATACGTATCGCAAATTCCTTTTACAATGAAATCAGCGCGTTAATATCATAATTCGATTAAACCCCGATTTTAGACTATCAACTGAACGCGAAACCCATTATTCATCGTCGAGTGGACTAGAATACCGATTCCTGTTTACGATAAACAATCGGTATTAAACTCGATACTATGAATGGTATCGGCTCGGTATTTAGTCGATTTAAATGGGTCATTCGATCATTCCGATTGTCGCACATTTGTCGAGATAACTCGATATTAATCGGGACGTTTAGTTTTGTTTGTTTCTGAATTTTGTAACCGTTTTAATTAATGAGTGGTGTAGAATTATGGTTTATGGTTGCCATTGTTCGATGGTTAGTGTTCAAATGGAATTTTATGACGTAATTAACCACATTTGGACTGCTCGTTGTAACTAAACTAATGGAATATTTTAGACACTGACTTTATATAGCTGTATAAAACATTAAAACATGATCATGATTAATTTTCATGATTGCATCTACCACTGGTTGTCTCTGCATCACACAAAGGTTGACTGGTAGAAAATGTCTGCCTCTATACATGTGCTTGAAGAAGGTATTAATTAAATAAATAAAAATTATGAAATAACTTTAATTCGGAAGTCGGTGTCTTGGGGTCTGTATTTTAGTTTAAGTTTTTTGCCACCGACTTCCGAAATTAAAGTTATTTCATAATTTTGAGTTCATTTCTTTTTGAAGTCGGTTTAATTTTTTAAAATTATTTTTTATTATTTTTTACCCAAGGGCTGGCTTTTATCTTGGCCAGAGGCTAAGCATCGCCATACAACGTGGTAATGCCGCCAGTCTCTTGGGTACATTACCAGTCGACAGCGATGCGGATGAATTTTTCGACGCTATTTTTTAGTTTCTGTATAGTTTTAGTTAAGTTAGAATTTTATTTTGTTATTTTTACTCAATTAATAATAAGTACCTAACTAAATAAAATTTTTTATTTCGTAATTTTTAGTTTTAACTAAACACTGGAATAAGTATTTGTTTGTAATAAGTAGGTAATAGTTTTGTTGTAAATATTGCACTAGAATTTGACCAAGGTTTTGAGAGGTTTTCCCTTTGACACTACACTCTTAGCTCGTATCAATAAGCCAGGCCGTCACAATTGCACGAATTAGTCCATATCTTGATAATTACTGAATCGATTTTGATAAAACTTGCACTGTTCCCTAAGTTGAAGTAAATGTAAGCCAATACAAAAACAATGGTCACGATCCGATTAATAGTGGCGGAGAAATGCGTGAACAAACATACATACGTCTATAAAATTTTGTATATTTGTTTGGAAGCCCTAATAGATTATCATATGTGAATATAATGCAATTCCAATAATATTACATACATACGTGTCGAATTGATAACCTCCTTTTTTTGAAGTCGAAGTAAAAATACGAAACAACACGTCATCCTTTTAAACTCCGCCCTAATTTCGTAAAGCATTGTGTATAATGACTTCACACAATTGGTGACACATACACAATCAGGCAGCAGGAACCCGTTGGATGCGAGAAGCACAGAACCGGTCGAAGTGGAGGTGCTTGGGGAGGCCTATGTCCAGCAGTGGACGTCTTTCGGCTGAAATGATGATGACACAATCAGGATATATTTACCACTAGCTGCGCCCCGCGGTTTCACCCGCGTAAATGTTGATCCCGTGGTCCAGCCATTTGAGCGTGAAGAAGTAACAAATTTATAAACACACACACACACCCCCACTCACAAACTTTCGTCTTTATAATATTAGTGTGATAATTTGCCTTCTTTCCCTTAATTGAAAGATCACGTATTGTTAAGAGTATTTAAGTTCAAAGAAGAAGCAGTTTATTTCCAAAAAAAAGTAATTTAAAAAAATTAAACCGACTTCAAAAAGAAATTAGCTCAAAATTATGAAATAACTTTAATTTCGGAAGTCGGTGTCTTGTGGGATCTGTATTTTAGTTTTATGCCACCGACTTCCGAAATTAAAGTTATTTCATAATTTTGAGTTGATTTCTTTTTGAAGTCGGTTTAATTTTTTTAAATTACTTTTTATTTCGTAATTTTTAGTTTTTGCACTAGAATTTGACCAAGGTTTTGAGATGTTTTCCCTTTGACACTACACCCGTAGCTCGTATCAATACGCCAGGCCGTCACACTTACACGTATTAGTCCATATTTTGAAAATTACTGAACCGATTTTGATGAAAGTTGCACTGTTCCCTAAGTTGAAGTAAATGTAAGCTAATACAAAAAAATGGTCACGATCCGATTAATAGTTGCTGAGAAATGCGTGGACAAACATACATACATACGTCTATGAAGTTTTGTATATTTGTTTGGAAGCCTTAGTAGATTGTCATATGTGAATATAATGCAATTCCAATAATATTACATACATACGTATCGAATTGATAACCTCCTTTTTTTTGAAGTCGGTAAAAATACCAAAACAAAATATAACCCTCTTCAGCTTCACCGTAATCGGGTAAACGTATGCACAGTGACTTTAATATTTGCACATGATTGCACAATCAGGATATGGGTGGGCCATCATTTGTCTGATACCCCTTAAAGGAAAGTATGCGTAAAGATAAAAGCCCTTTAGTAAGTTATTCTCAAAGATATACCCAATACCAATCAATCTGCCATGCCTTTTCCCAACTATATCTGGTAGGCTTCCAGTCTAACCAGATGTAGCGAAATAGCAGTATTTTACATGGAAAGACTGCTTATCTGACCTCCACAACCCAGTTACTAGGTAACACGATAGATATACCCAATACCGGGACATTAATAAGAACTGGGGGCCCAAAAAGGCAACTTTGGCAGAATCATAAAAGGGTAACAGAATGGACAGTTAACTGTTAAGTTAATCGTATCAAATCCCATTGGTGAAGCACTTTTCAATATTTTTTTTTTGCCTGTGCTAAAATACCAATCAATCCAATCCAAATCCAATCCCAATCTCTTTGATTGTACCTCCGTAGTGCAGCGAAAAAAAGAAAAACACGAACTGTCTTCGCCATTTTGTAATTTATAATGTTATCCTTTTAAGGTTCTCCAAAGTGGCCTCTTTAGGCCCCCTGGTTGCTATTCGTATCACGAAGCGTTGTTACGTAATGCTGACCTCCAGCCCTTTATTTCAATTGGAGGGTTTTTATTATTTTTCTTTGTCTTTAATGGTAATTTTTTTCATAGGTTTTGAGAAATAATACGAAAATCGGTTTCGTAGATCGAAACCCTTTCTTTACCATTTTTTTTTCGGATGGGAAATCGTCATGACCCCTCCCGCTCTGGGTGCAGCGGAAAGGAGTGTCAGTACAAAGCTCCTAGAGGCACCCGTACGTCAATTGACGTCAGTCGCTGAATAATTTGGCAGGACTAAACTAAAATTTATCTTCTGTCCTTTTCTTAATGAAATAGAAAGAAAAAGATGCACTGAACTTAAATTTTGTATAGTTTGTGAAGATGGGAAAAGGCACCATTGTATAGAAGCAAGTTTATCTAACTGAACAGACAGCTGTGCTGCTGGAGAGTTTGTTGCGCCACTTCTTCTCCCCAGCTAAAGCATTAGGAAGTGGTGAAGGGCGGGCGTTTTGGGGGACTGTCTCATGTAATTTTGATGTTTCAAAAGTGCTGATTCTCAGCCTAGTTTGAAAATCTGGCCAAGTGCTAGTCCGACTCGCACCGTACCACAAGGCAAAAACGCCGAAAACAACACGTTTGTTGTAAGGGAGCCCCCTTAAATATTTATTTTATTCTGTTTTTAGTATTTGTTGTTATAGCGGCAACAGAAAATTTCAACTGTCTAGCTATCACGGTTCATGAGATACAGCCTGGTGACAGGCAGACAGACGCACGGATAGTGGAGTCTTAGTAATAGGGTCCCGTTTTTACCCGACTGCGCGACGCAAAGGAATGGTAATGTGTTTATTATCAGCCTATGTATGTATGTTTGTATGTTCCTTTGAAGCACTATACAGACTAAACGCTTTCATTTTGACAGTTCAACCACATTCATTGCGTTACTTACGTTGATGACCAGACATATTTTTCGAACATAATTATGAAGCAATGGGTTAGCAATTTCCTTCAAAGTGATTGAGATTGAGATCGATAGTGTGTTACACAATTTGGGTGCTGGTTGGAACTGGATTAATGAAATCTAATCCATTTGCAAAACGTGGAAACTGTTGTAGCCTGTAAAATAGGCGAAACTAGCCGGCCAATATTGTATAGATTTCCTGCCTTTCAAAAGCACATCGTTTTCGTCTTAACTTCTCTCCGGTTATTTCCCCATGGCTCGATTCTTTTGTTTTGTTATACTTTCCGTGTATCCGTTATTAATCACCTCTTTTGTAATCTTGCTCCGACTTCAATTCCTCACACTAATAAGTAGCCGTTCTTATTCTGTTCACGTTCACCATTTTGTATTGCGTTCCCTTCTTGTTTCGGTCGAAGGGCTTTGGTGGTTATCCCTAGAAAATGTGACAATGCCGATAACACACAAATTATAATGACTTAGGACTGATTTTTAGAGTTGTACCCTAAGGGTGAAAACGGGACCCTATTACTAAGACTCTACTGTCTGTCTGTCCGTCTGTCACCAGGCTGTATCTCATGAACCGTGATAGCTAGACAGTTGAAATTTTCAACCATGATGTATTTCTGTTGCCGCTATAACAGCAAATACTTAAAACAGAATACAATAAATATTTAAGGAGTAATGTAACAAACGTGTTTTTTTCGGCATTTTTGCCTTGTGGTACGGAAACCTTCGTGTGCGAGCCCGACTCGCACTTGGCCAGTTTTTCAATAGTCAAATAGCTTTTATCTGAAGAGAAGTTTAATTTGACCCTGCAGGGTCAAATTAAATTAGTTAGCGAAACTCTGCGGACGTGATAAGTATCGATAATATCTAAACACGATACAATAAAAAAAGATTTGATGTTTTTTTAGGGGCAATGACCTCTGGTAATGTTGTTGCTTGAGTTGCGAAATTATTTTCTATTATGTTTCTAAGATAGCAATACCATAACGTCTGTGAAGATTACCCAAAAAAAAAAAAAAATCAAATAATTTCACTAACAGCGATCGACGACCCCACAAAAAAAACCATTTAATTAATTCCTAGTTTCGCTAGCTATTTTAATTTAACCTTGTATTCTTCAGCAACCAGTTTGTAGGGGAGGCCTATGTCGAAGGGCCCCCTACTTTCTTCCACTCATCTCTATCACGAGCTAATATTCTCCATCCTTTCGGTAAGTCATCTTCCCACCTCTTCATTTGACGTCCTTTTGTCTTTTTTCATTCCCAGGATACCATACCATTACTCATAACACACGGCGCAACCATAAACCTTATTGGGAGCTATATGTTTGAGCCGTTTGGGGTTGAAACACTAGGGCATTGGGGTCCGAGTGCTCATCAAATGTTTCGTGACATCGCCAAGCGGTTGGTTGACTCTTCACGTGACCAGAGGACTGGTCTATTTTTATGCCAATGAATCAGCATTGCCATCCAACGTGGTAATGCTGCCAGCCTTTTGGGCACTTATCCCATTGACAGCGATGCGAACGAATATTTTGATGCCCGATGAGCTCCTGCCTTTTTATTATTCCTTTTTTATTATATACTTGTGGGTATATAATACATATATTTTAGTGTTAAATTGTAAAATAGTTTAAGTGTGTTAAAAATAAAATTATATGAAGTATGAAAAGAGAAAAAAAACTCATAATAAACGCAGTGTTGTACAGTCACCTGCAAAAGTCCATGGGTACCCTAATGTCTATTTTCCTGTGAACGTTTGAAGTTCAAGTGTGAATATAAATTTATTAATAGGTAGGTACCTACCTATTAATAAATTGATATTCAATTTTAACATAATAGGTTAATAATTAGGAACAATTTTCTTTAGAAGAAACTATTAATTATAAATTGTTTGAATGTTTGAAGAGACAAAAAGAACACCGTCATTTCTTGATTCATAGGATTTTGAATCTGAACTGCCCATCCATTTTTGCAGCCGACCGTACTTCCAGATTACTTTCAAAACTCAGTAATCTTTATACACCATCTATACACCCGATAGCAGGCTACCGTCATTAATAAGGAGCACTAGATGAAGTGCTTACTATTCGACTCACGACCCCCATTTTTCCTTAACACCCTGACCTCGTCTTTCAATCGAAGGCCACTTTATTTGTCTTAGTGTTTATCGCAAGTCTTTCTGTCCCTTATCACTAAATTGAATTGGTGCGGGACAAAAGGCGTGCCCGAAAATTGTGTAGGGTTGCCGCAGGTTGCTGGTTCTTTATGTATAGATTGTTTTTTTTCTGTTGGGTGGGCTCGTGGTTAAATGATACTAGCCGCATGGGTCGATCAAAAGTAAAAGTACACTTGCCGTGGTGCAGGCAGTCCAAAGAAGCCATGCCGTCATTGGATGGCAGGCTAACCAGGCGCCTACTACGACTGGACTAAAGGACTAAGTGCAGAAACCAATCCCATAACATAGAACACTTGCCGTGGTAGGTTCATTGAGAGGTGACTATCTATTATATATCGAGACCCCTCCGTGCCTCGGAAAGCACGTTAAGCCGTTGGTCCCGGCTGTCATTAGTAGATCTATGACAGTCGCTACGGGTAGTCGGAAGCCCTAAAATCTGATAATCAACTGGTTATCCAGTAACTGGGTTGTGGTGGTCAGATAGACAGTCGCTCTATGTAAAATACTGGTATTCAGCTGCATCCGGTTAGACAGGAAGTCGACCCCAACATAGTTTGTAAAAGGCTAATCAGATGATGATCATGGAAAGTCAATGTTTATTTTTTTAATTATAACACTGACTTACATCAAGCCTATAATCATCGGTAGCACAAATATAGCATAATCATAGCGTACTCAACCTATAGTGTTCCCACTACTGGGACACAGGCCACCTCTCAGTGAGCGGGGGAGTGGGCCGCAATACACCACGCGGACCCAGGTTGGCGGATGTCACATATCTTCGAATTTTTGGTTCTAGGACATGCCGGTTTTGTTTTCCTTCACCGTTTTGAGAGCAGTATTGATTAAATAATTTATACAAAGTAAAGTGCCTGACTGGGTTCAAACCTACGACCTACATACAACTCGTAAGTTGCGGCCGCTACCGCTGGGCCACCATTGCTCACTGAACAAACATGTCTTCCAATAATTGAATGAACACAAAAGTGACAGCCCTGGCTCGACCTGCTTATCTTGCGCATGATTAAGCTCTCAAGCTTCTTGCACAAAATACAGGAAAACGCGCACTTTTCTTCCTTGCACTACTTTTTTATTTATTTGTATAGTAAGTATGGATAGCAAGACAGTTCGTATATAAGTTCGTTTTGAGATATTTTTCTTGATAGATAAGTCACCCCCTCCTTAGTCGTTCACTCTTGACAGAGTGGTCGTGGTTGATGACTCTGCATTTTCTTTGACCAAAGCTGCCCTCGCGATGCTCCTCTACTTATTCCGGTCTTCAGCGTCTCGGAAACCCTGAACAATGGAGGTTTGTGTTGACACTTTGATAAGGTCTGTCCAACGCGTAGGTGTCCGACCGCGTGACCGCTTGCCCTCCACTTGTCCCTGGACAACGAGTCGTTCCATGGAGTGTTCGTTACGAACCACGTGGCCGAAATATTGGATAATTCGAGTTTGCACAGTCGGCGATAAGATAAGTCACATTCTTCTGGAATTGCGTGTGCTTTGTTTAGCACGTTTGTAAGCTTTTTTTACCTGACTGTGCCGAAACCCAAAAGGTAGGTAATGTTTTTGGACCATGTTGTTAGCTGATACCGACAAATGCCTGGATAAAAATATTGCTACTGCCTTTTGGATTTTGCATTTAATAACGGGGCTTTTGGTAGGTACGGTAGGCCGGACGTCAGGAGTAACAAAACCAATATAAGCTTGCCTTGTATAAGTCTGTATTACGCTAAGTCAGGTCAAGATCAAAGTGTTAACACTGGTGTGGGGTTACTGTACTGTCAAATGAATTCGATTGGCAAACCGAAAGTTAAATGTAGGCTGAGGTTGACCGTGTTCTTACTGCATTTTAGTCCTTTATCAGACAAAAAACAAAAATAATGGAAAATCTGGTGTGGAATAATATTTAATTAAATGTAAATTAGGAACATTTTTTCTGCATCCCGTACATTTTTGTCACGTCGCGTCTCGCAGACGGCGCGGGCGGCATGTAATAGTCATAGTGGCATTGTTTAGCAAGGCTGCTTACAACGCTATGTGTACACTTAGTTATATAAAACACTTGCATTGAGTACCCCTAAAGGGGGAAGCCAACGGATACAAGCAAAAATTTAAACCAAAATGCTAAAGGATTGTTGTATTTTGCGATTTAAAAATCGTGCGTATTTAGATTATGTTTGCGTCGTGCGTTCGTGCTAGGGCATTTGATCATGCATTCCGCTTTACCTACTCCAAGAGTAATGTTTAATTGTTCTGTGTGGTAAAAAACGAAGAGGCGAATCTTTCTCTAAACCTCGGCTAAGGAGGAAATGAGAAATCGCTAAACAGTTTGGTAGTACTTGCTACAAAATTGAAAGAAAGTGCACCTTACATCTTAAACCTCTACTGTTTTACGGTCTACAACACGAATATTCCGTCTTTTTTTCGAGTTTTCTATAAAAAAAAACGTCAATCATTTGTGCGACGAATATCGGGCATTTTGAAGTAAAGCGGACGTATTTTTTAGCAAATAATTTATCGCAAAGAAAATCTAATTGGCAGATCAGTCTTCATCCTCTGATGAGCTTGTCAATAAGACATTTTTATCATTATATACCAACATGATTACTTTTGATAATTATCTGTCATATTATTTTCAAAAAAGAAATGACTTTAATATTGGTAGGTATGTTTGTAAAAGCAATTTTCTCAAAAAGCAATGAACCGAATTGATTGAAATTTCAAATTATGTTTTTTTTCTCTCTTGTTGTAATAGATAAAGTGGGTATTTTGATGTGGTTTGAAGATTTGATCTCCTATTAATTTATAATGGGAATTTCTAGACTAATTTCCGATTGAAATAGGTACCTATCTGATTATAAGGATATTCTGTGCTATGTGGAATTCACGTGGCTATAAAGGTAATCTTCAATATACTTAATATTGAATTGTATTTTTAAATAGCGCACAATACCGTAGTGTCTCAAGACGAAAGTCTTTGACCAGCGCGTGATGAAATATGGCACTGAAACGTGGTCGCTCACAATGGGCCTTATAAGAAGGCTAAAAGTCACCCAAAGGGCAATAGAGAGGGCTATGCTTGTAGTTTCCCTGCATGATCGAATCAGGAATGAGGAGATCCACAGGAGAAAGAACCAAGTTAACCGACATAGCCCGAAGAATTGCCAAACTGTGCAGGGCATATTGCTCGCAGAACAGATGGCCAATGCGGCCGAAAGGTTCTGGAGTGGCGACCGCGTACCGAAGACGTAGCGTAGGAAGGGCTCCTACAGGTTAGACCGATTACCCTGGTGAAGGCCGCAGGAATCCGATGGATGCGGGAAGCACAGAACCGGTCGAAGTAGAGGTGCTTTGGCCTATGTCCAGCAGTGGACGCCTTCCAGATGAAAAGAGGATAATGATCTAGAACTTGTAAGTCGCGGCCGTTACCTTCACTTGGCCGCCACTGCTCCCAGTGAAAATTTATTTTTTATTAGTAAACATATTCCTGGACTATCTCAAAATACAGAATTAAGCCATAGCTAGGTAAGGCCTAGTTTACGTACGTGCAGAAATGCAAAAACATGACAACATGCATATTAAATCGACATTAAAAAAACAAAAACAGAAAGCTATCGGGAATCAATTCTGAGGCATCGTTAATAATTTTTGATTACATTGCGCAGTCGTTACTATAGTAATTGGAGAGTGTTGCCTCCGACCGGCAATGTATTGCTTAAAGGTACAGCTAATATTTATCATGAATTGTACCCGCGGCGTGTAATCAGACTTGTTGTGTGGAGTAAGGGGTGAGGTAGAAGCGATTTTGAGTTTTAATTTTTGCATTTATTTCAGGCCGGTTTTTTGATCCGTTATTAACTCGACCAATTGTTAAAAATAGTAACTAATGGTCAACTGGGCCAACTAATAGTTAACTATTTGACAATTCAAAGACAAACAATTGATCAAAAAACACATTTTGCCAAAATTTAACTATTAGTTACTATTTTTAACAATTGGTTGAGTTACTACGGATCTAAAAACCGGCCCTTAGTTAGTAAAGTTGCTCAGATTTTACTTTATATGAAAAAAAATAAGCAAAATGATCATAGGGCATCAAAAAATTCGTCCGCATCGCTGTCAACAGGAACAGTACCCAAAAGGCTGGCAGCATTGCCACGTTGTATGGCAATGCTAATTCTTTGGCCAATAAATAGGCCAAAAGATTATTATTATTTATTTTGCTTATTTTTTTTCATATTATTATTATTTTAAATATTAGCATAAATTATGTAAATATTATCGTTACAAAATAAATGATTTTACTCATTTTTTTCATCATCATCATTTCTGCCGCAAGGACGTTCACTGCAGGACATAAGCCTCTTTCAAGTACTGCCACTTCGATCGGTTCTGTGCTACCCGCATCCAACGAATTCCTGTGGCCTTCACAAGGTCATCGGGTCATCGGTCCATCTTGTGGCTATCAAACAGAACCCTTCGGCCCCATCGGCCGTCTAAGTTTATAGAGAGATGAGATCTTTATTAATCAATTAGGAAGTTACAAAATCCAGTTTGGTTGCTATGAGCGCCCGCATGAATAGTTATGAAAATTTAAACTGATGTAGCAATCAATCCTGTCTGTATGTTTTCCTTCTAAACTTTTTGGAAAACACTTCATAAGAAATCAAAATCTCCATTAAGAAAAAGCAACTGGTACAAGTACGTGCCCGCAGGTACAGTCACGAGCATAAGTATGTATACACTTGGCTTTACCCAAAGGCGATTTTCTCCTTAATTTTTTGATGAAATTGTATGTTATTACGAACATAGTATTTTCGAACCCATAGGTATAAGTAAAGTGTCGTATTTCAAGGTTGCATTCGTTATTTCGTGAAAAAATCGCAATTAAAAGTTGCCAAGTGTTGACATATTAGTGCTCGTGACTGTACACGTATTGCTTATTGTTATTATTGAGTAAGAGGTCATGAATTCGGTCTTATCCCGTTGCATTATTGATTTAAACCCCTTTAGTACAATCGAAAGCATAAGATTACTTATTTAGAAGACCTACTTAACAACATTTGTTATCTCCAATCCAGTAGTTCTATTCTATAAAAATATTATCATGAAAACTAAGGTGAAATGACCTCGAAGTCAAGAGTGTGAATAGTGTGTGTGTTCGCGTGTGTATTGTGTGTGTGAGTGTGTGGTGAATGATAGCTTCACCTAAGTGTTCACGTGGGATTTTCGACAGAATAGACCAGCTGTTTTCTAGTAAGTAATCTTTATAGTAGTAATAAAAATAATGAATTACATTCTATCGCTACATCTACAGCTTATAACTTACACCACAAAATCCAAAGTACTAATCTGGCAGGTATTACGAGCATCGCGATACGGCGCCATTACAGTAATGCGTCCAATTGATTTAACTATCACACTGAAGGTTCTGAGGCTTTATTGATTACCGCCACCGCTGCCTGAGTAAAGGGTGTAGCCGCGTACCACATCAAGCTACTACAGTCTGTCAAATTTCTTTAATAGATTTTCAACTTTATCGCTAAAGCATAATGTTCAAAGTTGATTGGGAAAATTTGACAGTTTCGGGTAGCTTGATGTTCTGGCGTCTTACTAGAAGATGCCTTAATTTAGAGCTTTGGCATGTTTAGCATGAAAGTGAGAGCAGCGGTGGCCTTGTGGTAACTGCCGCAACTTACGAGTTAGGTAGGTTTGAACCCAGACAGGTGCTATCTAATCTAATCAAATCTAACTAGCCTGAATTGTCCCACTGCAAATCAAAGGCCTACCTCTCCCTATTTTTTTTTTTTTTTTTTGCGGTGGGATATCGTCAAATGTCCCGCTCTGGGTGGAGCGGAAGGGAGTGTCAGATTTTGCTGACTATAACCAACCCGTGTTCCTTCCTTAGCCCTTTATGTTCCGGGCCAGCGGTAATTTCGGACAATCCCGCTGACCCGGCAGGCTTCGGCCCTAAGCGGCCGCTCAATTTATGCTGACATCTGTTTGAGGCGCGCGTGGAACACGTACGCGCCGTCCGGCACGGGCCTGGTCCTCATCGGACGGTGAGCTACCCATTGCTCTCCGTCCGCAGGCCCGCGCTTTCTCTCCCTTTTCCACACAATTCTGTCTTTTGCGAGTCGGCGGCCAGTCCTTACGGTAGGAGTCAAGCTCGTCCCGCCATCTCCGTCTTGGCCTGCCGCGATGGCGTCGTGCCTTTCATACTCAGCCTATAATGTTCCCACTGCTGGGACACAGCCCTTCTCTCTGTGGGAAGGGGCCGTAATCTACCACGCGGGCCCAGTGCGGGTTGTTAGATGTCACATGTCTTCGAATTTTTGGTTCTAGGACATGCCGGTTTCCTCACGATGTTTTCCTTCACCGTTTTGAGAGCAGTTTGAAGTAATTAATTTGTTGTTGATCATTTTGTACAGATTTAAACTAGTCTCAAGACTTAGGCTGTGCACAGACTGTCCAAGTATTAGACAGACTCAATTAATCTGTCTAGCTTTTTTCCAACTATGTTAAGGTGGGCTTCCAGCCTATGATAAATGATTTTTTTTCTGTAAGTAGGTTTGCTCAAAAACTTTTACATGTCAATCATATTATAAAAACTCTAACCGGTTGCAGCTGAATTACATGGAGCGTCTGCCTATCTGACCTTCATAACCTAATTCCTGGGTAAGGATACCTCTTGGTAATACTTGTTGTCAAACTTTCGGGTTTCTGACTACTCGTAACGACTGTCAACGATCTACGAATGACAGCCGGGATCAACGGCTTAACGTGCTTTCCAAGGCAGGCTTTTTCACCCATTCACGAACCGACCTTTGATCGACCCGTGCGGCTGTTATCATCATTTTATTTTATTTTTATTCAAGAGGAACAACAAACAATATAAAACATAGAATCAAGAAATACACAAAACATATATACTTACGACGACGATTACGACGGCACGGTTGGCGCAGTGGTTAAGCGATTGGCTGCAGCGCTGCGTGTCGCGGGTTCGATTCCCGCACGGAACAAATATTTGTATGACCTACAGTTAGTTGTTCCGGGTCTGGCTGTTTGTGTATGTGAGTTGAAATGTTTGTAAACGCACCCACAATACAGGAGAAATTCCTAGTGTGGGGCAACGTTTTTTTAAAAAACATATAAACAAAAACTTAGAAAATATTTCAGCCCACAACGTTGTTCACAGATTAATAATAAGATACAATACAGTGAAAAACAAAATTTAACTTCAAATTCTTAATTCAGAAACTGGGTATGTCTTAATGCCGCAGTGGTTTGCCGCTCCATACAGACTGAAGCGGGGGGGGGGGGGGGGGGGGCTGTTTCAGTCTTGTTCAGATTTTCCCAAAATGTTTTCTTTAATCCTGATTATGTGGGTAAGTAGATATAGCTACGTAATAATATGTATGATGTGTTCTACATGGGTCTGATCTATCTCCGGCCGGAAGAGAGTGCGCCTGTGTCTGCGCACACACTTGTGAAGTATAATATCTCCCGCGCCGATAGGTAGCCTCCGCTGAGATTGACCCCCATGGTCGAAATTCGGTTCTGGAGGACTCATACATCATCATCATCATTTCAGCCGAAAGACGTCAACTGCTGGACATAGGCCTCCCCCAAGCACCTCCACTTCGGTTCTGCGCTTCTCGCATCCAACGGGTTCCTGCGGCCTTCACAAGGTCGTCGGACCACCTTGTGGGAGGCCTTCCAACGCTACGTCTTCCGGTACGCGGTCGCCACTCCAGAACCTTTCGGCCCCATCGGGCATCTGTTCTGCGAGCAATGCGCCCTGCCCACTGCCACTCAAGTTTGGCAATTCTTCGGGCTATGTCGGTTACCTTGGTTCTCCTGCGGATCTCCTCATTCCTGATTCGATCAGGCAGGGTTTTTTTAGATATTTACATTTTTTATATATCATTTGAGAGATTCTTATTTTGTAAATGTGAGGACTTTGTAGGCCTTGTAGACTTTAGACCATTTTTTATTTTATCAAGTACCTGGTACTTGTTGACAGGCCTACGCTGTTCTCCCATACCTACTGTAATTTGAAAACATTGTAAAAGCCAATTATTTTTAAAAAGAGTAACCGTGGAGTTTCTTGCCGGTTCTTGTCCATAGGAATCGACCAATTGGAACCGTGCACCTAGCTTCTGACGTTTCATAAGTGCCCATGTAGGTTTATGTGAAATAAAATATTTTGATTTTCATATACTGTGTTCTACATAAGTGATTATGTACACACGACACTATGAATTGGTACAACTCCAAACAGCAAGATTCAACATAATTTCAAAGCTCCTTGCAGATTCTGCAAAATAGTTAACCTAACCCTCTTACTAAATCAACTCCTATGAGTATTAGGTACTCGCCTTTCAATCAATCAACGTAACAACTTGCTCGGCTATCGCTTCCACACAAATTCTACGAACCAACTAAGATCAGCTTACGTTTGTCAATATATTTCCTAGTATTCGAACTCAGTCCAACTTGAAACTTTAACCACAGAGTAGGTAGGTACAGAAGGCGTCCTTACAACGAGCGAAAACAAGTCTGTTTTAAAAGTACCTGCTGAAAGTCTAAACAAATGAAACAGAAAACGTACCATCTGGAAGTCAATTAGTAGCGCCCGCCACTTAAAAATTTTGTGATTTTATTATTTAAATACATATTTTAAATCACCTTAGAGAATTTATTCAATTGACAATTGGGATTGATGTTATAACCTCAATTATCAATTTAATAATGTTAACAATAATTGTTGGAAAAAGGGTTGAGAAAAAGTAAAAGTAAAGTAAAAAGTTTATTCAAACTTACAATATGGAGGTACCGTTGGTCTCGAACTAGGCACAGCCTGTATCTTGGGCCTGTGTCCAGCATTTTCATAATTTTAGACGGAATAAGTGAAATTAAAGTTGAAATTGGCTACAGTTAAGCTGGTTAGACTACAAGACTAAATATACAAACAAATAAAATCAAATATTAGAATATTTAAATATAAAAATAAAATAACACTTGGTATGATTTCCGTTAACCTATATCTTCTTTTATTTTCGTTGCTTATATAATTTAGTATGTATGTATTTATGTATCTATAGTTTTGGATATGTATATATCTGTGTATCTATCTTAGTGTATTGTATACATAATATTTGTACCAACGACAGCCCCATTTTATGTCCAGGAAAATCACTGTCCATTCCAAGGTTGCCTGGAAGAGATCGCAGAAAGCGATAAGGCCGCCCATTGTATATTTTGTAATGTTAATGTATCTTTTTTCATGTTATGTATTTTTGTGGTGTACAATAAAGTATATATAAATAAATAAATAAATAGGTATTTAATAAATTTTGATATTTTTTTAAATAAAATTATATAGAAGTTGAAACCTTCTAAAACACATGCATGTGTTACTAATTTTATTAATGTAAATTTATTAAGTACTTAATTGCGTAAGAACTTAATCTGAAAAGGGTTTGTTTACACTTTTATAAGATTCTTTTGGAACAGACTGTGTGGTGTGTGGAACTCAAACAAATGCCAGTCGCGAGTGCACTTCCACTCGCTGTACGTGAAGCGTGTCTATGTGTGCGTGCGTTTTTGCTCGTTATAATGGGTCGACCTTCTGTGCCAATTTATTCTGTGCTACAACTTCACAAAGTGTGGATTAAACTGTACACCCCTTCATTCAGCAGTGAACTAATAATTCTATTTAGCGCGAAATTCTATCTAACTCAATTACACCGAAATAGTTTTAAAACTGAAAGGGTCTGCAAAGTTTTGCGTTTTCCTACAACAAACACTGTGTTGTCATTTCCTTTAAACTTTGTAACTCTGTGGTGATAAAATTAGACACAGACGAGGATAATTTTGGAGTTTTCGGTGATAGAGTTTTAGTTTAGTTTTAGTAATGGCTGTTATTAAGTCAACAGTTTTGCGTAAGTGACGCCATGAAAAATTTTAAGTTGTCATCTATTTGTGATATTTAGTGTTTTAGTCACATTTCTTGTTTACACGTCATGATACAGTTTTGTAATTTTTTACATAGATTCTTTACATAAAAATACTAGACACGTGTTTCGGGGTTCGCATATACTAAAAATAATGTATTCATTTAGACAGGTAAAAATAACAAAATTAAATTCTAACATAACTAAAACTATACAGAAACTAGAAAATAGCGTCGAAAAACTCATCCGCATCGCTGTCGACTGGTAATGTAGGTACCCAAGAGACTGGCGGCATTACCACGTTGTATGGCGATGCTTAGGTAGCCTCTGGCCAAGGTAAAAGCCAGCCCTTGGGTCACAGGAAGTGTCAACCAGCCGTTTCGAAATAAGTAATGTTTTTTTTTTTTTTTTTCCTTTTTGGCAACTGAGCCGATGTCTATTCTGCCAGCGTCATGTAGTGACAGCAAGATGGAGCCATCGAACGTTGCACTTTGTGGTAGTTGTTAATTTTTAATGTTAGTAGCTGAAAAGACAATACAAGTTTTGTTAGTTAACATGACTTTTTTAATACATAAAATACTATTACTCTACTATAAAATGACACAGATATTTTACAATTATAATTACATATTATTACACACCAAGTTACATTTTAATGTTATTGTCATTTAAAAATTTTGATGTAATGTTGTTTAAGTAAACTTGGCCGTAAACTTTGTGACTATTGGCTCCAGGATCTCCAGATCCGGTAAAACCAAACAAACCCTGGAAGAAACCCATTAATAGAATAGAATATTTAAACAGACATAAGTCTAGTATTATTTGTCTGCGATTCTACCGACTTCGATAACGTAATCAGACTAACATAGTGACTGAGTTAACTTTATGTGGGGCAATTGAAGAAGCGGCGTCCATCTAGTGAGGGTTTAATTTTTAGTAGTTTTTCGAACGAAAAATTTTCAGGTAAATATTCGGTGTAGTGCTGGAAAACGAGCAATGGCGAACGCGGTACAACTATGACCTCTACTGTTATTTGCATAATCAGCATATTAAATAAACGTTTGGTTGCTCTGATCCATTCTTGCGAATTGTCCTGCCCATCGAAGACGTCCTATTTTAATGGTCTTAATAACAGTAGCGCGATTTACGAGTTGTAGGTCGTAGGTTCGAACCCAGACAGGCGCTTTGCTTTGTGTGGATTCTTTCATCATCACTGCTCTCAAAACGGTGAAGGAAATTCTGTTTCATTTATTTTCTCCGTAGTCGCTGTCGCTAAACGCGTGTCCCTTTGAAGCCGGAAAAAGTTTTAACCATGAACTATTTCTACGCTTGTTTTGTAGCCACACACGTAGCCCCTTGTTTCCGTCGAGCATGCCCCTTAAACGTACGTAATTTTAGAATGAATGTAGACATAGTGTAGGAGCTGGCTACCACAAAACCGTCTCTGTTTCGGCGGCCAGTCAGACTCTCTGCTGAATTGGATCATAGCTGCGTTTGGTTACTTTGGTAAGTCAGTTCTGGGAAATTGACTAGATTTATTTGTTTCCGCGAGCAATGTGCCCTGCCCACTGCCACTTAAGTTTGCCAATTCTTCGGGCTATATCGGTTACCTTGGTACTCTTGCGGATGTCCTCATTCCTGATTCGATCACGCAGGGAAACTCCAAGCATAGCCCTCTCCATTGCCCTTTGGGTGACTTTTAGCCTTCTTATAAGGCCCATTGTGAGCGACCACGTTTCAGTGCCATAAGTCATTACTGGCAACACGCACTGGTCAAAGACTTTCGTCTTGACACACTGCGGTATATGGAACGAGAAGATATTGCGTAGCTTCCCGAACGCTGCCCAGCCGAGTCGGATTCAACGATTGACCTCTTTCTCGAAGTTAGACCTACCTAACTGGACAGTTTGTCCTAGGTAAACATACTCGTCCACGACTTCGACTTTCAGATGGCCGATGGGGCCGAAAGGTTCTGGAGTGGCGACCGCGTACCGGAAGATGTAGCGTTGGAAGGCCTCCCACAAGGTGGACCGACGACCTTGTGAAGGCCGCAGGAACCCGTTGGATGCGAGAAGCACAGAACCGGTCGAAGTGGAGGTGCTTGGGGGAGGCCTATGTCCAGCAGTGGACGTCTTTCGGCTGAAATGATGATAATGATGATTTGCTTTGTCTTGTCTTCATTCTATTACTGTATTAGCATTGGTTTGAATGAAAGGTGAAGGCCTTGGATTGGTTGGGGCTGGTTTGTTGTTGCAAAGGCAAAGCAACACCATTTTCAACTGTGAGGTTTGTTAGATGTGACTTAGGGATTTCGATTGATATCTATATATATAAAATTCAAAGTCCTGACTGACTTAACAACGCACAGCCTAAACCGATGGTCCTAGAGACATGAATTTTGGATGGTGTGTTCTTTGTAAGAAAGGGTTTTTCGAAATTCCACCCCTTAGAGTGAGAATGGGGGGAGGGTGAAATTTCACGCGGACGAAGTCGCGGGCAGAAGCTAGTGATATCAGATGTCACGAAGATTGACACTATCGATGGCAGAGTTGGTGTGTGTCTATCAATAACAACAGTCGAAGAATTCCACTTATGAAACCAATGTTAATATTGTAGCGGTATCTACAACGCCACATGCGAACAACGAGCCATACTGACGTCACGCAAATCCTGCATCGCGCAAGTAGAGTTTACCGCGCAACTAGCATAGATACAACGGTCCGACATGAATCATTGGGCAGTTACCCGCCAGACACAACACCCGTCTGGTCGGACGATCCTCCCTTTTTAGAGTATGAGTGAACTTTACACCCTGTTCATCATACCTCTATAATATCAACCTTTCCATTTGAGGTAGCAGTTCTGGAGCTGTACATACATAAGTATAAAAATAAAATATAATAAACAGGTACAAAGTGTTAGACGTTTTCGTCAACCACACCCAAATAAGAAAGACTGGTACTAAATCAATTTCTTGGAAAGATTTATAACCATTTAATTTAACACTTTTAAAGCTTGCCTTTTTAACATACCAATTACCAATCGCTTTCTAATCCTAAGCTAAAGTAATGCATATTAAGCATACACGAACTTTTGATTGATTTCTTTTCAACCAGTTTTTAGGGTTCCGTAGACAAATGGCAAAAAACGGAACCCTTATAGATTCGTCATGTCTGTCTGTCTGTCCGTATGTCACAGCCACTTTTTTCCGAAACTATAAGAACTATACTGTTGAAACTTGGTAAGTAGATGTATTCTGTGAACCGCATTAAGGTTTTCACACAAAACAAGAAAAAAAAAAACAATACATTTTTGGGGTTCCCCATACTTAGAATTGAAACTCAAACCTTTTTTTTTAATAAACCCATACGTGTGGGTTATCTATGGATAGGTCTTCAAAAATGATATTGAGGTTTCTAATATTTTTTTTTTCTAAACTGAATAGTTTGCGCGAGAGACCCTTCCAAAGTGGTAAAATGTGCCCCCCCTCCCTGTAACTTCTAAAATAAGAGAATGATAAAACTAAAAAAAAAATATATGATGTACATTACCATGTACACTTCCACCGAAAATTGGTTGGAACGAGATCTAGTAAGTAGCTCGCCGGTGAAAATTTAAAAACATAAATGATGGTACGGAACCCTCGGTGCGCGAGTCCGACTCGCTCACTCGCTCTTGCCCGGTTTTTTTTCTCTCTAAAGGTTAGCATACATTATATGTCAGACCACCGTAATCTCGTCAGACATTTTATATTTATGAATTTATAAGCTACTTGGTTTGCTCGCTGTGTTTAGATAGACCAGGCAATCTGTGCGTCGAATTTTCGCGTACAATGAGGCTTGTTTTCGTCAAAATGTGGAATTGCATAAATAATATGAATACGTAGTTGCAACAGTAGTGGATTCATTTTTGTAACAAGCTTTTGGTATGTACAAACGCTCGGTTCATGGGGCGCGAGTGCGCGTCTTCTTTTTAAGGAAAGGAGATGTTCCAAAAATGTATGGAGCCTGGGCTAGCACTATGTACACTTAATGTAAATATCGCTATACAATATAGAAACCGTTTCTTAATGTTATTTTCTCTAATTTGACTTCGTTTTAATGTACATTAAAATTAACTCTGTCAAGGAGAGCAACACAAAATAAATATGGTGGATCTGCAATATGTGAAATGTCACTATGACAATGACATTAAATTGATGTGTCTTAATATCTGTGAAAGAAAACAAAACACGAATTCCGAAAATACATGGGTTTTGACTAGCATTCAAAATTGAAAACATACCAAAACAAAAACAATCACTAAAAACTCCGAAACATATCCAATTCAACACGCGGGAACACAACAATCCAAAGACAAAGTCAAACTGTCAAAGAAAGACGTCACTCACGAAACAAATCTGTCAAAGTGGTCAAACGTCATGTCAAACACAACTGTCATGGGCTGGCTACCTTAAAAATAGGGTTATCTTATCAAAAAACTTCCCAAATAATCATTTGTGTACACCTGTACTTTTCTTCAAATTAATTTGTTTGTATTTTTATGAAAATCCGCCATTTTTTCCTATTTATCTATGTAGTGTACATGGTGGTAGCCCAAAATCAAACATCTCCTTTCTCGCCGGCTGGTCGACACTTCACGTGACGAGAGGGCTGGGTCGTTCTTTGGCCAAAGAATTAGCATTGCCATTCAACGTGGCAATGCTGCCAGTCTTCTGGGCATGTTTCCGGATGACAGCGATGCGGACGAGTACTTCGACGCCTAAGTGTCCTTTGTTTTTGTATTTATTTGTATAGTAAGTTAGTTAGTCCTATATATACATGAATTAGGTAGATTTGTTTTTTTTTTTAAAGTGTGTTAACACTTCTTTAGGCGCTCTTTCTGACCGAAACTGAATCGTCACGCTCGGGTGGGTGACGGTGAATCGGGTATACTCGGCTGGATAATTTCCCACCCAAAAAAAAGGGGTAAAAGAAATGTGAAAGGACAGTATATTATCGTTTAGTGGATTGATCAACCTTCTCACTCTGTCGAACTTTGAGCTTTTATTGTTTGAATACTAAGTTTTATACTTTGTGTATATAGATAGGGTGACTGGCAATTAGTGACCGATACTTAAACACGTGATTTTACTCATCATTATGAACAACTTTTACTATGGGACCAAACCTAAAATCGCGAAAAAAACCCTACATTTATGTTCGTCTAACTCGTCAAAATGTAGAGAACAGCTGTTTTTTTTTTCACGATTTCAGATTTGGTCCCATAGTAAAAGTTATTCATAATGATGAGTAAAATCACGTGTTTAAGTATCGGTTACCAGTCACCCTATATATACATATAAAATACTCTTTCTTCTTTCGTCTTTTAATGTGTGTCTTGTTTGTGCAGAATAGATTTTTTTTCTTTTTCCTTTCGTCTGGACAGTTAAAACGAGATGTAACAGCAGATTTACTAATCTGAGATTTGAACTGGCTTTCAGAAACTGTAAGTTAGATGACTGATTGATTATAATGAGCTGACACACCAATTCTTCGCTAATTTCACACCGTTGCGGCCCGATTCAATGAGTGCCTACCCTAACGGTCTTATTCGTATAAAATTTGGCATTGCAAAAGGTTGACTAAATACTTCTGACCGTTTAGTTTCTGATTAGTTCTGCCTCAATGGTTAAACAATCATCGGCAAAAAACTTGACTATAATTTGTTAAGTGTTGCCGTCCCAAAAGTTAAGTATGTACTTTATAACTTTGGTTTTAAAGCTTATTTTACTTTGGCATCAAGTTTTTCGGAAGCAAAAATAATTTTGTCGGGGTCAAATTCTTAGAATACTGCCAAGCGAATTTAACTCTTATGCCAATGAAATAGAGTCGTGTAACAAATTGATTTTAAGCTCTCAGAATTTTAGTGAGCTTCGTAAAATTGTTACTGATGACCACTGCACTGTCACAGTTTTTCAATTATTTTGCACTTGACGCCCCATTGAGTTGTTGCGGTCAAGTCTGGTCTTCTTTTTTTTGTTTATGGCAGGTTTATTTGCATAAGGTTTTATGTAAAGAAATATGTAGTATAGTACAAAACAACGTTTTTAAGTTTAATTTATAACAAGAAGAACGATCTTCGCAGGATGGCTGGTAATAGCTGGATGGGAGTTGCCGAAAATCGAGTTGAATGGCGTGAAATAGGAGAGGCCTATGTTCAGCAGTGGACTGTAGGCTCATGATGATGATGATGAAGTAGAAGGTGGCGTTCTATAGTTTCTGCCACGAGAAGGTGTGAGTATATGTAGGTATGTACCATACCATAACCATAATCAGCCTATAAGGTAGGGGGGGGGGTGGTGGGGTGTAGGTATGTATTACCCTGAAATTACCCAAAACCAATATCAAGACAAATATCACTCAAAAATATGCTTTCAGTATATGCCGTTTGGGGTTGAAACTCTAGGGCCATGGAGCCCGAGTGCCCACTTAGTATTTCGAGACATCGCCAAGCGGTTGGTCGACTTCACGTGACGAGAGGGCTGGCCTATTTTTTGGCCAAAGAATCAGCATTGCCATACAACGTGGCAATGCTGCCAGTCTTTTGGGCACGTTTCCTGTTGACAGCGATGCGGATGAATTTTTGATGCCCTTTGATTATTTCCCCTCCTTTTTATATACTTGTACATATTATTATTATTATTTTAATACTGTTAGCTAATAAAACTTTAAATAAAAGATTGAAATACTGCTTTTTATATATAAGACTGCCCCCCAAATCTTAACATGGCATATTCGTCAAATCTATCGAGACTTTTGACCTAGTATAGAAGAGCCTTTATTTGAAACAGTGAGATTATCAAACAGAAAGCCATTGTTCGGGCTCTTTGACTTGTAAATGTGAATGTTTCAGCTCTTCGACTCCGCGAGTCGCGACACTTCACTCTGTCACTTTAGCTGTTATAGCTTCAAGTGGGCCTTTCATACAAAGTTATACCTACATACTTTTAAGCAATCATGCCATTCAAGGCTACTAGGGTCATTATTATGAGCAAAGCATAATAAACCTATGAAGTTCCCACTGCTGATTACACATACATACATGCAAATAAATGAAATTGATGTCATTATCATCATCTGCCTAGCCTTTTCCTAACTATGTTGTGGTCGGATTCCAGTCTAACCGGATGCAGCTGAATACCAGTATTTTACTTGGAGGGATTGCCTATCTGACCTCCGCAACCCAGTACCTGGGTAATACGATGCCCCTTGGTAAGACTGGTTATCAGACTTCCGGGCTTCTGACTACCCGTAACGACTGTCAAAGATCCACGAATGACAGCCGGGACCAACATGTTAACGTGCTTTCCGAGGCACGGAGGGGTCTCGGTATGTAAAGATGGCCACCCATCCACAGAACAACCGCGGCAAGCGTAGCTTAACCTGATTGATCGACCTGTGCGGCTGTTATCATTTAGTCACGGGCCCCTCAAATCAATTGAAGTGTCAGTTCGTAATGTCAAATTAACAGCTTTTTACTAAATTCATATGATATGTCTGTCTGTGTGTCTGTTTGTTCCGGTTAATCACCGAAACTGCTACACAGATTTTGATGAAATTCGGTATGGAGATACTTTAAACCCTGAGAAACGACATAGGCTTTTTACCGACATACCACGCGGGCGAAACGCGGGCGGAAGCTAGTATTCCATACGATGCGATAATGATTAAAAAGAAAACCAACCACCAACCAACCAGCTTATCATTCAAAACGTCCTCTTTAGTTGTCGGGCTGAAAACTGTGGCACTTCCCAACTTGTGGCGCTAGTGTCGCGGTGGCAAACGAGACGACTCTAATGTTACTGGACCAACTTTCATGGACGTATTACATGGATTTTACCAGGATGGATAGGGAGTGTTGGTGCTTTAGCCACGTGGGGCGACTACCAGTGCCCAATTCGAAGAGTTGTGGCATCTATCAACCCGCACTGGGCCCGCCTGGTGGATTACGGCCTACTCCCTCTCCCTGAGAGGAGGCCTGTGTCCCAGCAGTGGGAACATCGAAGACTGATTATGGAATCATATCATTTCATTCGCCATATACCTCTACTTATCTCAATTTTCACCACTTTGCCTGATCTTTGACATTTTCAATAGCTATCTATTGAGTTATAGTTGCTGGATTATATTTATTTATTAAAACTTTATGCACAAGTAAAAGAAATACTGTACAAAGGCGGACTTAATGCCTGAGGCATTTTCTACCAGTCAACCTTAGGGTGATGCAGAGACAAAACATGGTAGGTGCAACATACGGGATAAATAGCTAGGAAATTACTATAAAATACAAGAATAAATACTAATACATAGATAGATACATGGGTCATATTCAAAATAATTGTAAGTTACGGATAGGAAACAGATATGAATATTATTTGATTGTAACAGAAAAATAACAGAAAGGAATTATTAGGGCAAGTTTAAATAGCACACGTTTATAACAGGCTACGAGTGCGAAGTCGGTGTGGGTCGCTAGGTGGGTACATAATGAAATAACATTTTGGTGATCGTATTTTAGTTGGTATAATTGCCATAAATTCATCATCATCATTGCCATAATGCCTTATCTCCGAAACTACCGAGCCTAAAATTTTGATATTAATATTAAGGCAAAAGGATTCTAATGATTAGAATTATGTATAGCCATATTTGTTACGGTCGTGAATCATATTTTAATCAACATACAACTTTACACTGACCTGTAAATTGCAAAAAACCTGAGTAAATTTGAATTTCGCGGGCTACCTTGGCGCATCCCCCTTAACTGATACTGAGACGGCCGACGAGAGGCTGGGTACGCCTCGGCGAGGCTGCGCGGTTAGTATAAAAGGCTCAAGCAGTGAGGACTGAGGATACGCAGTAAAACATGCACACACAGACAATACATGGCACAGCAATGCAATACATGGCACAATATACGCAAACTTTACATACTTCAAATAAATTTAAGTAAGTAAAAAAAAATGTTTTGGCTAACCTGCGGTGCACTAAGTACCTATTAATATTTTATTTTCATTAATTCATACATGAGACAATGTGAATAACGCCTAATCATTCATATCTATTACGTAACGGAAAAAAGTGACAGATAAAATAACGTATATGAATTAATTGCACGTGTCTATCTTACAAATCTATTTATTTCCACACCAATTCACATGATTATACGAATATTTTATAGTTATAACAAATATCACAATACAGCCCTTTCCTAGTATGAGTAATAAAACAGTAAGTACTTACCGCTACTGTAAACGACTCACATTGAATATTTACTTTTAAAAGTCTAATTTTCTTCGACAACGAAACGAGCTGAAAAACTATATTGAACAAAATGGCAAAGCGTTTATTCTTACGCGTCGTGTAGTAACAGCTAGTGAACTAATTTTGCCAGTATTTCAAATTTCTTTATTGCCATGGAAATAATGTTAAAATAGCATAACAGAGAAGAATAACAGATATGTGCAAAATCAGGACACTCATTAATAAATTAAATTTGGAGTACACTAAATAGTATTTTATATTTTGTTTAGTAAAGTGTTGAAAGTTTAAACAATATTCTCTGAATATATATTTTTTTTTAACTTTTGTTGAATGGTTAATAATTAAATTATTTTTTTTAGTTTACCGTTAAAGACGTGGACATAGAATACTTGTATGAAACGGATCCTACGCAATGTCTGGTTTAATTTTTTTAAATGAATTGTTTAGGTTTACCAAATGTTTCGTTGTTTTTTATTAAGCTCAAATAAATATTTTATCTGTTTGTTTATGAAATGCTAGTCAGTTGCATCTCGTTATGAAAATAATTGGGTTGGACATTAAGACAGTAGTAAATATACAATTATTTTGAATATGACCCACATACATACATATAAATAAAATGAACTGTGAGGAGAAAAAAATTATCGGTAGAGGAGAAAACGAAACCAGCAAATCAGCACCATTGTGTCTAGAATTTGTGAATCATCATCATCTGCCTAGCCTTTTCCGAACTATGTTGGGGTCGGTATCCAGCCGGCGCGGTTGGGGTTGCATTTGTGAATATCAGTCGGAGGTTGCGGCCGCCCCCCCCGAGCGGAGGACAACCATGAGGATTTTCCACCCAGAAAACAAAAAACCTGGCCAAGTGCGAGTCGGGCTCGCACACGAAGGGTTCCTGTACCACAAGGCAAAAACACCGAAAAAAAAAACACGTTTGTTGCATGGGAGCCCCCCTTAAATATTTTTATTTTACTTTGTTTTTAGTATTTGTTGTTATAGCGGCAACAGAAATACATAATTTGTGAAAATTTCAACTGTCTAGCTATCGCGGTTCTTGAGATACAGCCTGGTGACAGACAGACGGACGGACGGACAGACAGCGAAGTATTAGTAATAAGGTCCCGATTTTACCCTTTGGGTACGGAACCCTAAAAAAGAAGACCGTACAGTCACGAGCACTAATATGTCAACACTTGGCCACTTTCAATTGCGATTTTTTCGTGAAATAACGAATGCAACGTTGAAATACGACACTTTACACAAACCTATGGGTTCGAAAATAGTTTGTTCGTAATAACATAAAATTTCATTCAAAACTAAAGGAGAAAATCGTCTTTGAATAAAGCCAAGTGAATACGTACTTATGCTCATGACTGTACACCTACAAACAAACAACCATCCTGTATTTTTGCCATACGTAGACAGTGAGAGATAACATTTTAACCTTGAGCTTTCCTAGCATAATACAAAGTTCCAATACGAGGCCAGGTTACACTGGTCCCGTTAACACAGACGTGCGGCCTACCCTTGCCTTACCAATTTAAATCTTTAACTACTTATCCAAACTCTGGGTCGTCCAGGTAACCCTTATCACTGCGGGACCAAGTTGACCCGGGTCAAGCGGGCAGGCGAGAACAGTCGCCAGCTTGTTAAGGCCGCGTCCACTATCGGCATCGGCACGGCTGAGGATTTTTATGCGACGAATAAAAATGTAACTTAATTGTATGACGATAAAATTGAAATTTCAATGATAATAATCATCGTAGGTGCAAAAATAAAGATAGGGTATCCGACATACCGTGTCATTGAAATTTAAATTTTATTGTCATACTATTAAGTTATATTTCTATTTGTCGCATAAAAATCCTCAGCCGTGCCGATGCCGATAGTGGGCGCCGGGGCTAAGTTAAACTTCCATACATGTCATAGGCTACACTAGGGACTTTCTTTGTAATAATAATAATGATTTATTTATTTGTTAGGTTACACCAACAGCTTCTATGTATAATTTATCTTAAGTACTTACTATAGATCACAATAGTCTCGGTCTTACACATCAGTCGCTAATTCTAGTATTATAATTTGACGGCACGGTTGGTGCAGTGGTTAAGCGATTGACTGCTGCGCTGCGTGTCGCGGGTTCGATTCCCGCACGGAACAAATATTTGTATGACCTACAAGTAGTCTGGCTGTTTGTATATGTGAGTTTAAATGTTTGTAAACGCACCCACAATACAGGAGAAATTCCTAGTGGGGCAACGTTTAAAAAAAAAAAGACGTTTTACTAGCAATCTCGAAAATAAATGATCATACATAATGGCGCCGATTCCCTTGTTCACAAACTAAACTTAATTTAAGTTCAGTGCATCTTTTTCTTTCTATTTCATTAAGAAAAGGACAGAAGATCAATATTAGTTTAGTCCTGTCAAATTAAGATACTCCATAGACAATTTAGACGAGATTAAAATATTGGCTATTAAAAATACGTCAATTTACGTCAGGCGCTGACTAATTTGACAGGACTAAACTAATATTTATCTTCTGTCCTTTTTTTAGTGAAATAGAAAGAAAAAGACGCACTGAACTTAAATTTAGTTTAGTTTGTGAATAACAGAATCGGCACCAATAATAACTAAACTAAAGGCTAGAACTTAAAAATTATGGCAAAATATTTCTTAAATTTAAGATAAAAGTTAATAAAATTTATAAGGGACCACCGCGCAAGCTTTCTCAATCAAAAACGATAAACGAATCACGGCCCAGTAATCACAGAAAAATCGATGTACAAAATCCTTTTTTTTTATGTCGGAAAAAATGTGCAAATCCTTTTGAAACCAGAAAACACAAAAAAATAAGCCATAATGAGTATACTGCTGATGCTCAAAAAAGGGGAGCCTGCCGTTTTGCCGAAAAGATTTTGCCAAAATTTCACTACCCAAACAAATTTTCGCAACCTTTTATTATACCAATGCAATGTTTGGAATAATTTTAGTATGCACATTTTCATTTGGTCGAATTTTTACTTGGCAGAATATTATTATGAATAATGTCATTTAGGCATTTGGTCTTTAATCAAATGATTTATTACGGCAAACAATCTTTAGACAATAAACGTTTGGTCAAACGATTTGTTATGACAAAAAATATAAAGGCATAAATAAGATTTTTTGAGATTTTTTTTTTTGGGAATTAAATAATTAAAAAATGCAATTTTATTTTAAAATAATCATTTATTTAATACAAAATATTTGTAACTTACTATTTTAATTTTTTTGCAATGGACATTATCGAGAACCGAATTAGTTACGAGGTTAATTATAAAAAAAAATGCTTAGGTTAGGTTAGGTTAAAACTGTGACCTCCTACGCACGAGCCGAGCGAGCGAAGCGAGCGGTGCCGCGGCAGCGGCCGGCGAGTGCCAGAAACGACTAAATTATATAGAAAAAAATATGGAAAAAAGAGATTATTTTTAACAGGCTATCGAGAACCGAATTAGTTAGACGAGGTTAATTATTTTTAAAAAATGCTTAGGTTAGGTTAAAACTGTGACCTCCTACGCACGAGCCGAGCGAGCGAAGCGAGCGGTGCCGCGGCAGCGGCCGGCGAGTGCCAGAAACGACTAGATTATATAGAAAAAAAAATATGGAAAAAGAGATTATTTTTAGCAGGCTATCGAGAACCGAATAAGTTAGACGAGGTTAATTATTAAAAAAAAAATGCTTAGGTTAGGTTAGGTTAAAACTGTGACCTCCTACGCACGAGCCGAGCGAGCGAAGCGAGCGGTGCCGCGGCAGCGGCCGGCGAGTGCCAGAAACGACTAGATTATATAGAAAAAAATATGGAAAAAAGAGATTATTTTTAACAGGCTATCGAGAACCGAATAAGTTAGACGAGGTTAATTATAAAAAAAAAAATGCTTAGGTTAGGTTAGGTTAAAACTGTGACCTCCTACGCACGAGCCGAGCGAGCGAAGCGAGCGGTGCCGCGGCAGCGGCCGGCGAGTGCCAGAAACGACTAGATTATATAGAAAAAAAAAATGGAAAAAAAGTCTACCCGAAACTGAACTAGTTAGACGAGATTAATTATTTCAAAAAATACTACCAGAATACTTAATATTATTATTACCTGTTTAGAATTTGTCCCAAGTGGAAAAAACACCCTTGTAATAAAACGTCTTCAAAGTTAGATCTTATGGTTCCCTATCCATTTGCATAAAATTTTAAGACCTAATATAACTTGGCATACTTTTGTTTGTCCTAATTATATTTTCGCATAATAGTATTTACGCATAACAGCTTACGCATAATTTTTTACGCATAATTTCTATAATCATAATAATGATTAAGCATAACATTCTAAAGCATAACTTTATTAAGCATAACATTCTTAAGCATAAATTTATTTACGCATAATGATATTAAAGCATATTTTATAGGCATAACAATGAAGTAAAATATGCCTGAAAACACCTGAATACACCTGAAATAATATATCATTTGCCATGGAAATAAAATGTATATAGGCCTTAGCCTTTTTGCCCGAAGAGGATATACCAATTTATTTCGACGATTGGAAAAAAACCATATCTCCTGAAGCAGGTACATAACATATTTGTTTTGAACAATTTTGAAGGTTTTTTTCGTTGTAAGAAACATGCAAACAAGCATATACCATGCATGCAGCAAGCATGCAACATGTAAACAAGCATACATTAGGCATGCAAGCAAGCATTCAGCATGCAAGCAAGCATGCAGCAGGCATGCAAGCAAGCATTCAGCATGCAAGCAAGCATGCAGCAGGCATGCAAGCAAGCATTCAGCATGCAAGCAAGCATGCAGCAGGCATGCAAGCAAGCATTCAGCATGCAAGCAAGCATGCAGCATGCAAGCAGGCATGCAGAATGCAAGCAAGCATGCAACATGCAGCAGGCATGGTTTCTGTCACGGCTCCGGCGCTGCGGGCCTCCGGCGGCCCCACGCGTGCTAATCGTCGCAGACGGCTTTCGCTCACCACCGCAGCTTCGGCTTGCTGGCCGGCTCCGCCGGCCAGCCTCAGCCGCGGCGGCTCGCTCCCAGCCGCCTGCTCCTCAGCCCGCGGGCCGCCTCGCCCCTACGCGCCTACGCGATTTTAAATTACACTCTAGGGGTAGGGCAGACAAGACTACGTAGAGTCGGTTTTGCAGCGATTCGGTTCTGTCACTAACTTTTGTAGCACAACATAATGATTTTTTAAGACAATACTTTAATTTTAATTTAGGGTTAAAAATGGAATTAATGTTATGTATAATAAATCATTTGCATGAAAATCAAAAATAAATACGTAAAAATAACTCAAATTTGTTTCCGTAATTTCTATTAATTGTATGCCTAAATATGATTATGCTAATAGTCATTAGGCCTAGTAACGTTATGCGAATTAAATATATGCCAAAACAAATTAGCCTTATAGATAATTATGCCAACCTAAGCTGTATGCCAAAAAAATATATGGCAAAGTATTATTATGGCAAAACAAATTATACCAAAAGAGTTATGCCAAAGTATATTAGGAAAAAGAACATTATGCGAAAAGAAGGGATCCCAGATCTTATGCTTGAAATGGCTGCCTTAAAACTGCGAAAACTGACGATACTAAATATTTGGCAAATGTAATTTTGCGTAAAATGAGTTATTCCAACTGAAATATTTGACTAAATAAAAATTGGTAAAAGTACTAGTTGGTAAACAAGTTATTGTTTAAACGTTCACTTGCCAATTACTTTTGAACAATTATTTTTGAAGAGATTTTTTGCTAAGTAATAATTTGGCAAATGAAATTATGCGGAAAATTGTTTGGGAAGTGATAATTTGGCAAAATCTTTTCGGCAAAACAAGGGAGACCCTCAAAAAAGATCACACCCAAACTACGAATCAACACAAAATACCAACATAATATACGACACATTAATCAATTAGCAATACCAGTATCAATCATTTTAATAGCCACCCGTGACGTCATAACGCTTACAAATGACGTCACGGCACAGTGTCACTTCATAACTCGAGTGTACTATGTTCTATTGACAGCCAGTGTACTCCGGTACTAATCTCGACAAATTGACTGCAGTGCAGTGGCGGACGTAATTAATTGGCCGTGATTATTATTGGATAGGAAAATGTCGGGATTAGATTTTAGTTAACATACATTGTTGTAGGTGTTAGCTTTTTAGGGTTCCGTACCCAAAGGGTAAAAACGGAACCCTGTCTGTCTGTCCGTCCGTCCGTCTGTCTATCACCAGGCTGTATCTCAAGAACCGCGGTAGCTAGACAGTTGAAATTTTCACAAATTATTTATTTCTTTTGCCGCTATAACAACAAATACTAAAAACAACATAAAATAAATATTTAAGGGGGGCTCACATACAACAAAGGCGATTTTTTTGCCCTTTTTTGCTCGATATCAATAATGGCAACAGGTAGGCACTTGAAATATTCACAAAATACTCAGTTGTATTTTTAATTTAATAATAAATAATAAAATTAAAATAAAATAAATATTTAAGGGGGGCTCCCATACAACAAACGTGTTTTTTTCGGCGTTTTTGCCTTGTGGTACGGAACCCTTTGTGTGCGAGTCCGACTCGCACTTGGCCAGTTTTTTATCGATAACAATGTTTTTCCCAACACTACTATGCGTGAAATTATCCCATCAGGTAGTCCTAACTAACCCAAAGTAACCTTTTCCCTAACAACTGACTAACCTAATAAACTGATTATAACATTAAACAACTAAAACCAACTCAATAATTTATTACTTACACCATCGTTGAATAATAAAACAGTGGGACGGTTTGTCAAAACTTTGGACGGGGTCAGTTTCGACCCGAAAGTGTCTGTTTGCTTTTCGGGCCATGTATGTACCTACCGAATTTGGGTCGTATTGTTATTTGCTGCGTGTCAATTATACTTGGGGGACTTGTTTGGCGAAATTAATTTGGGGTCATTTGCGACTCTTTTTTCGGAGGTGAGAATTTGAGGTGATAATGGTGTACGTGGGTGCGTGTATTAAAGGTTTTTTTTTTGATAATTGTGGGGTACCTACTGTTTTTGGTCGTGCATTTTGGTTATTCCCAATTTTTTGGGTTCCGTACCTCAAAAGGAAAAATGGAATCCTTATTAGATCACTTCGTTGTCCGTCTGGCTGTCCGTCGGTCAAGAGCCTTTTTCTCAGGAACGCCTTAACTCCCCCTTATCTCCGAAGTTTGCAACGAGAAAAATTTGAAATTATTCTATGTGATAGAAGTTCATGTAAAGGTTACAGGAAAAATAAAAAGAAGTTTCTAAATAGCATACTTTTTTAGAAATCATCAACAAAAGTTACATTAGTTCCACTATCGGTCAAGAGATGGCACTGACATAAAACTGTAATATTCTACACCGCAATGCACGGTGTTAAAATTCTCGGACGAATATAGGCCTCCCCGATGAAAATTTAAAAACATAATATATTATGATGGTACGGAACCCTCGGTGCGTGAGTCCGACTCGCTCTTGCCCGGTTTTTTTTGTTGTTTTTTTCAGTAAATAGTATGCTCAATCATTAAAAGTTACTGTTTTGTCTTCTACAAACATTTCTTCTTACTGTATAATTTATAAAATAAATAATTTGTATGTAATAAGAAATAAATAATTTCTTACTAGACTTACTGACTTTATACAGTACTAGCTTCTGCCCGCGACTTCGTCCGCGTCAAATTTCACCCTCTTAGGGGTGGAATTTCTAAAAACCCTTTCTTAGTGGATACCTACTCTTCACAAAGAATACACCCTCCAAATTTCATGTCTCTAGGAGCAGCGGTTTAGACTGTGCGTTGATATATCAACAATCAGTCAGTCAGTTTACCATTTTATATATATAGAAGATATAGATATAGATAAAGTCAGTAAGTTTTTAATGAAATGTAGTAAGAAATTATTTTTTTCCATGCACAATTCGCCAGTTATATTAAAGTCCCATGTAAAAGGGGGCGTCCCTATTGCCATCAACCCGACACAAATCTTAACTGCGGGCTGTTACTGAGATATTCCAGATGGAAAAACCCAATCACACTTTGCCTGACCCGGGAATCGAACCCAGGACGTCACGGTCAGCTGTAGCGCTTGCCTCCACTAAACCAACGAGACAATCACTAATAATAAGTTTACTATAACTCTCTCCATGCAAAAATCAACATCACCTTTTGTCCCAAATATCATCACATCACACTAATATTATAAAGGCGAAAGTTTGTGAGTGTGTGTGTTTATATGTTTGTTACTTCTTCACGCTCAAACGGCTGGACCAATTTTGATAAAATTTTGTATGGCGGTAGCTGACACCCTGGATTAACATATAAGCTACTTTTTATCCCGATATTTACGCGGGTGCAACCGCGGGGCGCACAACTACAACAACTATATAACTTATCAAATTTATCATTTTCCTGACGAAGGTGAACCTTACACAAGACAAATAGGGATGGGTGATTAATGTGCACGCACGTGTATCTAGAACAAAGCTCGCGGCTGTTACATTAGGCACGAGAAGCTGTTCTGTGTCGATCATCGTCATTAGTAGGGGTTTCGAGTGAAGAGCATAATGCTTGGAGCTTTCTGATACCCTGGTCCTATTTCTTGCAAAACGTTAGTATTTAATGGCATGTATTTAATCGAACCTCTAATTATTGGAGCGCCTAAAAATATTATTGATCATCTAATATTAATAATAGCGCTTCTTTTTGTGAACCTCAAATACTTCCTATTTTGGGGTCCTAAAATTACAAAAAGGCCAAGTAACTGCGACCAACTTTGATGTAGCGTAGCGCTCAAAGTCAAAGTCAAATCATTTATTCCAAATAGGCACATTAAAGGCACTTTTGAACGTCAAAGGGAATGTTAAAGGCACTTTTGGCTCACCGGTCACTGCCGCGGTCAGTTCTAGCCTTTTTTTTTTTTTTTTTATGGGTGGAGAAAATGCCTAACGCATACCACGTCGTCCGGGGAGACGACGAGGTTATGTGGGACTTGCACCCACTAAAAACTCCACCTGTGCACCTACTTTTGCCTTGATGGGTGGGCCGCGAGAACTACTACGTATGACATTCGCGACCCATCCAGGGTGGCCCATTTCTGGGCTCCCTCTTCTTGCCCCGCGTCCGGGATCTATCCTCTTTCGGCGATGTCCGGGTGCACTAGGACATTACCTCAACTCCAGGGACCGTGTAGCGTAGACGATAGACTCCCCGATCTATCATCCGCTGGCCCCTCTTATGGCGGCATCAGGTCCGCATTTCGCCGCCTGCGCCGTCCTGCCCTCCTGCGGCGAATCGGGTCAGCGTGAGAGTCAGCCTCCCTGACCCGCTCTGCCGCTTCCTTCTGCGAGATTACGTCCTCGCAGAAGGACGCAACCGCCTCCCATGCCCTCTCACTGCCGACCATAGCCCCGACAACGGCCGACAGCGACAGGTCTTCCCCAATTTCTGCCGCCAGAACACGGCGCTGCGCCTCCCAGGCAGGGCACTGCTCGAGAGTGTGCAGGGCCGCGTCCTGGCTGCAACCGCAGTGGTGACACACGGGAGTCACCTCCCGTCTTGCCACCGTGTGCAGGTATTTACCAAAACAGCCATGCCCCGATAATACCTGCACTAAACGGAACGATAACGTCCCGTGCCGCCTCCGTACCCACTCCAATAGGATTGGCTGGATAGCCCCAATAGTCCAGTGACCAGCACTGGGAGTTTCCAGCCTCTCCGCGGTCAGTTCTAGCCTAATCTAACCCATTTGCTTAGGTACTGCGACCAAGCCGGCTCGTGGTTGGTTGCACACCTTACCTGACCCGCTTGGTCGGGGTACCCTGGCTTAGTTACTGCGACCAACTATGAGAAAATGCCAGAAAGTTAAAAAGAGGCTCAATCATTCAAGAAGTGTGCATATTAAAGTGCAGTCAGTTTTTAGAGCATCAGTTAAGTATTTTCCGTATTTCATTACTATGTCGTAAGTTTTGGTAATACCTAATTGAGTTTTTGGAGGATTTGAAGATGTGGAAATTTAATAAAAAAAAATGCAAAAATTGCACAATTTACTATCAGTCATCATCTGCCTAGCCTTATCCCAACTATGTAGGGGTCGGCTTCCAGTCTAACCGGATGCAGCTGAATACCAGTATTTTATATTGAGCGACTGCCTATCTGACCCCCACAACCCAGTCACTGAGTAATACAATACTCCTTGGTAAGACTGGTTGTCAGACTTTCGGGCTTCCGACTACGTAACACGTAACGACTGTCAAAAATCCACGAATGACAGCCGGGACCAACGGCTTAACGTGCTTTCCGAGGCACGGAGGGGTCTCGGTATGTAAAGATGTTCACCCATCCACAGACCAACCGCGGCAAGCGTAGCTTAACCTGATCGATCGACCTGTGCAGCTGTTATTATTGAGCCACTTTATTTACTAAGATTGTCTTGGAATGAAAAGAAATGGCGCAATTTCGAAGTATTTTTAAGGTAAGTAGGTAATACGATTGTACTTATATACTTAGCATCTTTGTTTAATAAATAAAAGTGGGTCGCTCGAACCTAACTAAATAAAATCAGATTTTTCTACCTTTATTTATTTCATCACACTTATATTATAAAGGCGAAAGTTTGTGAGTTTGTGTGTGTGTGGGGGGGTGTGAGGGTGTGTTTATATGTTTGTTACTTCTTCACGCTCAAACAGCTGGACCAATTTTGATAAAATTTGGTATGGAGGTAGCTGACACCCTGGATTAACATATAGGCAACTAACATACATTTTCAACTTTATTGCTAAAGCATAAGGCTCAAAGTTGATTGGGAAAATTTGACAGTTTCGGGTAGCTTGATGTGCTGGCGTCTGTACAACCAGGAAAAAATTATAACTGAATAAAAAACTCCCTGCATGAGAAACCCTACAGAAGCCTGCAGAGACAGTTACAAACTGATATTGTAAATGAAAAAATTCAGGAAAAATGTTTCAGTAACGTCGAAAATATAAAGCCGAGGACAAAATATAGCGAACTTCAAAGCCTTTGCCTCACAAAATGGTGTAAGTTACAGTAATTTGTAGGGTTCCGTGACATAAAACGTGTGCAGAACACAATTTCTTTCACAATCCGAAGGATTCAGACGAAAATTCGTAATCTTTTGCTTAATATGTTTGGAAATTTCGTCTGCGCGGCAGCGCAAATAAGGCAATGAATGTTGTCCAATTGTCAAAATTAAGGACAATGCAATTGTTAATGTGTTACGAAATTACCCCGCTGGTCATAAAATACAACATTATTTTTAGTATACCTATGCGAAACCCGAAACACGTGTCTATTATTTTTATGTAAAGAATCTATGTACAAAAATTCAAAACTGTATCATGAAAAATCACAAAGTACCTGTTTGTCCGTACAAAAACATGCTCACCGGCGCCGCTTGCGCCGCGCCGTCTTGCGCTCATTGATAATAGTACCTAGGTACCTAACCGTTCGGCGCGGAGATTGGATAACCTACTTAGTGTCGCTCGGTGTCCAACTTTTAACCTTTTTTAAATATTTTTGGGACAAAATATAACATGGGGTGAAAATTATTGGAATCGATTCAGTTACTTATTCTGAACAAACTATATTCAGGTTTCGCATAAACTAAAAATAACGTTGTATAATTCCGTTATATTTTTGCACATCTATCTCGTACCGCATGTATGGAACGTGAAGTCCAATCCAAAAAGTCGCGTGTCACCATTTTTATTATGAAATCTGTGGCACGGGTAGCCACTATGAAATTCCGGTGGTCAACGCTGCAAAGGTTAATTTGTCCGGCTTCGGGCTGCCGTACTGTGTAAATACCTCTCATATTTTTGCTTTAATGGAAAATTTTGTCGTCGAACACTGTGTAAGGACTTTTGGAGAACGCATAAAAAAGGCATTTTATGGTGAATATCTACTTGTTTCAATAGCAGTAGATGACACCGCCCCGACTTCCGAGTTGTACGTTGTGGGTTGTATAATTTATTTCATCACCACTGCTCTCAAAAACGGTGAAGGAAAACATTGTGCGGAAAACGGCGTGTAATAGAACAAAAAACTTTTTAACAAAAAAAAAACCGACTTCCAAAAAAAACACTACAAACTGAAAAATAACTTTAATTTCGGAAGTCGGTGTCTTAGGGATCAGTATTTTAGTTTTTGCCACCGACTTCCGAAATTAAAGTTATTTTTCAGTTTGTAGTGTTTTTTTTGGAAGTCGGTTTTTTTTTTGTTAAAAAGTTTTTATTTCTCGCTTTTTAGTGGGTCTATTTATAATTTATCTAAGTTACAATAGCCTAATGTCAACTTGCCCATCGCCTTTTTATAAAATATTCCTTTTCTCGATGCAGGGACGTTAATTGTTGAGGAGTTCTCCTTTTATTAGTTTTTAGATTAGATGCTGATAATCCTGGCTGCAGCGTCAGGCCAGACTTATGTCAACATTGCATTGAACTTAAAATTACTCCTGTTTAAAATGATCCCAAACACGACTACGGTGCTGTAATTTCAAGGTTTGTACTTTTTCTGATGCTCCTGGCTTCAGCATCAGGTCTTCAGTGTTCCTCAGTAACAGTACGTTTATCTACATATCGAACCTTTTTCAATGAGCCTAAACACGATATATCTGCTGTTAGTTGTCGAGGAGTTAGGTACTCTGCAGACTATCCTGACTGCAGCATCAGGTCATGACTTGATGATCATGAGACCAAATGTGGCAAATGCCCTATCAAACATCAAAACAATTTACTAAAACAGTCCTTGCCTGTTCGAGTAACTTCTTACTGTTAAGGAGTTGTACCTTCCATCATCAGCCCAGCTACCTGAGATGGTGACAACCATACACAAATACACAAGATACTTCATAAAATATGCGAAAAACAATAAGTGAGCCTATAAAATTTGAGGGTTGCCCTCGATTTCTCTAAGATCCCATCATCAGATCCTAACTTGGTGACAATGGGACCACCTCAGAACTATCTACTTTCGAACAAAAAAAGAATTTTGAAAATCCGTCGATAATTGGCGGAGTATTCGATGAACAAACATACAAAAAAAAAAAAAAAAAATCATACAAACACCCGAACATAGTACCTCCTCCTTTTTGTGAAGTCGGTAAAAATTCGAAGACATGTGACATCTACCAACCCACACTGGACCCGCGTGGTTGATTACGGCCCACTCCCTCTCACTGAGAGGAGGCATGTGTCTCAGCAGTGGGAACATTACAGGCTGATTATGGTATCTACTTGTTTTAGAAGTGGTTCCTATAAAAAATTGACAATATTTTTATCTTTGTCCTCAAATTGTAGACAGCAGTATCCTCGTGGTAAGTAAATAATAAAAAATTGCGATAATCTATCTCAATTTTATCCCTGAATATATTTTTAATCAGGGATAAAATTGAGATAGATTATCGCAATTTTGTCCATGTTCACGATTACGAAAACAATTCGCATATAACTTTGTGTGAAAACTATGATACGGAACCAGAATGAACCAGCACCCTAATTGCATGACACCCTATTAATCACAATCTGGGTGATTTTGAAGGATATTGCTAATCCATCGCTTCATATGTTCGAAAAATTTGTCTTCTCAACAACGTAAACATCGCAATGAATGTTGTTGACCTGTCAAAATGAAAGCCATTCCTACTGTTTGTGTGTTACGCAACTACCCCCAAGATGAAACTGGTAGTTCCCTTGAACTTTTCTGCTGTGCAAACCACATTAACCCGTCTGCCTTCAAAGCAAGAGTGAACAGGCATCTTCTGGGCACGCTCGTTCTATCATAGACCTCATCGTTTTCCATCAGGCGTGATCGGGGTCAAGAACGGGCCCAATGAAAAAACCTAGGCCTGAAGAGTTTAGGCACCTGTGAAATCTTCTCTTTATACTATTATAAAGAGAAGATTTAACAGGTGCCTAAACTCTAGATGATTTTATGTTAGATTCGATAGAGATATACGGTCGGTCAACACTGTTCATAAATTGTGATCCAATGATTAGTTAATGTGTATCATATTTGAGTTACGAGTACGTTGTCTAAATCCACTAGTTTATAGGATCAGCTATTATGCATGACAGTCTATTACTTGCAACGTAGAGCTTTCAACATATTCGGTCTGTTGCTAGGGTTTAATAGATTTCCATTGATTTGAAACAGTGCAGAATGAAAGAGACCTTCAAATACACTTGAGGAGGTGAAGAACAAAACCTCACTTTCCAAACAAAATGTTTTTTTTCAGTGTATGTGCAAAAAAATGTTAAATTGATTAAAGCAAATAATTAAAACCTTATCAAAAACACCTCTTTTCTTATATAATTTTTTCCAGAACCACATTCAAAATTTAATTTCAAAATATTAGCTAGGATTACCGTCGGATTTAAAAAAATCTTTTTGCATTTGATAGCCCAATTCTTGAGGAAGGCTATAGGCTATTTATCATCACGCTATGACCCTCTCTCTTCTTCTTCTTGGTCGCGCACTTCATTACTGAAGGTCGTGTCCCTGAAAGGCCTTCGTGGCTTTATGCACGATTTTCTTCCACTTCGTTCGGTCATCAGCTTCTCTCAGGGTGAGAGTCGTAACAGAGAGTCCAGTGAGGGCGGTTACTTGGTCTGACCAGCGGTTAGGTGACCGTCCGCGAGGTCTTTACCTATCACCCTCAGGAGCCGACAAACAGAACAAAAGTCAGAAAGAAAGGCGCGGGCAGGCGATATGATGCGACGAGTTGCGTTGTGGGAGTAAGAAATTTCACGCGGACGAAGTCGCGGGCAGAAGCTAGTACAGAATAAATGACATGTCCAAAATTTAATGGTTTAGCACATCTTTGACATGTCCGTACGACTTTCTGTGCGGCTTCTGTACCACGTACAAGCCAGAGTTCCTTCTCAACATTATTATATTTTATTAGTTGATAACAAAGTATGACCTGGTTAACTAACTTTAGATAACGTGGCTTCATCTAGACCGCGTGGTTCTATTTGTCAGTGAGGTTTTAATCTTTTTCGGTCCTCATAGGAATACCAGCGCTGCGGTATGAATTTTTTAAATATCGCAGCATTATGCATTTGCCTTTTGGCCTCGCACAGGTCTCTTTTTTTAGTTTATTAAATTTTTTGGTTGTTTAATGTAATTTTGTTAGTTTTAAATGCTCCTTTTTTATTTACTATTGCAGTTGTGACACGCACAAGAAATTTGCAGGGATATGAAACCGAATCGAAGACATATATGACATCTACCAACCCGCACTGTGGATTATGGCCTACTCCCTCCCACAGAGAGGTGGCCTGTGTCTCAGCAGTGGGAACAATATAGACTGATTATGCAATCTGATATGCTTGGGGGAGGCCTATGTCCAGCAGTGGACGTCTTTTGGCTGAAATGATGATGATGATGATGCAATCTGCCCCTTAACCTCTCGAATGTCTTATGTTACACAGTCCGACATAAGCAATTGTCTTTCTATTGTGTCTCTAATTACGACAATCAAAGAGTTAATTGAGTAACACACTTTTATTAACAATCCCAGGATTTTGAAGAAAATTCCAAATCCTTCAAAACCGTCATACTTACTTTAAAATATTCACCTTAACAGGTTTGAAAATTTCGTCTGCTCATCAACGTAAATATAACGAATGAACGTGGCTGAACTGTCAAAGTGAAAGGCATTGCGATCGATTGCCATTTTAAATATGTTACGCAATTACCCCGTTGCGCTGGTCTTAATAACCAAATTATCTATCAACGTATTTTTCCAGTAGTTTTTGACGATCGAAAAGCTGTTAAAGCTACCTAATAGCTACCAACTTCCGTTCACATCGTCAAACAGCTTGAAAATCGGTTTAGCCACAATTTCCGTAGTCCGGCTATATGTGCTAAATCGTGTAACATTATTATGTCTCGGGGTGGAACTTGAGCGTCCCGTGTGCAATGCGCCTTGGTATGTAGGTAAGGGTGTGTTTACATTTAGCGAAATTTATGTTGATTATGTTAAAATGTTCATTATTTTTCAGTTACTGATGGATTAGAGGAAAGACAGATAACTGAAGAGAGGTCACCACTTGCCAATCACTGTCCATTTCAACGTTACCTGGAAGGGATCGCGAAAAGCGACAAGGCCGCCCCATTATATGTTTTGTAGTATTAATTGTATTTTTTGTTCTGGTGTACAATATAATATATAGATAAACTAGCTGCGCCCCGCGGTTTCACTCGCGTAAATGTCGATCCCGTGGGAATATCGGGATAAAAAGTAGCCTTTAAGTTAATCCAGGGTGTCAGCTATCCCCCCCGGTGGGTTCCCGCATTGTCGAGGCGGGGGGGCTCAGTAGCCGTGGCTTGGACACCCACGGTGAAGCGAAGAGGAACCCGAGGAGGGGCCGCTCGTCAGGGCTTTTGCCGACAAGCCGACGACGTAGCGGCCAACATGTAGGTTGCGGTGCCGCTTGGGCGACATCGCAACTGAGGCGGGCCGCGATGTCGTATGGGAGGCATCGCGGCTGAGGGTTGGAGGCCGCGGCGGGAGAGGAGTGCCGGTATTGCGGTGCGCCGCTCTCCCTACCTTCCGCGGCCTTGACGGGGTCGCCACCGTCTGATGGCGGACGCGGTGGGGCCGCAGGGGAGGAGGAGTGTTGGTATTACGTTGGCCGCTCTCCCTATCCTCTGCGGCCGAAAATTGGCAGGCGGCGGGGCCAATGATCTGACCCGTCGAAGGGGGACCAAGGGTGCCCAGACACGGGGTCGTCTGGCGCCCATGTGCTGGTTTGGTCCCTGGGGTGGTCACGGCGTGCTATGTGTTCTGGTGCGCCGGTGATGGGGAGTACTCCCCAGAGGAGGGTCCGGTGACGGACGGCCGTGGCGGGTTCACGGATGAGTGCTAACGCGTGCCCGTGTTCCCGCCGTAAGCAGCAGAGGAGGACACCGTGGAGTTTTAGTGGGTTAGAGTCCCACATAACTGCACTATCTCCCCATGGTAGTGCAGAATGCATGAGCATTTCTCAACGTTAAAAAAAAAAAAAAAAAAAAAAGGGTGTCAGCTATCTCCATACAAAATGTAATAAGGTAAATAGGTTGGTAATAGGTTTTTTTTGGGCTAAATAGAGATGAAACAGATAAATGGCCTTTTAGTGTAAAATCTGCACTCTAATTGCGTAACACACTTTCAAACACAATCTCAATAATTTTGAAGGATATTGCTCTCTTCTTTATCCATTGCTTCAAAAGTTCAAAAAATTTGTCTGCTCAACACGTAGGTAAAGAACGCAATGAACGTTGTTGAAATGTCATAATGAAACCGATTCCGATTGATAATGTCTTACGCAATTGCCCCGCCGTTCTTCGCGATCATCTAGATTGATCCGATTTATAGTACATATTTTATCTAATCACACACTAAGTACTACTAATATACAGGATAGCAGGGACATCACCGTACAACCTGTTCTCATGGATTCAGGACATGATTCTGAACGCCTTCGTTGAAACTTTTCGTCGGTTATTAAAAAAAAAGCTTCACCATACATTTTGACCGCGTGGGTACAGTCAACAGCAAAAGTAGATGATCATAATCAGAAATTCAATACTAATGAACGAAGTTCGCGTCAGAACTGTGTGGCGTCGAAGTACTACTACTTAGAATACTTACTACGTAGAATACATTTGAATTACTTCGACGTCACACAGTTCTGACGCGAACTCCGTTTTAGTAATTAGTATTGAATTTCTGACTTTGATCATCTACTTTTGCTGTTGACTGTACGTACTTATGGCAAAAAATATTAGCTCCACCATACATTTTGAGCGCGTGGGTACGTACTTATGGCAAAAAATATTAGCTCCACCATACATTTTGCGCGTGGGTACGTTCTTATTGTTCTTTTCTAAGAAACAGCAGATTTTTTTTTTGATATCTACGAAAAATTTTGCCCCTGGGGGGTCCAGAATCATGTGCTGAATTCATGGCTTCATTTTGTTCGTCGTTGTCCCTATCGCCCTGTATGCATTTTCACACATTTTCAACATCACAACAATGTACACACACCTTTAACTAGAGCATAAATCGGACCTCAGTGCAATTTCTAGTGGCGCTCCAAGATTCGCTCTACGGGACGATAAATCCAAGAGCTACGTCTTGCACAGGTGCTCATTATTGCTACGTGGTATCATTACTAATTAGTAATTAGGAAATTGTGTTTGCTGCTGTTCTTTTATGGGGTAATTAATTTAAGAAGTGTATAGAGTTATGAGTAACAGGGTGTAAAGTTCACTCAACCTCCATAGAAAAGGGAGGATCCTCCGACCAGACGGGTGTTGTCTGGCGGGCAACTGCCCGATGATTCATGTCGGACCGTTGTATCTATGCTAGTTGCGCGGTAAACTCTGTAAGGATCGTAACAGGTGGCGGTGGTGGAGGTGGTGGTGGTGCCTACCCCCGCAAGAAGAAGGCGTGAGTTAATGTACAGACGCCAGCACATCAAGTTACCCGAAACTGTAAAATTTTCCCAATCAACCTTGAACCTTGAACCTTTAGCGATAAAGTTGAAAATGTATTAACCTTTTGACCGCCACAGTCATGTATAGATGACAAACCAAAATGTGCCCAGCACACCACGGTTCGACTACATGACAGACTTTGGACGCCGAGGGCACGTTTCTGATTTTTTGACATGTGGTGGTCAAAAGGTTAAAGAAATTTGACAGATTGTAGCGACTTAAAGTGCTGGCGTCTGTACGTATGTATGTATGATTTCTAAAAACGAAAACGTTCAAAACACTCCTCTTCAAACAACATAATCACTTCCCCAACATGATAACACAGCACTTACATAACCTAACGATGCTTAAAATTTACACCCCGAACTTGGTACTACACTAGTTAACCCTTAACCCGGCCGGCAACTTAACCCTAAAGTTTTTCTACTTAATCTTCGCGTGGGGTCTGACGGGGTATTAATCTATCGGACTGGAGCTCCTTATAAGGTTTCCTAGTAAACCCGACTCCTATTTCTTGGGTGTTTAGGTTGTAAATATAATTGAGAACCCTTATCGACTTTTACCTGGAGATTTTTTTTTGTCAAGTTTTTGCGGTAATCTTGGCCTTTTTGCTAAGATCAAAGGGTAGTAGTGTGTATATTGGATTTTTGCCCTAAACGGCTTGTGATTAGAGCCTGATTCTTATATTGAAATGTAATTGCCCGTGGCATACCTTAAGTTGAAGCAACAATGAAAGTTGCTCCGTTTAAACAGCGTCTGAACAGTGTTTTTCCCAGTTGCTTCAATTGCCACAGGCAAGAAGCTTGCTTTGTGTAAATCAAGCGTTAAACACTTCTACTACTAAATAAATAAGGATATGGGAAGAATTATTGATGAATTGATTAGGTACAAATGTGTTGTAAGCATTATCATCGTCATTATTTCTGCCGAGAAACGTCCACTGCTGTTTAAAGGCTTTTTTCTAAGGTTGCATAAACAAGCCTTCTCCTTCCCACATCCAATGGATTCCTTCACCAGCACTCTACACTATCCATCTCAATCTGAATAATTTTGATGGATATTGCTAATCCATTGCTTTAATATGTTCCAAAAATTTGTCTGGGCAACAACCATAATAACGCAATGAATGTTGGTAAACTGTCAAAATGACAGCCTGGTGCTACTGATAATGTGTTACGTGACTACTGCGCAGGTGGGGCCACCTTGTGGCTATAAGATGAAGACCGTATAAGGGAAGGTGCATCGTGCGTAGGAAGCCTTCCAGCACGCGGTCGACACTCGAGAATCTAGACCGTTGGCACATTTAACACCAATTCCTGATATCAACTAAGCTGCTGACGATAGCGTATTGGTTCCATCATGATGATTAAGGTATTCTACAGTCATCCCTTTCAATAGAACTCCCATAATGATAACGACACTAAAGCCTTTTCCAGACAGTAAATTTTTAGCGCTAATGCCTACCTAAAGTACCCATTAGAGGAACCATCCTATCTGGAAAACATTGAGGAATAAGTACTGAAAACCAAGACTTGCCATTTGTTCCTCTCTTGGATTTGAATGAGGACAAATTTGAAATTTAAATCGCGCAGTTTAGAGAATTGATGGCAGCACAGTCCTCGGGATTCCACGTGATGTAGGCACCCAATTACTCGTGATTGCTATTTGGATTATGTTTTTTATCTGATTGTGTGGCTTGAAGGTAAAAAAAAATTTGAATGTATTAACTTTTTGTAGGTTTGTGGAACGTTTGAAGGGGTCGCGGCAGACCCCGTAGAACATGGCGAGACGAGCTGGACAAAACAAATGACCAGTGTACGTTTATTTTCTCTTGACTGTACTTACCTGTCAAAAATAGTAACCTAGATAAAGTGGATAAGACAGAGATAAAAACAGAAGACGAACTAGCAGGGGATCGAGGAGGGGGGGTTCAGGGGATCAGACCGGAATAAATCGGTCCACTTTAGCCCGGGATAGAAAGAGCTGGAAGTCATGGGGCCTTTGCCCAGCTGTAGGATGATGCAAGCTAACAGTAACGGGTTTTTGGGATGCAAAAGAGAGTCCGCGAGTGATGATAATTGATTTTGGCGAATCCTGAGAAGTCAGTGTATTATAGAGGTATTAGGAACAGTGTGTAAAGTTCACTCATACTCTATAGAAAAGGGAGAATCCTCCGACTAGACGGGTGTTGTGTCCGGCGGGCAACTGCCCGATGATTCATGTCGCACCGTTGGTTGTATCTATGCTAGTTGCGCGGTAAACTCTGCTTGCGCGATGCAGGATTTAGCGTGACGTCATGATGATGCATTATTCGCATGTGGCGTTGTAGATACCGCTACACTATCCTTGCTGACTGGCTGTCGTAATCGTAGAATAACGTAAGAAACAAGTGATTTTAAAGACAAATATTGAACAATTGTTACCAATCTTAACCAGGATCATTAAAAAAGCCAGACTTACATTACATTTTTAGTAGAGAAAAAGTTTTGGAGATTATAAAGCTTGTAAAACACGCTCAAATGACCATGCAAACTGGCGTTTGGCGGTTTGGCTAATAAATAAAGGGTAATAATTTATAAAACTGTTATTAAAACATTAAGGAGGTTATTATAGAAATTAACGGGCAGTCTTTTTACTTTTGACGATTAGTAACTTAGTGTGGCAGTAGAACATTAACAGTATTGTTTTTAATTAGTCGGTTATTTCATTTACCATGTCAGTCCAAAAAATACTCAACGCCTGCGGGCGGAGAGTAGTGGGTAGCTCACCATCCGATCAGGACCAGGCCCTTGCCGGACGGCGCGTACGTGTTCCACACGCGCCTCAAAGAGAGAGATTTAATAACCGCACACACGTAACTACCCCTTATGCCATTTTAATATTTATTATATTACCCATTTTGTTATGATTTTTATTTAGTTTACTGCTCAGTTTTACTACAGCCGAACTTGTTAATAATCATGGTTACCCTAACATATATGATTCTTGACAAAATGGATGCGATCAGGGGGCCTAAAAAGGCCACTTTGGCAGAATCATAAAAGGATAACATTATGAATCATAATGGACAGTTAACTGTTAAGTTAATCGTATCAAATCCCAATTGGTGAAGGATTTTTCAGTTATTTTTTTTGTCTGTGCTAAAATACCAATCAATCCAATCCAACTCCAATCCCAATCTCTTTGATTATACCTACGTAGTGCAGCGAAAAAAGAAAAACATGGACTTTCTTCGCCATATTATGATTCATAATGTTATCCTTTTATGATTCTGCCAAAGAGGCCTTTTTAGGCCTCCAGAAGCGGCATGAATTTGCGTTAGGCATTATACATAACGGCGACAGTACCTATATATACGGACGGCACCGAATAATGACGAATCATACAATCTGCATTTGACAGTTATGATAGGTTTATTAATCGCTATATTACATAGGACTTATCACATAACTAGCGAAAAGTGTGTAAAATGTGAGTGCAGTTCTGCCTACCCGTTACGGGGAATACAGGCTTCATTTTACGTACATTCTTATCCAACTCCAAATTCACATTCTTAACGTAACTTTAAAAATTACGTTTCAATAACATAAAACTATTGTAGAACGGTCGCACCTATTACGTAAAGCCGGTCATACGTCTGGCTTGCCCGGAGCTTTTTACTACGTTGAACTGAAAATATTTTTCAGCTACCACGCAGTCACGGCTAGTCGCCCACTCGACATTGTATTTATTAGAGGTCTTGTTACCTTGGTGAAGATTTTTAATGGTAAGTGAATGCCCATGAATTGTCCTTGAAGAAATCTATAGAAGGTGAACCTCCTTGGAAGTCATGTTACTTGTACCTCCATGTATTATTATTAGTATTTTACGACTGTTAGATTTTTAAATTTTGTGATAGTTAAAACTTCATCTTCAAAACCCGAAGAATATTTAAACAATACAGACTAGTACTACTACAAAAAGGAGATCGTACTGTAAAATGCAATTTGTATACTCAACGAGCTAACTTGACTGTGCTTCACAAAAGACTTCTGTTAACAAACGAGACCTGTGCACAAAATAGAAGCACGGTTTAGGACATAGAGTATACAGGATGGCAGGATCGACAAGCACCATGAGGCATACTGAGATAGGAAAAGTTGCTAAAGCATACTCTACATAATCAACGTCTAATGCCCTCTATACAAAAAAAAAATCAGCTGTTCCCTACATTTTGACGAGTTATGCGAACATAAATGTAGGGAACAGTTGATATTTTTTTCGCGATTTCAGGTTTGTTCCCATAGTAGAAGTTGTTCATAATGATGAGTACAATGACCACATAAGAGGTTTTGCGATAATTCAATAAAATAGTGGTATGGCGTTTCTAAATTAACCCAACTAAATTTAAAAGGTGCTTTAGACCATTTTTTAACCGACTTCAAAAAAGGAGGTTCTGTATTCGACCCGTATGTATGTTTGTAAGTCCGCGATTTTCTCAAACACTAATTTGTTATAAGCAACGTACATATATACTTCCATATGCAATAAAATCCTGGCCAAGTGCGTGTCGGACTCGCACACGAAGGGTTCCGTACCAAAAGGCAAAAACGCCAAAAAAAAACACGTTTGTTGTATGGGAGCCCCTTTAAATATTTATTTTATTCTGTTTTTAGTATTTTTTGTTACGGCGGCAACAGAAATACATCATCTGTGAAAATTTCAACTGTCTAGCTATCACGGTTCATGAGATAGGTACAGCCTGGTGACAGACATGCAGACGGACTGTGGAGTGTTAGTAATAGGGTCCCGTTTCTACCCTTTGGGTACGAAACCCTAAAAAGCTGTTATTTTGACATTACAAAGTGACACTTCAATTTTATTTATTTGTATGTTTAGATACCATAATAATCGTCCAGTGTTCGTATGACGTTTCACAAACCAATTACCTATCTTTATCTCCCTACTCTTTGCCCCCCTATCGAGTAAAGAAGTTCCACCTAGTACAGTAGTGTGTGTGAGTTAAAACACTCATTTTCAGAGCGGACGCCCGTGGCCTTTGTTCTGCGCTCGGTACCTGATCATACTTTGCCTAACTACCTCATAAGATTGCAGGGTATTTTGATGGTTTCAGGTTTTCAGTTGGTTTCATTTTTAGGGTTCTGTACCCAAAGGGTAAAAACGGGACCCTATTACTAAGACTCTACTGTCCGTCTGTTCGTCTGCCACCAGGCTGTACCTCAAGAACCGCGATAGCTAGACAGTTGAAGTTTTCACAAGTTATGTATTCCTGTTGCCGCTATAACAACAAATAAGTACTAAAAACAAAATAAAATAAATATTTAAGGGGGGCTCCCATACAATAAACGTGTTTTTTTCGGCGTTTTTGCCTTGTAGTACGGAACCCTTTGTGTGCGAGTCCCAATCGCACTTGGCCAGTTTTTCTAGTTTCTAAGATGCTAGATTCAGTATTTTCATTAAGGTTAAGTTATATTGATATTATTATTTTTGTGACCTGGAGAAAACCTGTGAAATCAATTTGGGTTTTTGTAGATTTTCAGCGCTTGGGCTTGCTCACTGAGGGATAGAATCCGGAATGAGGTCAGAGATAGCCAAAGTTGTCGACATAGCTTACAGAATAAGGAAGTTGAAGTGGCAATGGGCCGGCCATATTAGCCGTAGAACCGATGACCGTTGGGGTAGTCATGTTCTTGAGTGGAGACCGCGAATCGGCAAACGTAAGGCCCTCGACCTTCGCAGGGTACTGTAGAGATTTGTTATGTAGAGCCTATACTACCTCAGCTAAAATTCACTCTTTATCTCGCTCGCACGATACTGCTCGCGGACTGTGTGAAAGCGAGACAGAGTGCGGTGCTGGGCGGGAGGCAGCGCCAATAGTTTAGGTATTTGCTTTTTACGGTGAAAATAAAGGTAATTCAAAAAAACTAACTAACATAAGACCTGCTTTATAGTTAGTTCAGTTAGTATGCAAAGTTTCATGATTTAATTTGAAGTATTTTTTGAATACCAGCGGTTTAATGTTCGGTTTGGAGGTAACTTTGGAATTTTTTTCTATCGAGAAAATTTTATGGAATCGTGTTTTCGTCTAACTTAGGACCTTACATTAATCCTCAACTTTAGCATATATTTATTTCAAAATTAATGCTGCGGAATTTTCGACATAACGGAGGATCATGCTAAGCCATTTGAGGTAGTATAGGCTCATAAAGTAACACTGGCTGATAATATTTTTTGTTGGGTTAAGTTTAAAAAGTTAAGTCGTTACGTCAGGGAGTTTGATAGATGGTTTCTAGAGATAGAAGTAATTTTTATATTGTCCATGTTGAGTAAGATTATCTAAACCAATATATAGAGTTCAAACTTAACAGCTCTTTTAATAATAACTGTGGAGATCCCGCTGGATCTTCACAGTAGGTACTACCAGCCACCCTGATTTCGCGGGCTACCCTTGCGCTTCCCCCTAACTTAGGATATAATATTTTAATTGTATTAATTAATTACATATTATTATAATAATATGAGGGGCCCGTGGCTAAACAATAACAGCCGCACAGGTCGATCGATCAGGTTAAGCTACGCTTGCCGCAGTTAGTCTGTGGATGGGTGACCATCTTTACATACCGTGACCCCTCCGTGTCTCGGAAAGCACGTTAAGCCGTTGGTCCCGGCTGTCATTCGTGAATCTTGTAGTCAGAAGCCCGAAAGTCTGACAACCAGTCTTACAAAGGGGTATCGTATTACCCAGTAACTGGGTTGTGGAGGTCAGATAGGCTGTCGCTCCATGTAAAATACTGGTATTCAGCTGCATCTGGTTAGACTGGAAGCCGACCCCAACATAGTTGGGAAAAGGCTAGGCAGATGATGAATTAATTACATATAAGTTGTTATTAATGTACATTTCCTTTTAATTCTGAACAAAGAAACTGAAGTCTGCTTTACAATGAAATAATATTTTTAAAGTAAATTTTACGTTTACTTTAAAAACTGTAGTCTTTTCACACTTACGGATTGCAGGAAATGAATGATGAATAACATTTTATAAAATGAATTCCAAAAGCCGTCCGTGTTCGTGGTCTATAGATTTCTTTTAATAACTTTGCACCTGTAAGATTTCTTCAACGGAGGCCAATTGAGGGAAAAATGTAAATTATTATTACAAAATGGCTATTGTTCAATAGGAATTTACAGGGGTTTATGGGTGTATTGATAAACTGGGGGTTCTGGTTATTTTTGAATTACAAAATTTAACAGATAAACAAGACGATTTTGTAAATGATTGGTCAAGTTTCATATTCGAAGCTAAGAACCAGTTCTTGTTGAAGGAGTCCAGCTCATCCCGCCGTCTCCGTCTGGGCCTGCCGCGATGTCACTTGCCATTAAAAGAAGGACACATTGGGTCAATAGTTAAAGTTAATTACTTTTCATAAGGTGGGCTTCCAATATCCATCAAAATATGACGATATAAAGAAAGCATTAAATTTCATGACGATATTACAGACGCCAGCATATCAAGCTACTACAATCTGTCAAATTTCTTTAATAGATATTCAACTTTAACGCTAAAGCATAAGGTACAAAGTTGATTGGGAAAATTTGACAGTTTCGGGTAGCTTGTTATAAAACAATTTCTTTACAAAATGATCTTCGCTTGGCGTCACACTTTCTGCTCATCCTAAAAGGTACTAAGCGCGATCTTTTCACTAAAACGAAAGCTCATGGACATATGCATTCTTCCCACCCTCACCTACGGAGCGCAAACATGGTCTCTTACAAAGCGTCAAAAGTCCGCACTTGGAGTCTGCCAACGGGCTATGGAACGAAGTATACTAGGTGTCAAACTCACAGACCGCATTAAGAACTCTATACTTCGTTCCAAAACACAAATAGCGGACGCTGGCCGCACAGCTGCTGGACTAAAGTGGAACTGGGCTGGCCATATCTGTCGCATGTCGGAGCAGCAATATGCAAAAGCCACCACTCAGTGGATCCCCAATGGCAGGAAACGATTGCGCGGCAGGCCCAGAAAGAGATGGCGGGATGAGCTGGACTCCTTCTTAAAGGATTGGCCGACAATCGCAGTAGACCGAGAAAAGTGGAAAGAGGGAAGGGAGGCCTTTGCCCTGCAGTGGGACAACACAGGCTCATAATAATAATAATAATTATTTTTCCAGTTTTCTTTTTGTTTCATTTTCAGAGTTTCCTTACTTTGATACTTACCAGTAACTTTTAGTTTTAATGTCCTGGCTGTACTTAAGATGGAATATAAGGTTGAAAAACTTTAGTTCTGGTATTCAATAAACATTATTTTAGGTTATTACTCTTGACCTCCATTACTGATAATAGATTTATTTTTCAACAGTAATGTTTTTTTTCTTCAAACTACGGATTTTGCCAAAGGAACTTCAAGCCCCAATCACAACGGACAAAGCTGTCTGCTGTTAAAAAAATACATCAATACATTTTTCCAACTTATTTCCGATACACCATTAGAAACCAAATTACTGCATTTTCGTTTCAACAAAAAGAACACGTTGCCAAGAACAAAACTTTTGGAAACAACTTGTGAAACAACAACTCAATTTCGAACAACTTTTATGCTAACGCTACAAAGGTAAGAGCGTTTTAATATGCTAATGGTCTAAAATAAATTTGGCATAGGCATTTTATGGGGGAATGAAGTATAAATTCAATTTTCCCCAGGGAAGGGGGTTGGGGGCTTCGATCTTAGGGGTGTATGTATAAGTCCCCAGAGTTTTCGGTCCCCAAGGGTTTATATCTGGGAGATAATCATGGTTTAAGGCTTTCTGTCCGCGATTATCTAAGTAAGCGTAACATTTGATACGCCCGTTTTATAGTTTTATTTAAGAAGGCAAAGTAATTTTGTCTCTTTATGTACAAATAAAAATAAACGATGTTAGTAAAAGTATGTTTGTGTATTTTTTATTTGTGCGGGACGGTTTTTGGGGTTCCGCAGTGAAATTAAGAACGCTAATAATTTAAGTCTGCCCACGTTTCTCATACCAGCCGGTCGATTCTGTAAAAATCTCACCGTGAAAATTTAGGTGAAGTGAGTTTGTTTTTGCTCGGAATTGACACTATTGACAGCTCACTCCACGCTCACTTGACCTAAGTTTTCACGGTGAGAATTGACACTATTGACAGCTCACTCCACGCTCACTTGACCTAAGTTTTCACGGTGAGATTTTTACAACGTATAATACTTATTTGAAAATAGGAACACTATGAATGTACCTATCCCAAACCATTGGTCAACTACTGGAATATGTTAGTTAAAATCGTAAATTTTTACTTATTATCGTTGTAGACAAAATCATTAAATATTTTGCCAAGGTTAAGTATACGCTCTAAGTCCGTCAACGAAGAAACGGGCCCGTCCGATAGTACTTCGATACTTCGGAATGAACCGTACTTCCGATTAATTAACTTTTTCGGACGGGCAACGACACATCGGGAGTAAGGACAAGTGTTGTTGTCATTCCTCATGTCAGTCATGAGAGCAGTGGTGGCCAGCACATCAAGCTACCCGAAACTGTCAAATTTTCCCAATCAACTTTGAACCCTATGCTTTAGCGATAAAGTTGAAAATCTATTAAAGAAATTTGACAGATTGTGTAGTAGCTTGATGTGCTGGCGTCTGTACTGAATCCATGGTAACAAGTTGTGCGCCGATGTTTCTTCAAAGAGTAATTATCCTACGGAACCTTTTTAAAATTTTTGTCCACCAACCATACTTGACTGATTTTTATTTTATATTTTATTGCTGTAATAACTCTGCTTGGCCTGTAGGTATAATATATACCTATGTTTATGTATGCAGGTATGTGTATCGGACGGTGTATGTGGTTTATATGGCGTCATATACATGAACGGTTCTCTGCATAAGATATTTGATTCTGCTAGATATCACAGTAGAATGTAGGTATTCCAATTGGATATCTATTGCGAATTGTATTTAGAATTATTTCAAAAATATTTGGGTTTTGACCGAGTTGATATTGAGGACAGGTTTGTGGCTAAGTAATATCAGCCGCACGGGACGATCGATCAGGTGAAGCTAAGCTTGCCGCGGTTGGTCCGTGGACGGGTGACCATCCTTACATACCAAGACCCCTCCGTGTCTCGGAAAGCACGCTGTAATTCGTGGTTCTTAATTGGACAGTCGTTACGGGTTGTCAGAAGTTCGAAAATCTGACAACCAGTCTTACCAAGGGGTATCGTATACCAAAACCTGGGTTGTGGAGGTCAGATAGGCAGTTGCTCCATGTACAATACTGGTATTCAGCTGTTTCCGGTTAGACTGGAAAATAATATAGTAAGCAAGACAAAAACAACTTTTATATTATCATAATATCAAAACTCAAACTTCCACAGACGAAATATTGTTTGCCAAATACGCCGCCATATTGAAATCCCGCCAAAATTTACCCGCCAGTTCTAATGAAGTCAACTGCCGAAATCTAGACTGTTAGCCGTCATTATTTGCTAGCCATCGATGAAATTGTAAGCCGGTGAATGGGCAACACAATAGCGAAGTTTGAGTAATTAGCAAACAGAACTTCCTATGGTTAGCTCGGAGCTATTCATGGCCCGTCAAATTAGGAGTTGGTGTGCAGTTGCGATTTATAGTCGCAGTGAGTTTGGTTTACTTTAGTTTTTGTTAAGATTTTCAGACAGCCCTAATGGTTAAGTCTGTAACTGGTTTAGAGAATTATTTATTTATTCTGTAAATTAAAATAATAAGTACGCTAATAATAACTAAGTAATACCTAATTAATTAATAAAAATAACAAAATTAAATTCTAACTTAACTAAAACTATACACAAACTAAAATATATTAATTCATAATTAAATTATAAAATTAAATTAAATTATAAATAATTAAATTAATTATAATTAATACTAATTCATCCGCATCGCTGTCGACTGGTAATGTACCCAAGAGACTGGCGGCATTACCTCGTTGTATGGCAATGCTTAGCCTCTGGCCAAGGTAAAAGCCAGCCCTTGGGTCACGGGAAGTGTCAACCAGCCGTTTCGAAATTTCAATAAATTGCAGGTGGGATGTCACATGTCTACGAATTTTTGGTTTTAGAACATGCCCGGTTTCCATGACCGTTTTGAGAGCAGTGGTGATGATATAATTTACAGAAAGTAAAGTGCCTGTCTGAGTTCAAACCTACGACCGTAATTTGTTGCTACTGCTGCAGCTTATAGTAGTTTAAATAAATATATTATGATATACATAACTTAATAAATCATGCGCCCAAAAGTCGAGTCGCAAATGTGCGCCCATTCTTCCAAACTTGCCGATTCACGTCAACATAATTTCCTGGATGCGAACCTACCGGAACTGTTGTCGGCGCGATTTTTCATGTGACCGCGACGTCTTAATAACGCTAGTGTTCGCCCGTAATATCGTATTTTATATTTTAGTAGCAAAATTTTGATATTTACCTGTCCTTTGTTTCAGAATTTTCTTTTTTTTGCAACCTTTGATGAAAAAATATAGGTTAACGGTATCATTCTTGTAGATTGTCGACGTCAAGAATATGGGCAGTAGCGTTATAAAGCCATGAGGTTGTAAAGTTCACTGATCTTCCATAAAAAAGGGAGGATACTTTGCCAGACGGGTGTCGTGTCTGGTGGGCAACTGCTCGACGATTTGTGTAAATATGCTAGTTGCGCGGTAAACTTTGCTTGCGCGATGCAGGACATTTTGCGTGACGTCAGTGTGACGTCGTAGTTCGCATGTGGCATTGTAGATGCTGCTACAGCGTTTTACAGTTTTCTAAGCGTGGTGATGATAGCATTGATTACAGAGATGTGGAAATCATATATGCTCAGCAGTGGATCTTCATCATCATTTAAGCCGAAAAACGTTCACTGCTGGATATAAGCCTCCCGAGAGCGTCGCCACTTCGACCGGTTCTGTGCTTCTCACATCCAGCGGATCCCTGCGGCCTTCATGAGGTCATCGGTCCACCATGTGGAAGGCCTTCCAATGCTGCATCCTATACGAGGTCGTCGCTTTAGAACCTTTCGGTCCCATCGGCCATTTGTTCTGCGAGCAATATGCCCTGCCCACTGCCACTTCAGTTAGCAGTGGATATTAATGCTGGGAAAAACAGTCATTCAAATACATAAGACAGGGTGTGATAATTATCACTAGTATACTGCTGGAAATATGGCCTTTTTTCCTAAGAAATTCGTTTTCTATCTTTTATTTCCAAGGGTATTCTAATGGATACTTTCCACTAGGGGAAGAAAAAGGTTATCCAACTCCCTAATTCCGTAACACACTATAAATCACAATGTGAATCAGTTTTTAGGATATGCTATTATGGATTATCTATATAACAAATATTCAGACAGACAAATTTTTCGTACATAATTATGATTTCGTTACTGGGTAATACGATACCCCTTGGTAAGACTGGTTGTCAGACTTTCGGGCTTCTGACTACCCGTAACGACTGTCAAAGATCCATGAATGACAGCCGGGACCAACGGCTTAACGTGCTTTCCGAGGCACGGAGGGGTTTCGGTATGTAAAGATGGTCACCCATCCACACACCAACCGCGGCAAGCGTAGCTTAACCTGATCGATCGACCTGTGCGGCTGTTATTATTTAGCCACGGGCCCCTCCTGTATAAAAAAATCAATACAATAAAACAAATGAACTCTCAAACAATTTTAAACAAAGGTTTTTCCTCAATTTCCCTCGTTGATGACGAAACTGCTCAACTTGAAGCTACATTAAGTCATTAACATCCACTTAAAGGTACATGGGGCATCATTCCCCTCCATATACATAATAGGATTGCATTTCAAGATCTTTTCCTTGCTCTAATAAGTGCTGGGAGCGGGTATCAATTCAAATAGGTGATTCTTGCGATGGGGCCCTGAGACGAGCGGTCTTCGAATTATCACACTAATATTATAAAGGCGAAAGTTGGTGAGTGTGTGTGTGGGTGTTTATATGTTTGTAACTTCTTCACGCTCAAATGGCTGGACCAATTTTGATAAAACTTTGTGTGGAGGTAGCTGACACCCTGTATTAACTTAAAGGCTACTTTTTATCCCGATATTCCCACGCGATCGAAACTTATGCGGGTGAAACCGCGGGGCGCAGCTTGTAAGTAGATAAACATTGGTGCCGATTCCCTTGTTCACAAACTAAACTAAATAATAAGTTCAGTGCATCTTTTTCTTTCTATTTATTTCATTAAGAAAAGGACAGAAGATAAATTTTTGTTTAGTCCTGTCGAATTAATACTGAAACAGATTCGGCTATCATCTCGAATTACTGTAATTAGCTAAATAGGTATTTTGTTTTATTTTCTTAAAACCGTTAAAAACGCTTCAATATAATTATGCATTTATGACATTGAAGACCATATTATCTGGAATTGAATCAATTGAGTGCATTATCAAAACATTTTTCTTTTTATTACAATTTCGTGATTCTGGTTAGACTTTATTGATAAAATAAAAAAAAACATAAAAAAAAACAGTGGCACTCGACCGGGAGTGCCGACAGAAATGAAAACAAAACACAAACAGAATACTTTGCCATCACTCACTGACATATTGGATTTAAAACCGAGTACATCCCGAGCACAGCCGAACACATCTGAATGTAGCGCGGTAGTCAGAAGCCCAAAAGTCTGACAACCAGTCTTACCAAGGGGTATCGTCGTGTTACCCAGTAACTGGGTTATGGAGGTCAGATAGGCAGACACTTCATGTAGCTGCATCCGGTTAGACTGGAAGCCAATCCCAACATAGTTGGGAAAAGGCTGAGCATATTAATTGACTGTACAAGAATATACTCGATTACTCGTATAATGTATATCTACCACTTTATTTCAATGTAATCCACATTATCGCTCCATGGTTATTAAGTAGCAAATAAATGACTAAACTGGAAAAATTTGTGACGTTGATCGAAGTTGCAATCGACGGGCGATCGATCATTGATCATATCTTGTCGATTAAAATTTAATATTCGAGCCGATTAATTCGACTGATCGATTTCGATCGACGACATCTTAATGTGTAGTTATCACCTACAATTTCCTCCGAACAGTTTAAATATTCAGGGTGTGACTTAATTTGACATATTCCTAAGCACCCCATAAAGCCTAGGCGAAAATTCATGAAATTCGAGAGAACTCGCATATAATAACATAGTCGAATGATGTCCACTGCTGGACATAGGCCACCCCATCGTAAAAAGACGACCTTATGTTTTATTTCGGTCACTACAGGTCGAGGAGGCTCCCATGTTCATGTATTTTTGAAAATTTCCCAGAATTCGTCACTAAATATCACTTTTCTCTAAACTCTCAAATTAAATGGCCTTCATTGCTATTCCAATGGATATCTAATACTTTAACACCTTTCGATGTAACCAATTTTCTAAAACATCATGTACTCGGAGTATATGTAAACTTGAGAGAGGGCCTAATAGCAAAATTGCCAATCGTAAATTTGAATAATCATGTAATTGACAAGACTTTAGTGTATAATAAAAATAATAATATGAGTAAATACAAGATATTTCCAAACATTTTGTGGATCAAAAACATATAAAATAATAACATTGTCTCAATTGAATAACACGAAGTTACCTTATATGTTGACTCCTTTAAAATTTCATATATCCGGGAGCTAGGGCGACTTCAAAGAGTTAGCTGTGAGCTGTCGCATGCCCGTATTTATCAAAGAGGTTATTAGGTTTCGACTTTTCGAAACCGCGGCACGGTGCTAGTAGATACAATAAAATAAGGGTTCAGCGCTTTGACGTTGAGTTCCAGACCCCAGCCCGCATTCTTCCTGTGAAATCAGCACATGGCTCAAAAATGAAATGAAAGGAGCAGATGATCGAGCATTCCTATACAATTTTGTCGAGGTCCTGTGAACGTGAATGAAACGAAAATGAACCTTCACTCTTCGTCGAATCGTTGAGATCCTTAAGTTCTGAGTTGGGTTGCACCTTTGCACGATTACTGACAAATGCGGTCCACCGGTATATTGGTGGTTCTTTCCTCAAAAGTCCATCAAACACCAATCTTCATGGTCTTCACACGATCTGACTAAGAATATGTCTGGACTTTAAAAGAGCCTGTGATCTCTGAGTTTGTTTCGGTCTTTCTTCTCAGAGTAGTCAGATAAGAAACGCCGACCTCATCCAGTTTTAAAAATATGATTGACGTGTAAAAATGTTTGTACAAACCTATTTACAGAAATAAAATCATTTATCATAGAAATCAGTAATGAACTGCAAAGGTTTTCATTGGTTTTTCTCAGTACCTTCAATCCGCTACTTTCGCAGCCCCACAAAGAATCATGCGGAGGTGTCTCTCGGCGGATTCATTTTTAAATTCAAATTAACTTATCGGACGTTATCAGCTCTTGCGCCGGTTAAATTTTACGAGTCGCCTCGCCGGTTCTTCGGTTCTTCCTACGTGTGTGAACTTAACTACTGTTATGCGGTGAAAATGAGCTCTGTAGAAGAATATTGGAGAATCTTTTGCTTTTGCGTCCGTGGCTGTTTTTGATTCGTTTCCTTTGCGGGTTTTTTGTATGGGTTGCGGAAAAGAGATGGAAATATTTTGCTTTACGCTTTACGGGTTGTATAGATACTGTTTCTTATTCTTCTTCAGCGTGGTGGAGCAGTGGTGGCTCGGTGGTAACGCCGGCGACTTACGGGTTGTAGGTCGTAGGTTCGAAGCCAGACAGGCGCTTTCCGAGGCACGGAGGGTCTTGGTATGTAAAGAGGGTCACCCAACCACGGACCAACCGCGGCAAGCGTAGCTTAACCTGATCGATCGACCCGTGCTAAGAAGTTATTAAAGTATGAAATATAATCTCATATTCCCGAACCTACAATTTCCGCGAGTCATTAATATTTTCAGCAAAAAAAAAATACCTACGCACCATTTTCTCTTTCCATTAAAATCTGTTTTTATACAGTAAGTATCGATAATCCCAGGTTTTATCGATAAAATAACGCCGCACTAATACAGGTAAAGATTTACAAGGTGGGCGGATAGAGGTGCGATTTAAGCTTTAGGTACTTGCATTAACAAGATATCGATCAGATTGCCGCAGCTCTAGTAGGTTTTACATAAGCTTAAGAACTTATTGGAAAATAAACTGTATAGTTTAAAAAATAAGGTGTAGAATCGAGTGTTGCAGTTTCGTTTTTCCGTTTGCAAAAAAGTAATTTACTGAAATAAAATATGGATTTAAGGTCAAATAAATAGTAAAAGTTTTTGTGCGTATATTGAATGGTAAAAACTGAACTTTTGTTTCAAGGTTGAAAATGATCTTTGATTATATATTTTGCCGCTATATCAAAAAATAATAAAAATATAATAAAGTTAAAATTTAAAGAGGTATAAAAGAAACGTTTTTTTCGGCGTTTTCTGCCTTGTGGTACGGAACTCTTCGTGTACTAGTCCGACTCGCACTTGGCCGGTTTTTATGTTAGCCTACCTTGCTTCCCTCCAGGCATCCTTTTCTAGAGTTGCTTTTTACTACCTATAAAGAAAGATTTTTTTATCACTATCCAAATTTTTACAGAATGTTATGAATATGAACAACTTTCACTATGGGGACCAAATATGAAATCACGAAAAAAAAAATCAGCTGTTTAATACAAAAGTTCAATACGTACCCTACTCGACCAAAATGTATGAAACAACTGATTTTTTTTCGTGATTTCAGAGTTGGTCCCATAGTAAAAGTTGTTTATATTCATGGGTAGAACACCCTGCAAAAATTTGGATGGTGATGAAAAAATCTTACTGTATAAACGTGTTAATTTACAACTTTTATTTAAACCCATTGCAATCAGTAGAACGCCACACTTGTAGCACAAAAGTAGGTAATTAACGCACGCAACGCTGACGGTTAACGTTCGGTGGAAACTTTACGAACGCCCGACTTTGCCTGTTAACTAAATTACTTTTATCCGGTTTCTGCTGTACCTACTTCACTGTACTGTGGGAGGAAATTGTGTGGAATTTATAGTGGTGGAGTGACGTCATCTTCGTGCAGGTACCATTGTATTTTGTATCCTGCACACGGTAGCCTCGGAAACCGGGCATACTTTTTTATTTGCTTTATCGATACCATAGATTATTTTAAGAGATATAGAAAAAAAAAAATAAAGGAAGGAAAGATATAGATATTTTAGAAGATATTCTTTTTACCTATAGTGGTATAGTAATTTTAGTCTAGGTGCATCGTCGTCTCTTATAATTAAGTTTATGTATACAAAGGGGCTTGTAGCTAAGTAATAACAGCCGCACAGGTCGGTTGATCAGGTTAAGCTACGCTTGCCGCGGTTGATCCGTGGATGGGTGACCATCTTTACATACCAAGACCCCTTCGTGTCTAAGAAAGCACGTTAAGCCGGTTTCCTCACGGTGTTTTCCTTTGTGATGAAATTAAATACACAAAGTAAAGTGCCTGCTTGGGTTCGAACTCACGACCTACAACGTGTAAGTCGGGGACATAGAAATGAGTAAACATTTATTTACTCTTGTTTGGTGTAAAATTATTGGCACATGAGATCTATCCCAGCTTTCAAAGTCAAAGTTACAGTGTACAATAATAGGCTATTTGACTGGTTTCTGATAAACATCTCAGATTATTTAATGGTGTCTAACGAGCCCACAAAAACCTATTACTTCAAATTGCATAATGTATTTCTTTTAAAAAATAGTAAATAAAAATGTACTGTTTAAATAAGCCGCCAAAACGCTATCTTTAACAATATGGCGTCGTGACGTCACGATTCACGTAAACAAACGTTGAAACGGTCGAGATACTAGACAAAAGTCATCTGTTCTGTCAACGATAGACAGAAATTTACTAAATCATGACGTCATCTTAAGTTCAGCCAATGCAGACCGTTTTCGATTACGTGGCGCCAGATTTAAAAAGATGAAGTTTTTTCGGTATTTTTTTTATAAATAACTAGCTGACCCGGCAAACGTTGTTTTGCTCCTACACTACTCCTACCCAACTCCTACCCTACTCCCACACTACTCCTACCCTACTCCTACACTACTCCTACCCTACTTCTACCCTACTCCTACCCTACTCCTACCCTACTCCTACACTACTCCTACCCTACTCCTACACTACTCCTACCCTACTCCTACACTACTCCTACACTACTCCTACCCTACTTCTATCCTACCCCTACCCTACCCTACTCCTACCCTACTCCTACACTACTCCTACCCTACTCCTACACTACTCCTACCCTACTCCTACACTACTCCTACACTACTTCTACCCTACTCCTACCCTACTCCTACCCAACTCCTACTATAAAAAAAAAAAAAAAAGTATCCTATGTCCGTCTCCTGGTTCTAAGCTACCTCCCCACCAATTTTCAGCCAAATCGGTTCAGCCGTTCTCGAGTTATAAGTGGTGTAACTAACAGACTTTCTTTTATATACATATATAGATACATTGTTTTGTAGTAAAATTAATGCAAATCGATTTTAAAAGCGATAATTTATACGAGTGTCAATAATTATGACCTTATTTTTTACATTGTCAAATAGCCTATTGTTTGTTTACCCTAACAAAATAAATAAAGTTAAATCAATAAATAAAAAAAAAATTGTTAATAAAGTTAGTATTATTTATTCCTCAATGTTCATGATTGCACCTACCACTGTTTGTCTCTGCATCACCTAAAGGTTGACTGGTAGAAAATGCCTATGTCATTAAGTCCGCCTCTGTACATTTATGTGCTTGAAGTATTAAATAAATAAATAATAAATCATTTATTTCAAATAGGCACATAAAAATCACTTTTGAACGCCAAAATGTATACAAAAATAAATTGAATTGATTCTAATCGCCCCTCCCGAAAGATAATTTCGCAGGAAGAAGAATGGGCAAGAAACTCCACCTTTACTCTTTTAAATTTTTTTTTACAATATTTTGTATACATTATCATCGTCATCATCTGCCTAGCCTTTTCCCAACTATGTTCGGGTCGGCTTCCAGTCTAACCGGATGCAGCTGAATGCCAGTATTTTACATGGAGCGACTGCCTATCAGAATCTGAACTCCACAACCCAGTTACTGGGTAATAGGTACGATACCCCTTGGTAAGACAGGTTGTCAGATTTTGGGGCTTCTGGCGACCTATAACGACTGTCAAAGATCCACGAACGACAGCCGCGACCAACGGCTTAACATGCTTTCCAAGGCACGGAATTACTGGTGACAATAAACATTATTCTATTCTAGATTGAAGGTTGAAAAAACTGAAGTGTAATGGTTTTTGTTCCTTATCTTATCTTTAGGGCGACTTGAACTATGCCCATAGGTTTGCGTTGCTTTATTTTTCATTCCAGAAAGATACTTTGCACATCAAAATTATTAGTCTGAAAAAAGCAGTTCCCACTCAATAATAAATTCAGTACAAACATCAGAAGGCCAATTCTCATAATTTAAGACGTTCAAAATCTAGTCGCTGTCTCATCTCGGCGACAAACTAATGTCAAAAACTTGTCAAAATGTAGGGAAATTAGAGGTATTTTTGACAGATTGAGACTGAGATCAGGGGGCCTAAAAAGGCCACTTTGGTAGAATCATAAAAGGATAACATTAGGAATCATAATGGACAGTTAACTGTTAAGTCAATCGTATCAAATCCCATTGGTGAAGGATTTTTCAGTTATTTTTTTTTTGTCTGTGCTAAAATATCAATCAATCCAATCTAAATCTTTTTGATTATACCTAAAAAATTGTGCAGCAAAAAAAAGAAAAACAGGGACTGTCTTCGAAATAGTTATTATGATTCATAATGTTATCCTTTTATGATTCTGCCGTTTTAGGCCCCCAGACTGTGAACGTTCTTAGAATTACGAGAATTGCTCCTCTGAACACTAACCAATATTATGTTTTTACTATGCCAATAGCTTCACAATAAACGGCCGCTAATACCACGCAAACGGAGGATTAAAATAATAATTATCCTACACGCATAACCACGCAAAGACGCAGAAACTTTCAAGGGTTTGGGCTTAATCCCTTCATAATCTGGGATTAAATGCAAACTGAATGGGTTACGGTACAGAATAATTTCCATACATTTGTTGGTGGTGTCGTATTTAGTGGCGGTAAGCTGGTCGATAGTGCGGGGTCATGTGGAATGTAGGGGATGCTATGGGTGGGGATTAACGTTTTGAATAACGTAAACGTAGTAAAGTTCGGATTTTATCTATTTTTAAATAACTAGCTACTGTGTTGGAATGCCCGGCGTCATCTAGTTTTAAAATATTGACGTATAAAAGTGTCTTATAGATCTACTTACAAATAAACATCATGTCATTTCATTTCAATGGCCTGCTAGCTACTGCGGCAAGTGTAAAACTACCATTACCGTCTAAAGCCCACCATTTTGTATTAACCACATTTTAAAAAGTCTACCACACTCCACAGCAAGCCACATTCTACATCCAAAAAACAAACGTAATAAAAGTCTCAACCTTGCTTTCACATTCATTCCACTTCGCCTGCAATATTTATAAACCTTTTGAAAATATTTCCCTGGTCATTGTTTTCCCTGTATTTCTCTGTGTGCCACGACTCTATAGTAATTTCAGCTAAGCCGAGCGCTTGGGTGGCTTAAATATATTTACAGCGAAGTTTGGGGAGTGCGATCCTTTACTTATAGGAGTGGTTGTGGTCACAGTACTGTCATAGTTCATTGAGTGATATATTGGGTGACGTTAAACTAAGGTTAGTTTTGGTGGTGGAACCGGCCTTGGAAATAGAATGAAAGAGATTTTTTGGATCAGACACGACCTAAAGCGCGGTCACTGTCGGACTGCATAGAAAAGAAAGAAGCGCGATGACACAACGCTGGTAATTTATTGCAAAATATGAAGCAATTATCTATTTACAAAAAATCTATTGTTTGGACTAAAAAAATAAAAAAAACTAGTGCTTTAGTATGTTGCTTGTAGAATAATCTGGTATATGGTAATAAGAAAGTTTTTAGAGGTATCTTCATGATTTTTTTCTATCGAATCAAATTAGTTGTAAGTATTACGTTTTCAACACACTATCTACCTAGCACATGTCCTGAAGAATGTCATATATTTTTCTGATTTCGTTTACTGTAGTCGATCATATACTTATATTGCTTCTAAAACTTGTGTTTTTTGCGTTTAGGTCCTGTAATCCCCATTTTGCGAATACCGAGAATGAGTTTTTTTTTGGTTCCACATACTGGATGGCAGGGACAGGCGCAAATTGTTACCATGAATTCAGCACATGATTTTAGACCGCCTAGCGTAGAAAACATAGCATAGTTTTCGACTTTTGATGAAAAATGTAAAACAATATACCGTTCCCCCCTTAACTCCGAAGTTTGCAAAAAAAAAATCTGAAATTATTTTATGTGATAGAAGTTTATGTAACGATTACAGGAAGAATAAAACGAAGTCTCTAAATAGCACACTTTTTCAGAAATCATCAACAAAAGTTACATTAGTTCCACTATCGGTCAAGAGATGGCGCTGACATAAAACTGCAATGTTCTACACCGCAGTGCACAGTGTTAAAATTCTCTGACGAATATAGGCCTCTCCGATGAAAATTTAAAAACATGACTCGCTCTTGCCCGATTTTTTTAAATAGCTGACGAAAAATTTCAACGCTAGAAGGTTCACAATCATGTAATTAAATCCATGATAACAGGTTGCGTGTCCCTGTCACCCTGTGTATGTTTTTATCATTGTGTATCCATGAATACTCAGTAATCATATGCGTTATTTCATTAAACTGAGTCCTTATAACATCATCCCTTAGGATTTTTTTTTTTTGATGATGGGAAATCATCAAATGAACCCTCCCGCTCTGGGTGGAGTGGAAGGGAGTGTCAGCCTCTTACTGACTAAAACCCACCCGTGTTCCTTTCTCAGCCCTTTATGTTCCGGGCCAGCGGTAACCCTTTCGGACAATCCCGCTGACCCGGCAGACTTCGGCCCTGAGGGCCCCCCTTCAATTTATGCTGACATCTCTTTCAGGGGATCCCTTAGGGCTTAGACGACCATGGAAAGAAGAGAATAGAAATTAGTTTTGGAACTGCTATGTTTTCCGTTTTAATCGTATTACAAAGATACTAGTATTTAGGTACGTTGCTTTGTATTTCAAGTTACTAGGCAAGCATAGCCTTTCGCAACCCTTATAAAATGCTTCTCGATCATAAATATGCACATATATAGGTACGTATATAGGTACTCCTAGCGTGGGAAGTCCCTGCTTGGATCCGACACGGGAAGTAATTACCTGTTACCTCGGAGAAGATTTTTTGTGTAAATGTGGGTAGATTTTATTTTTGTATCAAGCTTATTATTAGCTGTTACGGTGGCGAGGGGTCAAGGGGCTGTACCAAATTAAGTGGCTGTCTTGTTGGCATCATCCTTGTTATATTTTTATTGGGGTAGAAAAAATCGTCTTGAGGCTCCCGCAGACAGGCGACGATGCGACGTGATTTTGGTAGAACAGTTAACATGAAGTTTTCATTGAAATTGTTCTACTAGAGTCACGACGCGGCACTGTAAAGACAGTGAAAGTACCTATGTCAGAGGTGTTATATACTTTATTAGCTGCACCCCGCGGTTTCACCCGCATAAGTGTCGATTCCGTGGGAATATCGGGATAAAAAGCTGCACTAAACAGAACCTCTATCCAGTACCTACACTAACTCTTCAGGGGATCATACCGGAATCACACTAATATTATAAAGGCGAAAGTTTGTGAGTGTGTGTATGTGTGTGTGTTTATATGTTTGTTACTACTTCACGCTCAAACGGCTGCACCAATTTTGATAAAATTTTGTATGGAGGTAGCTGTCACCCTGGATTAACATATAGGCTACTTTTTATCCCGATATTCCCACGGAATCGACATTTACGCGGGTGAAACCGCGGGGCGCAGCTAGTAAATCATATAAACTTAGAATTTCAAAAGTCACATTGATGCTTGCCTGGATTTGAACCCTCAAACTCATGCATGAGAGGCGAGCTTTAATCAGTTTAATTGATTATGTAGGTACATTACTTTATCTGCACTAAACAGAACCTCTATCCAGTACACACTGTACACACACAGTCTGTATCGATTAGGAAGAGAGCAGAGCAAATATTTATTGCTACTCCGCACTCTATTGTTGCAATGTTCAACTTCGATGCAGCCTCGCAGGTGTGATTGTGGTAGTACTGCCGAAGTTAGGACCCGAACACACGGTTTTGTTTGGGGCGATTTTAACCGCGTCGTCGTAAGTCGCGTTGTCGTCGAACTTGTCAAGACTGTCAAAGTAAGTGTGGTTGTTGAACTTGAAAGCATCTTTAAAGAAATTTGAAGATATAAAGTCTGAATCGCTGACGATGACAGTTACATGGTTATGTAGCTAAATGCAATTTGCAATGTTTTGTTTAATCCATCTTTAATGTACAGTCCTCTCATCGTCATTTTACAGCCGCAACACAACATCAACCTTACAGTAATAATAATAAAGATCAATTTGATTTTGACAGACTTAAAAGTGACAGCAACTTGCTGGGTTGCTGTCACTTTTAAGTCTGTCAAAATCATATTGATCTTTAACTTTTAACCCAACAGCAACCTTATTGAAACGAGAATAAAGATCAATATGATTTTGACAGTGATGCATTGACTGTATGATGTGGTTTGGTGTCATTCGTTTATCTTAGCTACTTATTTTCATTTAATTTATATCCAACAGTTGATTGTAAAACACCAGCAACCTCTTAAGAGGTCATTGTACTCATCATTATGAACAACTTTTACTATGGGACCAAACCTGAAATCGCGAAAAAAAAATCAGCTGTTCCCTACATTTATGTTCGTATAACTCGTCAAAATGTAGAGAACAGCTGATTTTTTTTTCGCGATTTCAGGTATGGTCCCATAGTAAAAGTTGTTCATAATGATGAGTACAATGACCTCTTAAGAGGTTGCTGGTGTTTTACAAATAACCCTGTATAGATTTATATTGCTAGCCATTTATCTGTGGACTCGCAAAATAGCGATTTTACTCGATAGTCACCACACTAGTTCAGTAGCATTAATAGAGACGGGAAGCACCATCGATAGAGTTGATACAGTATCGACAGGAAAGCGCGTTCAAAACTCACACTGCATCGCGATAGTGTCACATGTCGCGATTATAATCAATATAGGCGAGCTGTGTGGCTGCCTAGTAAATTATCAACTATTATGGCTCGTTAGTAGGGGATTTATATGTAGAAGGTAAGAAATAAAAATATTTGATACAATAATAATTTATTTAATTAAATTATTGACTAAATTAACTAACTTTATCATTATTCCTCTCAACCAAAGCACCTGCCATCTAATCTCTTCATCACCCTTGGTTGACTGTACCTTTTTTGTGTGCGAGAAGTGTAAATAAATAAACTAAAATGGGAAATGTCCTCTATCAATATTAAAAAATAAAGCAATTTATCAGTACATAATTAAGAAAAAATAAAATGGACAAATCTCAAATACGACATTTTATATTAAATACATGACGCGGGTTCTACGTTGTGTCCCAAAAATGTCCGTGTGAATAGGTCTTTATAAGTTGTAAAACGGTGATTTCTCATTGCAAGTATTGATTGTCGAAATAAAGTGTGTGTTGTGTGTGTGTGTGTGTTTGTGAGTACCTAAGTCAGTATTGTTGTGTGTCAGAATTGGTAAGGAATGAAATTTGAGGCACAGCATTGAGTCATGGAATACTGCATTTAGTCATTGTTACAGACCACCTCGTTGGTCTAGTGGTCGCAAGTGGTACTGTTGAGCACGAGGGTTCGATTCCCAGGTCGAGCAAAGTCGTATTAGGTTTTTCTTTCTATGTGATACCCTATTGCTTCACAAAGCGCGTTAAGCCAATGGTCCAGTGCCTGATCTCTCCGCGGTCGTGTTGGACTGCCGTCCCATCCTCTGTGAGAGGCGAGGAAATGTGAGTGCACCTGTGTCTCCACACACCATTGCCTATGCAAAATATCAGGATGTTCGGTTCAGTGGTTTATGCGTGAAAAGGTAACAAACAAACTTACTTTCGCATTTATAATATTAGTAAGGATTAGGATATGTAGGCAATGTTGACACGCAATCAATTATAACTTAGTGGTAATATTGATACCGTTTCGAAATAAGCTAATCACGTCGAGATAAAACGCGAAGTTAACTGCACCTAATCATAGTCTACCGGTACGCATCGGATTAACTAGTAAATCTAATTTACTTGTAACCCGAAAGCCGTTAGCTCAAGCATTTGATATTAAGACTAGCGACCCATCCCTGCTTCGCACGGTTTTTGGGTCTTGAGAAAACATCGAGATATCTTTATTATATGTAAGTTTAATGTTAACGTAATAAACACCTAAGCCTTTGTTGTTTCGTAGGTCGTTTTTTGTGGACCGACGACTTAAAGAAGGTGGCTGGGACGGGTTGACAGACTGGATGCGAGAGGCAGAGGACAGGTGTTGGGTGTTGTGTGTTGGGCGCAGCCTGGGAGAGGCCCCTGCTGGACATCAGCAGTGGACTGCGATAGGTTGTATATAGGTATGAGGAACAGGGTGTAAAGTTCTCTCATCCTCCATAGAAAAGGGAGGATCCTCCGACCAGATGGGTGTTGTGTCTGGCGGGCAACTGCCCGATGATTCATGTCGGGCCGTTGTTGCTAGTTGCGCGGTAAACTCTGCTTGCGCGATGCAGGATTTCGCGAGACGTCAGTATGACGCGTTGTTCGTATTGGTGTTGTAGAAACCGCTACAGGTTGAGTTGGTTTAGTTGCAATATTTGTGTTGTGAAAGGATCAATGACATCACAACGTTTGGTGCGGACACTTTTTGCTTGGCTACGGCGTTAATTAACCTTGTTTGACGTTGTTTTTCTGTGTAATTATTCAAAGCTGAAAAGTCTTCTTCTGCCATTTCCACACAAACTGCATTTGTCAATAGTTTAAGCCGTAGTAAAATTATAGCCGACAACCTGAACCGACACACTTTGTTCAGTTCCAAATTCATGCAAAAATGGTTATCAGTTTTTCACAAATGTTATTATTTTCCTGGATACTTTCTATTTTTAGGGTTCCGTATCTCAAAAGGAAAAAACGGAACCCTTATAGGATCACTCGTGTGTTTGTCCGTCCTTCTGTCACAGCCAATTTGCTCCGAATCTAATGGACCGATTAAGTTGAAATTTGGTACACCTATGAATTTCTGTGGCCCAAACACAGACGTGTAACGTGAATAAATGAATTTTGAATACGGTGGTAATTTTTGGGGGGCAAATAGAAAATTAAAAAAAAAAGGTTCGCAATCTGTACAGTGTGACATACCTATCAAATGAAAGGGCTTACTGTAAGGATCTTCCATAAAAACCTAACTTGGACTATTATAAATATTTTAAAACAAAAAATAGCCAAATCTGTCTAGCCGTTCTCAAGTGATGTGCTTACCAAGGGAGTGATATGAAGATTCGAATGACGTTATTGCGACACACGCTATTTCGAAAAAAATTAAGAGTGGTACGCCAGTTCGAAAACTCATAAAGTCGAAAACCGCTATATCGAATGACGTTGTCGCGAACACGCTGATTCGAAAAACTGTTTGAATGGTACGCTAGTACGAAAGTCTTGGCATTGAAATCCACTGTTGCGAATAGCATAATATTCCAATCTGAATTTGTCTGAGGATCGAACTCGCGACCCCGATATAGCTTTGTATTGGGTTTGGGTAACAAGAGCAACAAGAAGTAGGTACCTATTATTTTAAGTTAACTTTTGACAATGAGTATTACCTATATACCACCTATAATTTTGATTTGTTGACTTCTCTGTTGATTACTTCTGTGTCGGGGGTCACGAGTTCGATCCTCAGACAAATTCAGATTGGAATATTATGCTATTCGCAACAGTGGATTTCAATGCCAAGACTTTCGTACTAGCGTACCATTCAAACAGTTTTTCGAATCAGCGTGGTCGCGACAACGTCATTCGATATAGCGGTTTTCGACTTTTTGAGTTTTCGAACTGGCGTACCACTCTTAATTTTTTTCGAAATAGCGTGCGTCGCAATAACGTCATTCGAATCTTCATATCACTCCCGCTTACCAACGGACAGCATTTTATTTAAAGGCCTATTTAGATATAACGATATCGCTTGCGGTAACGATACCGAATCGGTACGCGATATACCTATCACTAACGAGCGTGACGGCGATATCGCTTATACAGGTGATTTTTTTTACCGATTCCAAATTTTTGCAGGGTCAAGTAGGTATTGAACTTTTGTATGAAACAGCAGATTTTTTTTTGTGATTTCAGAGTTGGTCCCACAGTAAAAGTTGTTCATATTCATGGGTAGAGCACCCTGTAAAAATTTGGAACCGGTAAAAAACCATCCCGTTTATGTATAGACCTTTAAAACATAATTATAATAATATTACGACCTTCAGCAACAGAAATTATTAAAAGTTAATTTTTTAATACTTAAATAAAGTTTATTCTTATAATAACATTGGCAGGTTGACATTAAATTAAATCGTTGTGTTTTACTTATTATAAATTAACATTAAAAATGTTGTTGTTTCGTAGGTGGTTTTACAGACATGAAATAAATATCTGTTTTGCAATGTTTGTGTAAATCAACACTTATTTATGCCTTTTGCCGGCTCCGGCGATAAATTAACCGGTTTGGAGCTATGTTATTATATCTTATCTTTGTTAAAAAGTCATTTATTTATATTAGGCTGTAAATCGGCACTTTTTGAACGTCAAAACGCCCGCCTTTCCCCAATTCCTAGTGCTTGAAACTAGGATGAAGAAATGGCGCAACTACCTCCCTAGCATAATAATAAAATTGTAATAAGCCTTTTTCTCCTTTGTTTTCTGTTTTTATAGTTTTAAGGTGTATTTATTTTGCTGTAATGCCAATAAACGCATTTTTCTTTCCTTCTTTTCTTTCTTTGCGACACCAACTTAATTGCAATAACTCATATCATGGTAAAATACAGATTCTTAAATTAACTAGCGAAACTGCAGATGTGATGGGTATCGATATCATGAAATGTGTCCTGAAATAAAGGAAATAATTTGAAAACTGACGTCTAAAAGTCTAGACTGTACTCAGGTTGTTTTTTAGGGTTCCGTACCCAAAAGGTAAAAACGGGACCCTATTACTAAAACTCCACTGTCCGTCTGTCACAAGGCTGTATCTCATGAACCGTGATAGCTAGGCAGTTGAAATTTTCACAGATGATGTATTTCTGTTGCCGCTATAACAACAAATACTAAAAACAGAATAAAATAAAAAAAAATAAGGGGGCTTACATACAACAAACATGTTTTTTTTCGGCGTTTTTGTCTTTTGGTACGAAAACCTTCGTGTGCGACTCCGACTAGGTCTTGTCCAGTTTTTTTAAGAGTTTATTTAACAGAGAAATTTATCCTACACGTATGTTATTACAGCGTCTAGACTTTTTAAGACAGAAAAAAGCAATTTAGTTAAATAATGTTAGAAAATAATTCCTAGAAAATAAGTATATTTAGTTTCATAACGTAGAAAGAATGTCATTATGACATAGTTTGTTCTTATACTCGAAGCCAAGGTATTATTAAGTCTAGGACATGTGGAATGTTTTCTATGCAGAAAACTGTCGTGTTACTAAGACATACAGATGAGATTTTTAAATAATTTGATGTGATATTACTAGAAGCATGGTGGTATGTTTTAGAAAGAAAGAAAAAGTATTTATTGCGACTCGTACAGGAAGATCACAACCTAACTAGCCACAGTAAAAAAAAAAAAACAAAACAAAAACTGAACGCACTAGCAGGATGGGATTTTAAAGGACAATTTATTCAACTGTTCCATAGCTTGGGCCAAATTTTTGAAACATGTTGGCCAAAGTTGAAACAAATGGCAATAGATAAATCTTATCGCAATATTTTTTTATTTTTCTCATAAGGTCGTATCTTTTATTTTACCAACCGATAGATTTTGATGGCATAGAAAAAGTTGATGATCTGACGAAGATTATGAAGATTATGTTTTTTATACTTATTTGACGTGTAAAAGTGATTCCGATATTCTATTTATAGAATAAATAATTTCATTAAACATTTCGCAAAATCTACTTGATAAAACAATTGAATTTTCTAAATAATGACTAAGCAATTTCCCATTTACCGAGAAGGCTGTCCAGTGTCCACATTATACAAGTATCCTTCGAATTAACATAAGTCATAAAAGGGAAGAAACTTAAAATTCCTTCGAAGCTAAAACCAATTATTATAAGAGTCAACTCAATCTCCCGCCCGCGCAAAAACGCATGCAAATAAAATGCTGTCGGCATAAAAAACATTTAAGACATTGGCGCCGATTCTGTTGTTCACAAACTAAACTAAATTTAAGTTCAGGCATTTTTTTCTTTCTATTTCATTAAGAAAAGGACAGAAGATAAATATTAGTTTAGTCCTGTCAAATTAGTCAGCGCCTGACGTATTTTTAATAGCCATTTTTTAATCTCGTCTAAATTGTCTATGGAGTATCTTAATTTGACAGGACTAAACTAATATTTATCTTCTGTCCTTTTCATAATGAAATAGACAGAAAAAGGTGCATGAACTTAAATTTAGTTTAGTTTGTGAACAACAGAATCGGCGCCAATATCTACTTATACCTGTGTTATGTGACCATCTGTTGGTGGCTGGACTGGTCAAGGAATTCTCTTCGAGGCTCGATATCGACTTGTTTTTACACCTGTCACATCTAAGACCAGTTTTCAACGGATGTATCGTGCATTCACCCAGAAAGACAAAGACGGAGATATAAGCGTGCCGTGGGAGCGAGATAGACTGTAGATTTTTTTGGAAGTTAGAAAGGGTGAGGTATACGGTCGCGTGGCGGGAGAACGAGATGGAAATATAACCCTGGCTTGCTTGTTTTATTTAATAATCCAGTTATAATAAGAAAGGTTGTAAGGCTTCCGAAGGTGCAACGATTTTAAAGGGTTACTTGCAACTTTGTGTTGGTATATCTTTAGCGGGATTTATATGCCATTGTATTTCGTTTTTGGTATTGGAAACAGTAGCTTGTAATCTTTTGTGTTACGATATTGACAGTAATGTGTTAACGTTTGAATGAATGCCTCGAGTGAATGGTTTTTTTTTTTAAGAAATGGCGGTTTCTTTAAAGTAAAGTCCGATCTCTTTGTGTGTTCATCTGACATGGGTACAGTCGGTGTCTGCCAGTGTTGCGTATGTTGAGCTGACCAGTGACTGACGTTGATAGCGCATCTTTGAACCAGCTTATGTCCACTTCAAATGACTAATTAGTTGTCTTGGACCTTTATGATTACAACCATAATAAATAATAATGCACGATTCATCATCATCTGCCTAGCTTTTTCCCAACTATGCTGGGGTCGGCTTCCAGTCTAACCGGATGCAGCTGAATACCAGTATTTTACATGGAGCGACTGCTTATCTGACCTCCACAACCCAGTTACTGGGATTACCCAGTAACTGGGTTGTGGAGGTCAGATCGTATTAACGATACCCCTTGGGTAAGACTGGTTGTCAGACTTTCAGGTAGCCTGAAAGACTACCCAGTAACGACTGTCAAAGATCCACGAATGACAACCGGGACCAACGGCTTAGCGTGCTTTCCGAGGCACGGAGGTGTCACGGTATGTAAAGATGGTCACCCATCCACAGACCAACCGCGGCAAGCGTAGCTTAACCTGATCGATCGACCTGTGCGGCGGTTATTATTTAGCCACGGGCCCCTTTATAATTATCTATGAGATGGTGCTCCTGAAATAGTATAACTGAGTTTTTTTTTATCGCATGATTTCTCTGCTAATCTACCGGTGATTAGAACTTTTTCCAGCCTAGGTGAAGTGACGACTGACGATCTTTGTGGGGTGGCTGAGATGAGAGTGGCCGAGGATAGAGCTTGGTGACGAGATCTTGTCTAGCAGGCGATTTGCTATTATTTACCGACTTCTAAAAAGGAGGAGGTTCTCAATTCGGATGTTTATATAGATATTTATATATTTTTTTATGTATGTTCGGGCATAACTCCCTCATAATATACAGGGTTATTTGTAAAACACCAGCAACCTCTTAAGAGGTTATTGTACTCATAATTATGAACAACTTTTACTATGGGACAAAACCTGAAATCGCGAAAAAAAAATCAGCTGTTCCCTACATTTATGTTCGTATAACTCGTCAAAATGTAGGGAACAGCTGATTTTTTTTTCGCGATGTCAGATTTGGTCCCATAGTAAAAGTTGTTCATAATGATGAGTACAATGACCTCTTAAGAGGTTGCTGGTGTTTTACAAATAACCCTGTATAAGTAGAAGGATTTGCAAAATTCTAACTAACTTTAATTTCGAAAGTCGGTGTCAAAAAATGAAAATGCACAACCAACGACACCGACTTCCGAAATCAAAGTTATTTTTCACTTTGTAGTGCTTTTTTTTTGGAAGTCGTTTTTTTTTTGTAATAAAGTTTTCTGATGAAAATGTACACGCACGCCTGTAGGCAGAATAGGTACAGTGACTGGCTATAAGATGTCACCTTTGTAAATAACAATGTTTTTCTAGCAAATACACGTTTGTTTTGATATGATCTGAACAAGTATTGCATAGAGATACGTACTAAACGTGGATTCGTGCAAAGTTTTTTTTTTGCAAAATTTTAAGATTTAGTCGGCACGTAATAAGGGCCTGTGCACACCACGTTTTTTAAACGCGCCGTTGACGCTCGTTTTAGAAACATGCGTCGACGGCGCGCTTTTATCCTACAGAGCAGTGCCTGCCAGTATCTGACTTGCGTTCGTATCGAGTCCGTATCGCTACAAACGCGCGCCAACGGCGCGTTTAAAAAACGTGGTGTGCACAGGCCCTAACACGTTGCACACTCATCAGGATTTTTGCAAAAGGCTCGCCTACCTATACAAGTCAACTAATACCTTTATCAAGTAACGTAGATAAATGATACGAACGCTCTGTCTAATCACCTCAGGATAAAAACACGATGTCTTTGTATCGAATCTGTTGTATCATCGTGCTGTATTTATCACTAATATGCCAATGACTTTGCAAAACACTGTGTATTTACTTCTCGCTGAATACATTATTTTTAATGATGTTGCAAATACATTTCTTAGCACGAAATCCATACTAATATTATATGTAAGTAAGCTCTGCATCTGTCCCTTAACTGCTTACGATGGAATTTGGCACACAGGTTGACTATGTCCTGGGTTAGGTTAGACAGTCGGACAGTAGAGTCTTAGTAATAGGGTCCCGTTTTTACCCTTTGGGTTAGGAAGCCATAAAATGAACTTTAAGGCACTTCATTCAGTTCATTATAATACAGTAAACACATTAGAGTCCTTTTTGGCAACAAACTATATTATTTCAATGTTAAAATCCCTTTTAAAGTTTCGTCCCGAATAACCTCTGCATCTATTCACCTCGTTTGACGGTATGGATTCAAAGACTAGATCAAGCTTTCAATCTATCAATCAACTCACTCGATCAATTTAAACAGCAACCAAAAATGGAGCACTCCCAATGAATCTATCACAAACTCCGGCTTATTTCAGTTGTAAAACAGGACTAGACTAACGGGAATAACAAATGGGCATTAGAAACAAAAATAGTCTGGGATCCAGACTGAGTTATAGCCAAACAGTCTGGCTGGAAATACCTGGCTTGGTAATACGGGGTAGCTAACTTAGACGAAGGTGGATACGAGTAGCGTAGTCATTTGTTTTTTTATCGCTTACCTTGATTTGTGAGGATGCCAATTGGCATATGGGTGTGGAAATAGCCGCGATCCTATGGCGCATCGAGTAACTGTAAATATAGATTTTTGTCGTTCTTTGGTACTGGTATTTGGGGGAAAACCGCTTCTTTTATAAATAAATGAATAAGCAGATTGATTGTCATATGTTTTCAACTGCATATATTCTTGATTTGAAAGTAACAAAGCTCAGAGGTGCGAGATATCACGTGGCAGTTGCTTTAGAATGCCTGATCGCTGATAGAATGTTTTCCTAGGTCCTCAGTTTTTTGGTATTCTTCAACGTACAGTCAACAAAAGAGATAATTATTATGCAGGATCGTCGGATATAGTTGAAGTTTAGTAAGAAACCGATGGATGTTCTCGAATGAAATTTAATTTTATTAATAGAAAACAAATAGCTCATTTTTATCAAATTAAATTTCAGTCGACAACATCCATCGGTTTCTTACTAAACTTCAACTATGTCTGACGATCCAGCATATTATCTCTTTTGTTGACTGTACATGAGGTACTGTTGTCCAAGATTTATGTATTTATACAGTAAGAAGGTTGTATCTGCGACTTAAATTACAGCCATCCTTTTCTAGATGAACAAATAAGAAAGAGACGAATAATGACGAACAATAATTAGAACTGACAGATTGCATTGACAGTTTACACTGTGTTTTGTTATTACTATAATACTCGTATATAGGATCAAAATTAAATTAGCTAGCGAATGATTTTCTCGATGATTTTTTAAACTCATAAGTTAACTACAGTACCTAAAAAAGACCACTTTGGCAGAATCATAAAAGGATCATAAAACATTATGAATTATAACATGGCGAAGACAGTCCGTGTTTTTCTTTTTTTCGCTGCACTACGTAGGTATAATCAAAGAGATTGGGATTCGATTTGGATTGGATTGATATGTATTTTAGCACAGACAAAAAAAAAACTGAAAAATTCTTCACATAACAGTTAACTGTCCATTATGATTTATAATGTTATCCTTTTATGATTCTGCCAAAGTGGCCTTTTTAGGCCCCCTGGTCATCTCTGATCCCAAAAAAATAAAGAGATATAAAATTCAAAGTCCTGACTGACTGATATATCAACGCACAGCCTAAACCGCTGGTCCTAGAGACGCGAAATTTGGATGGTGTGTTCTTTGTGAAGAGTTGGTATCTGATCTACTAAGAAAGGATTTTTGGGGAGGGTGAAATTTCACGCGGACGAAGTCGCGGGCAGAAGCTAGTCATCAAACATAATATTTTTTTGTTTCGTCTTAATTTGACCTTGTAATGATACCATTTTATTAGTTTCGAAACTCTTTTGATATTGCCTTCAAAGTACCTTCAAATACTTTACTCGTTCTAATAAATTTTACGTTTGAAACTTATAACTTCTCGATGCAGACTGAATTCTAGCCAGTAGCCGGCGAGTCTGCCTGGAAATAACTGTCTTAATAAACACAGAAATAGCTCCAAGTTAGGTGAATGATCGGGGGGGGGGGTGTTTTGTCTTTATTTTGCTGCAGTATGTGTTGCTTTGTTTGTGGAACGAAAATATGTGCTGTAATTTTATTTATGGTGGGTTTAGAAATATGGGTATAGTTTGCTGAACTTTGGTGAAGATTTTGCTGGATTTGTATGGGTAAGTACTTAGAAGTTTCGGGAAAGGAAAATGTTTGTGGAACTTATTTCAGGATTTAACTAAATGTGCAGGTTTATCATAACACATTAGGTAAAAACGTTCAAAACCTAGTCGCAATATCATCTCAGCGACAATCAATGTCAAAAACTTGTCAAAAATGTAAGATAAGATAAGATATTAAATTTGCAAATATGGGTACAAACACGGTGCCACAAAAAATGTAATTAACAACAGCCATATTTAACCAGAAGGCATGCAAAAGTACAAAATACACGAGAGATGCTAAGTACCTACACAATAATATAAACAATGTCACTAAAAAGATTGATTAACTATAATTACAATTTAATTATGAAGTACTTCAATAATTATTAGATAATGTTATACACAATCGGCGGCACGGTTAGCGCAGTGGTTAAGCGATTGACTGCTGCGCTGCGTGTCGCGGGTTCGATTCCCGCACGGAACAAATATTTGTATGACCTACAAGTAGTTGTTCCGGGTCTGGCTGTTTGTGTATGTGAGTTTAAATGTTTGTAAACGCACCCACAATACAGGAGAAATTCCTAGTGTGGGGCAACGTTTAAAAAAAAAAAAAAAATCTTCTGCAGCCAACTTATTTCGTATTGGAATTAAATTCAAATTAATACAATAAAAATGTTAATAGGTCATATTTTTCTAATTTCTAATCATTTTAAAAAGTAATCAAGAAATTCCTTTCTCCATTAAAAAATCCGTTTACGCCGTTTTAAGCCCTTGTTTTTTACAAGGATAAAAACATTTTCGAAAAATAATAATTTTTAAATAAGACATTTCGAATTGTTCTTAAATAACTTTTTAGACATTTGTATCCTGCTTATGCGCATGAAGTTTCATTAAAATCGGTTTATTCATTTCGAAAAACAAGGCTTGAAAGTTTGTATGAAATGCAATGGCGTAAACACTCTTAAAAAATTTCGAAGTTTTTTTAAAATAACGTCAGTAAAAATAAAATATGTACGGAAATTAAAGGTATTTCTGACAGATTGAGACTGAGATCAGACTGAACGTTCTTGAAATTAAGAGAATTGCCACTTTCTGCAGGCAAAAGAAAAAGAAGTAGGGGCAGGCAGAGGTATCTCTACAGTACATCCACATTTCAGCAAATACGAGTATGTACTTGCATTAATTAGTCTTAGTTAACTATTATCCTCTCGTATGTTTGCCCTGTCGAACGAGGGGCCCGTGGCCAAATAATAACAGCCGCACAGGTCGATCGATCAGGTTAAGCTACGCTTGCGGCAGTTGGTCTGTGGATGGGTGACCATCTTTAGATACCGAGACCCCTCCGTTTTTCGGAAAGCTCGTTAAGCTGTTGGTCCCGGCTGTCATTCGTGGATCTTTGACAGTCATTACGGCCCGAAAGTCAGACAACCAGTCTTACCAAGGGGTATCGTATTACCCAGTAACTGGGTTGTGGAGGTCAGATAAGCAGTCGCTACATGTAAAATACTAGTATTCAGCTGCACCCAGGTAGACTAGAAGCTGACCCCAACATAATTGGGAAAAAGCTAGGCAGATGATGATGTTTGCCCTGTCGAAACACCCCACGAGTCGGAGTAGTTGAATGGACCCGGTGAAGTCATTGTTTCCACAATAACAATGACAATAGTTGTGTACACTTGGTGTACCGGTGACGTTTCGAGTACTTTCTCTTATGTACACTTGGTGTAAAATTGACGCTTGAGAGGTTATGGGGGAAAAACCCTGTGAAATTAATAGCTTATAAATATAGATTTTTTCGTTTCTTTTGACGATTTAGCTGTCACTAATGACTTAAGAGCAGTGGTGGACTAGTGGTAACTGCCGCGTCTTTGAAATTGTAGGTTCGAGTCGAGAGTGCAACTCAAACAGACACTTTACTTTGTGTAAATAATATCATCACAAATGCTTTCAAAATGGTGAAGGAAAACATCGTGAGGAAACCGGCATGTTCTAGAACAAAAAACTCAAAATCATGTGACATCTACCACCCGCACTGGGCCCGCGTGGTGGATTACAGCCTACTCCCTCTCGAAGGGAGGAGGCTTGTGTCCCAGCAGTGGGAACATATGACTTGAAAATAACGATATAAATGGAATCAGAGCATGCTTTCAATGTTGCTCAAACAAAGCGTTTACGCGCGTTTAAACTCAAACAAATACATGTCTCTTTCTCTCGAGTATTTGAGCAAGTTTTAAGTTGAAGCTCAATGGCTGAGTTGCTGCAAACACACGGAATGTACTGACACAAAGTGGAGCGCAGACGTGCGGAAAACGCTACGTTTGAACAAGGTCTTAAGTTAGAATACGTTGTAGAGCCAATTTCACTAGTAGAAATGTATGTGTGAAGCTAAAACCACAAAAGATTTACAAAACTACTGTTGAGTTTTTGTTATTTGTAATGAAGCATGAACATAATGTTGAAGAAAATTAAAATAAAGTACAATTCCAAGTTTTCGTCAGTCGAAAACTTTAGCCAAGACACTAACGTGACCTAAAGAAAAAAAAACGGTCAGGTGCGAGGTCAGGGCAGGTTTCGTATGCTATGCTAGCTAGCTATGTAACTACTTTTCAGTTTTCGGATTTTTCCTTTACTTGTGCTATAATATGACATTCCTTCTTGGCAATTTTCATAATTCTAGGTCAACGGAAAGTACCCTATAAATTTTGATTCCATTCCAATTTGCGGCATAAACGGCCGTATATTTTTTTACGTTAACTTAGAAGTTAGATTTTTTCACAGCTTCAAGGGACTGTAGACCTGAGTATATGGTTTTAATTTCAACTCGGTACCTCCACTCGTTCCCGAGACAGACAGACGGACAACAAAGTGATCCTATAGGGTTCCGTTAACTGTTCATTATAACTCATAATGTTATCCTTTTATGATTCTGCCAAAGTGGCCTTTTTAGGCCCCAAGACCACTTCACAAGATATCAGAACTTTTACCACAAATTGAAGCGATACTGCAGAATCTGCCTAGCCTCTAATGAATGCGGCGTAAAGATTTAAGCTTGTATTCTAATTACACGAGTAATTAACCGACTAGTTTGTAGCTTAGGGTTAACGAACAACCAAAATATAACGTTAGGCGGGATGCACAATTAACCTAAGGCTGATACCACAATGATTTTGGTAGAGAATTGATAAGCTAATCCTCTAACTAGAAAAGAGCTGATAATCTTCAAACGGCTGAACCGATTTTCTTTAATCATAGCTAAGAACATTCTCGATCAAGTTACCTTTCAAAGAAAAAAAAAATCAATTCGTTTGGATGTCATCGCTATTTTAACTTTGGTTTTTAGGCTCCTACAAACAGGCGCGACACGCGATAAAATCGCGCGCGACACAAAGGCACCGCAAGTCGCGCAACGAGCGGTGCCTTTGTGTCGCGCGCGATTATATCGCGTGTCGCGCCTGTTTTTAGGAACCTTTTGTCTTTTTTCAAGTCTGTAGGATATAGTTTCATTTCTATACATACTTCAGCATTTTTATCTTACGAAGTTACACGCGCTTTACTTTGGTTGGCTGAGTAAGTACCAAGTGTCGTGAATGTGTGTGTAAGCGCAGGAGCTCTCGGTACCATCCGTGACAGTGGCGAAGTGGTAAGTGACGATACTCATCTTCACGCACACTTCCACGGCGTGTTTGTACACTTGGTTACAACAAGTAAAGCGCGTGTCACTTCGTCAAATAAAACAAAATCAAAATCGGTTAATCCGTTCGGGAGCTACGATGCCACAGACAGACACACACACACACAGACACGTCAAACTTATAACACCCCGTCGTTTTTGCGTCGGGCGTTAAAAAATACTATAACTAGGTACTCGTTTCGTTTGGATGGGTAGGTACCTACCCAAGTGAACTTTATCTTAACTTATTTTATAAATTGACACAGTTTTCATGTTCGGCAAAGGTTTTCCCAGAAGGATATCAAACCTCTTTGTGAGTAGCCTCCCGCAGTTTCTGGACCTACCTCGGGTACAGCATACCTACAGTTTATAAAAATGTTCTCTAAATATTTCCGCACCTTTCATCTTGATTTTCAAGGGCTGTCAAAATTTTCATTCATTTTGCATTTAAAGTTCTAAGCGCATGGTGTAATAACAGTTGCACGGGTCCTTAGATCAGGTTAAGCTACGCTTGCCTCGGTCGGTCCGTGGATGGGTGACCATCTTTACATATCGAGCTTTCCTACGAAAGGAATGAAGAAAAGCACGTTAAGCTGTTGGTCTCGGCTGTCATTCAAAGATCCAATCTTTGACAGTCGTTACGGGTCGTCAGGTGCCCAAAAGTCTGACAACCAGTCTTACCAAGGGGTATGGTGTTACTCAGTAACTGGCTTGTGGAGGTCAGATAGGGCTCGCTCCATGTAAAATTCTGGTATTCAGCTGCATCCAGTTACACTGGAAGCTGACCTGACCCCAACATACCTAAGGTTCTTAATGTGCAATAACCCCTCAGGGGCGTTTGAGATTTTCAGGGAAGTTTCAGTTGATAATTATATATCCTACTATAAATTATATAAGTTAAAACATAATCGTGGCAATAGCAGATTTGCGATAGATGGTAAGTAAAAATACTGGTCAAGTGCGAGTCCGACTCGCACTTGGCCAGTTTTTAAAGTACGTTAGTAAGTGTAGATTGGTTTCTTGTGTAAAGTTTTTCATTAGTTGGATAGCTTGGAAATCACTTGGCTTCTAAGCTATCCAACTAATAAAAACTTTAATCAATTGAGGCTTTTAGTGTTTTCGTCAACACAAACATGAGGTTGTTCGAAAAAGTGTCAACGTTACGAGATGTTGCGATTCGTAGCCAATACGCAAACTCTAGCGCTATAAGACTGCCTTAGTGAGAAAGAGCATTTTAGGTATGGCACCGCGCATTTACAATAAATTACCAGATGTCATAAAAAATTTGAATGTTACACAATAAAAAAATAAAAAAAATGTTATTAATTGAAAAATGCTATTATACGACTGATGAATTTCTGAATGATGTATTAATGTAGACTTATTTATTTATTTGACTGGAGAAACAAATTTTAATTGAATATTGTGACTAATTGTAATTTATGATTATTTATTTATGCATTGACTGTAGAAATTATTCCATATTGTTTTTATTTAGCATGCAACCATATTTGTACGCCTCTTGGCATAACATAGCGAACTATGAACTTTAATTTAAGAACTGTATTCACTACCTATGTTACACAAATAAAAAATGATTATGATTATGATTAAAAAAAAGTGCCAAAATGCATTAAACTAAATTTTGGCCAAAATGTTAGTTCCATCACTTGGCTGACACAGGCCTTCTCTCTATGAGAGGAAGTGGGCCATAATCCACCACGCGGGCCCAGTGTGGGTTGTGGGATATAACATGTCTTCGAATTTTTGGTTCTAAGACATGCTGGTCTCCTCACGATGTTGTCCTTCACCATTTTGAGAGCAGTGGTGATGAAATTAAACACAAAGCTAAGTGCCTGCCCGGGTTCGAACTTGTAAGTCGGGGCCGATACCTACTACTGAGCCACTACTGCTCTCCTGCTCCCAACGTTGCACGTTGCTTGCACATACAACAATAACGCAATTTAAAGAACACAAATAAGACAAACAAACGGATTGGATTATTCCTTAAGGCGACTACATGACCTAAAGCGCGGTCTTTGTCGGACTGCATAGAAAAGAAAGAGAAGCGTGATGACACAACGCTAGTAATTTCTTACAAAATATGAAGCAATTATCATCTATTAACAAAAAAACTATTGTTTGGACAAAAAAAATAAAACACTAGTTCTTTAGTATGTTGCTTGTAGAATAACCTGAGAAAAAATCACAATGATTGTAGGTATGTATATTAGTATAGTTTTTATTGTAAAAAGGAAGTTTTTAGAGGTATCTTCATGATTTTTTTCTATAGTATCAAATTAGTTGTATTATGTTTTCAACACACTATCTACGTAGCATATATCCTGAAGAATATCATATATAAAAAACAAAGCCCCTTGACATCGATTTTAAAGAAGTGATTCATAGAACTTAATATACACCTTTCTTTTAATATCTAAACATGTATTTAAATACCATCGAAATCGGTAACGTTTTAATACTGTTTTACTTATCCCAAAATCAACATAATAAAAATCACATAAAAACACCCATCGACAACGAATTCCATTACTGTAAACAACATCTAAATCGGCGCAGTAATTCCAGAGATCGACCCGAACACAAACGAACATAATCCCTTTGTATTAGATTAACGGGAAGACACGTTCAATAAAAGTTTATAGACATTCGATAGCCTTGGAGATCTGTCGATAGGAATCAAGATGGAAGTTAATATAAATTGTTCATATACGTCAGTGTTGATAAAATGGAAAGGGTTCCGTCGGAGTAATTTTTTTTTTTTTAATATAAAATACGTTGCCCCACACTAGGAATTTCTCCTGTATTGTGTGGGTGCGTTTACAAACATTTAATCTCACATACACAAACAGCCAGACCCGGAACAACTACTTGTAGGTCATACAAATATTTGTTCCGTGCGGGAATCGAACCCGCGACACGCAGCGCAGCAGTCAATCGCTTAACCACTGCGCCAACCGTGCCGTCAAAAAGTTTTTTGATGGTTTTAAATTTTTTTTTATTGCTAAATTGGCCCGCTTTTGACCCCTGATGGAAAGCGATAGATGAGGTCTATGATGAACATAAAGGGCTAAGGAAGGAACACGGGTGGGTTTTAGTCAGTAAGAGTCTGACACTCCCTTCCGCTCCACCCAGAGCGGGAGGGGTCATTTTGATGATTTCCCATCCGCAAAAAAAAAAAAAGAAAAAAAAAAGCGTGCCCAGAAGATGCCTGTTCACTCTTGCTTTGAAGGCAGACGGGTTAAATAAAAATTGTATCGTTTGATTCGAGTTTTCACCAATAGATCACTCATAACTATGTATGCATAGTTATTACCTAATTACGCATAAATATATTATTAACTCGAAGACATGTGACATCCCACAACCCGCACTGGGCCCGCGTGGTGGATTACGGCCAACGACGATATTCTCTTTGATTACGGCCCACTCCCTCTCACAGAGAGGAGGCCCGTGTCCCAACATTGGGAACATTATAGGCTGATTATGTATATTATTAACTGAGCTGTTATCGTTTTAAGCATTACTCACATATTTTTTATGTTTCCATCTCAACTTCATAATTTTTTATTTCCTTAAAAGTGTCTCTGTTTATGTCTTCAATTATTGGAATTAGTTTTTATCCGTTTTAATTAAAGTTAATAACACTATGTATATCGGATAAATTCTCTAAATGATGGTTAAAACTGCATCAAAATCCGTTTCGTAGTTTAGAAGAACAACGAGGGGGGTTGGTCCTTGCTGGTGCGGGCGAAGCCGCGGGCGGAAGCTAGTTATCTATATCTGAAATCTATTCCAAAGACATTGGGAACTTTACCATGGAAAACCTCCCCACGGCGGACAATGTTGAAACAAACCTTATTTTAAAGCTTTATACCTTTATCTATGTTGACCTAAAGCGCATTATTGTGGCACATGGGAATATTCAGATATGATGAATCTAAGTTGGAAATATTATTTGTAAGAATGACTTGATTTTTCAACGTATTACTTGTTGTTTTGCATTACATATCATAAAAACTATCCTATGTCCTTCCCCGGGATGCAATCTATCTCTCTGCCAAAATTTAGCAAAATCCGTTCAGTGGTTTAGGCGTGAAAATGTAACATACAGACAGACAGAAAGAAAGACAGAGTTACTTTCGAATTTATAATATTAGTATGGATGTTCAGAAGACTAGGTCGTTCTACTTATAAGTAGAATGGCGTATAGATAGCTCATTTATTTAGTAATAAATAACGCTCTAGAAACGGCCCGGGAGCTATACGATTTAATTTTATTTAGTTTATGATATTCGACTTGTAATTAAGGAAGGTTAAGTTACCTATTATATTAATGACTCGATAAATAATATTGATATTGTTTTGGACATGGACATAATTATGGCCTTAGATTTACTATATAAGAAAGATATTTGATTTCTCGCTATCTTCTTCTCTGAGACCTTTGTTTATCTATACTACTATTAATGCACACGCGTTTCATACGACGTTTTTCAACACACTTGCGAGGAAAAAAAACAGACTTGTATTGGTTAAATATTAACTTGTATGGAAAATGGCGCGCTGGTTTTGTTTTCCCGCGCGCCGTGCCAGCCAGCACTAGCGATGCGCGCGCAACATTGACTCATTTTAAATATATTAATCTATGGCACAGACAAAACCGCTTAACAGCCTATAGAAAAAATATAATAAACACAAACCTAAAAATTGCAAAAAACCTAAGAATTTCGCGGTCTACCACTGCGCATTCACCTTAAATTGTCTGTGGTCCCCTGCGAGTTCATTTTGCGACCAAGGACAATAAAGACTATTTAAAAAAAATTGAAATATAGCCCGCGGATTTATTTCTTTTGGCATGAAGTCTCTTTGGGCGCTTTCCGAATTAGCCATGAATTAGCTATAATCGCTCACATCACAGCGCTTACATCATCTCACATGCGTTCCGATTTAGATATTACGATTATGACTGCTGAGAGCTGGCAACAATTCGGAACTCTCGTGAACGCGCTCGCAGTGCTTACACAATGTAAAAAAGATATTATTACAGTATTTCTTTGTATAAACACCACATTTCTTCTTCAGTTCTTCTTCTTTGGTTAGGTGGCGACTGTCAGCCAGAAGCACAATTTCAAAAATGCCACGTTAGTTTAATTTAAAGATGATGCAACTCAAAACAAAACACACACTGACACAACCTCATACACACACTGTCATTTTTGACAGCGCTCACGGTGATATTATTCTAGGGCATGGTCGGCATTATCGCAAGATGGCGAATGTCATGACGTCATCTATGACGATTCACGGGACATCGTTATGGTTATTGCGCTCACGCTAATTCGGTTATTTCCCAATTCGGAACACATCGATTATTTCCCAATTCGGAACGCAGGGTTTGATGAGATTAAAAAAACGCGTCTCCGACTAGTAAATAGTTATCTGTGGTATTACAGAACATGTGGATTAAAGTATTAAAGTAAAGAAAAAGCACGCGTTCGTAATACACTCCATTATGGACCTAAAAGCGGTTCAATAAGAGCCACTTTACGAGCAAGTGTGTTGAAAATAACTTTAATTTCGGAAGTCGGTGTCGTGGGTTCCGCATTTTCGTGTTTT
>OX637566.1:6198799-6350488 GCA_951800025.1 Oligia strigilis
CGAAGTACACCTGCAGGTCACGCGATCTAGTCCGGAGGTAAGGTCTCAACATAACTACCAAAAAAGGCCGAAACTCGGCACACCTAGCTCAGCTCGGCTATTAGTTCCAGTGGCAGTCTTCGAAGTACACCTGCAGGTCACTCCATCAGGTCCGGAGGTAAGGTCTCAACATAACCAACGAAATGAGCCCAAACTCGGCACACCTAGCTCAGCTCGGCTATTAGTTCCAGTAGCAGTCTTCGAATTACACCTGCAGGTCACTCCATCAAGTCCGGAGGTAAGGTCTCAACATAAACCAACGAAATGAGCCCCAAACTCGGCACACCTAGCTCAGCTCGGCTATTAGTGCCAGTAGCAGTCTTCGAAGTACACCTGCAGATCACTCCATCAAGTCCGGAGGTAAGGTCTCAACATAACCAACGAAATGAGCCCAAACTCGGCACACCTAGCTCAGCTCGGCTATTAGTTCCAGTAGCAGTCTTCGAATTACACCTGCAGGTCACTCCATCAAGTCCGGAGGTAAGGTCTCAACATAACTAACGAAATGAGCCCAAACTCGGCACACCTAGCTCAGCTCGGCTATTAGTTCCAGTAGCAGTCTTCGAAGTACACCTGCAGGTCACTCCATCAGGTCCGGAGGTAAGGTCTCAACATAACCAACGAAATGAGCCCAAACTCGGCACACCTAGCTCAGCTCGGCTATTAGTTCCAGTAGCAGTCTTCGAATTACACCTGCAGGTCACTCCATCAAGTCCGGAGGTAAGGTCTCAACATAACTAACGAAATGAGCCCAAACTCGGCACACCTAGCTCAGCTCGGCTATTAGTTCCAGTAGCAGTCTTTGAAGTACACCTGCAGATCACTCCATCAAGTCCGGAGGTAAGGTCTCAACATAACCAATGAAATGAGCCCAAACTCGGCACACCTAGCTCAGCTCGGCTATTAGTTCCAGTAGCAGTCTTCGAATTACACCTGCAGGTCACTCCATCAAGTCCGGAGGTAAGGTCTCAACATAACTAACGAAATGAGCCCAAACTCGGCACACCTAGCTCAGCTCGGCTATTAGTTCCAGTAGCAGTCTTCGAAGTACACCTGCAGGTCACTCCATCAGGTCCGGAGGTAAGGTTAACATAACCAACGAAATGAGCCCAAACTCGGCACACCTAGCTCAGCTCGGCTATTAGTTCCAGTAGCAGTCTTCGAAGTACACCTGCAGATCACTCCATCAAGTCCGGAGGTAAGGTCTCAACATATGCCGGGTCAGCGGGATTGTCCGAAAGGGTTACCGCTGGCCCGGAACATAAAGGGCTAAGGAAGGAACACGGGTGGGTTTTAGTCAGTAAGAGTCTGACACTCCCTTCCGCTCCACCCAGAGCGGGAGGGGTCATTTGATGATTTCCCATCCGCAAAAAAAAAAAAAAAAAAAAGGTCTCAACATAACCAACGAAATGAGCCCAAACTCGGCACACCTAGCTCAGCTCGGCTATTAGTTCCAGTAGCAGTCTTCGAATTACACCTGCAGGTCACTCCATCAAGTCCGGAGGTAAGGTCTCAACATAACTAACGAAATGAGCCCAAACTCGGCACACCTAGCTCAGCTCGGCTATTAGTTCCAGTAGCAGTCTTCGAAGTACACCTGCAGGTCACGCGATCTAGTCCGGAGGTAAGGTCTCAACATAACTACCAAAAAGGGCCGAAACTCGGCACACCTAGCTCAGCTCGGCTATTAGTTCCAGTAGCAGTCTTCGAAGTACACCTGCAGGTCACTCCATCAGGTCCGGAGGTAAGGTCTCAACATAACCAACGAAATGAGCCCAAACTCGGCACACCTAGCTCAGCTCGGCTATTAGTTCCAGTAGCAGTCTTCGAAGTACACCTGCAGGTCACTCCATCAAGTCCGGAGGCAAGGTCTCATCATAACTAACGAAATGAGCCCAAACTCGGCACACCTAGCTCAGCTCGGCTATTAGTTCCAGTAGCAGTCTTCGAAGTACACCTGCAGGTCACTCCATCAAGTCCGAAACGAAATAATAATATTATGAATTTATAATCCCTACTTCTAGAAAAATTATAAGACTGTGAATAAAATCTCTCCTTGGGTAGTAGGTAGGTACATTATAGAATGCGTGAAGTATCATGTTTGGTATGTCAAATATTTTGTATCCGTACAGCGATCTTTTTCAGCACAAGCTGCTGCTTACAAGCGACACAGAGTCCACTCACGACGGCGGCCGAGCGCAGACTAATATTTCATTACAAATTTTTGTGCAATAAACCAAGACAGTGACCAGTAAAATAACCCTTATTTCAATCCAATAAGATTCACGCGTTACAGCTAAATATGTGAAAAAATAGACTCCGATTTTTATTTTTTTCTGAGCCTATTTGTAACATTTTGATAGTTCTTTTTAGTACCTTTTTGAGTTGAACATGTCTGCTTACATAAAATATTTTTAAATAAATAAATTTATGTTATTAAATAGAAGAAAAATATCCCCAAAGTCAGCACGATATCGTCGATTTTGTGTGAAGAGGCAACGGAAATTATTTTTTACTATATTAAAAACCAACATTTTTTAATAAAAAATAGGTACCATTTGAAGATGAAGGAGTAAACTATCTGTGGTAATTATTAGTTACATTTGGTTTAGTCTCATTTTGCTGCAAAGTGTACCATATAACTACTTATTTTTGTCAGATTCGTAAACGCGTCCTTAAGGAAGGTTAAGTTACCTATTATATTAATGATTCGATAAATAATATTGATATTGTTTTGGACATGGACATAATTATGGGCTTAGATTTACTTTATAAGATATTTGATTTCTCGCTATCTTCTTCTCTGAGACCTTCACTACCAAGAAAAATAACTTTAATCTCGGAAGTCGGTGTCGTTGGCTCCGCATTTTCGTTTTTTGGCACCGACTTCCGAAATTAAAGTTACTTTTCACTTTGTAGTGTTTTTTTTTTGGAAGTCGGTTGTTTTTTTTTTGTAAAAATGTTTTTATTTTTTAGTTGTACTTACATAAACTTATTTTTTATTTAATTATTCTGGGGCTTATTTAAGTAATATTTATATTTTTGAAATGTGCTAATTAAGCCCTTTCATATGATACCCACCACGGCATGATTAAAAAAAATTTTTTAGATCATGACTAGGTATGTCCGCTCGAGTGCGCCATATTCAATTGAATGTGACGTCACATAGCTTATAAACAGCGGACGATCAAGACACTTCCAACAATACCTCATATGTCTAATTATGACAAGTATGTAGTTTAGAAGTTATGAGGGAACAGATGAACATAATCGGTCAAAATCATAACCCATCTTTTTGCTTCGCCGTAGTCGGATAAAAATGACGAACTTTCTTTCAAAATGTCATCCCCTAATGCACCCCTCTAGGGGGTTAATTTTTGAAAGTCCGTCCTTAGTGCTCTGTTTCTCTTTATCTATTTATCTGGAACTCTAGTGCAAAATTTCATGCTTCCAGACACCGGTTTAGGTTGTGCGTTGTTTGACAATTCATGAATAAATTTAAATCACCTGGCACGCTTCATTCTATCCGCCGTACCTACCTGATACAAAAATAAATCAAAACTAATGATCTACTAAGTGATCATATAAATTATGCATACAATTTTAATTAAACTAACATAAATATTAATAAACACAAAAGGACCATGCATCCTGTTTCACATATTTCTTGTCGCGTCAGCCATATTTTTTGCGGCGAACGCTTGTAAAAAATGGAACCCAAAAATAATATTTTGTGGAACAAAGTGCATGAATAATTTGTATAGGGGTTAAAAAACTTCATGGTTGGCGTTTGTTTGTATGCCATATATGTTTAAAAAAACTAGAGTTGAAACACAATTAATGATACCTTACCTACTTCTATTGATCAGGGAGCCTAAAAAGGTCACTTTGGCAGAATCATAAAAGGATAACATTATGAATCATAATGGACAGTTAACTGTTAAGTTAATCAAATCGTATCAAATCCCATCATCATTTCAGCCGAAAGACGTCCACTGCTGGACATAGGCCTCCCCCAAGCACTTCCACTTCGACCGGTTCTGTGCTCCCATTGGTGAAGGATTTTTCAGTTTTTTTTTGTCTGTGCTAAAATACCAATCAATCCAATCCCAATCTCTTTGATTATACCTACGTAGTGCAGCTAAAAAAAGAAAAACACGGACTGTCTCCGCCATATTATGATTCATAATGTTATCCTTTGATTCTGCCAAAGTGGCCTTTTTAGGCCCCCTGGTCAATCAACTCAGCCTATCGCAGTCCACTGCTGGACATAGGGCTTTTCCAGGCTGCGACACAACATAGTGTCCTGCGCCATCCGTATCGAGTCTATCCCAGTCACCTTTTTAAGTTCATCGGTCCATCTAGCTGGGGGGCGTCCCACACTACGCTTGCCGATACGCGGTCTCCACTCTAGGACTCGTCTGCTCCACAGGACATCCAAGCAGATAAAAAAAAATGGCTTACCTGTGTTTGCATTTTTTTTTACAGTTCTACTATTGCTACTGCTGGTGAAAGCAATTTGTAGGGAGATCAATAAGTATCGTTAGCCGCAAGTTGATAACAAATATAATTTTGATAGCACCTATTTCGTAGCGCTAAGGGCGGTTCTTGTAGAAAGAAGATCAAACTATATTTTGAAGATTGTTTGGTACAGCACAAATTCTTCAAGTTTATCCAACAGTGCAGATCAAATTTTAAGTAATGCATTTAAGTCCTTTAGCTGCATCTTTCAACACCATCCAAATAGATCGATCAATACCTCTTTATAGACCACAACACATTTCGAAAACCCAAACAAAATCTTTTAACAACCCATCTGCGCTTACGGAACCCTAAAAAAAGGGTCAGAAAGGGTGTAACGTTCTCAAAACGATGGGAAAAAACAGTGGGAACCTCCTTTGTTGAGTCGTTGAATAAAACAATAGGATCGCGAGACATGCCGCGGTAAGGAAGTAGATTACAGCTAGGTATTGTACCAAGGTCACTTGGTAGCACATGATCCAGTTCTCAGATAGTACCATCCGTGAAGACGCGCTTCACTCTTCTTACTAATCGCTGGTGGTTATCACTAGTTAATTCCGTTACTGTTTTAGTATTTTAATACACACTAATTACCCACTAATAAGTAATTACTGAGAGCAGTGGTGGCCAAGTAGTAACGGCCGCGACTTACGAGTTGTAGGTCGTAGGTTCGAACATAGACAGGCGCTTTACTTTGTGTAAATAATTTCATCACCACTAGGTACTCTCAAAACGATGAAGGAAAACATCGTGAGGAAACCGGCATGTCCTAGAATAAAAAAAAATTCGAAGACATGTGACATACCAACCCGCACTGGGCCCGCGTGGTGGATTACGGCCCACTCCCTCTCACAAAGAGGAAGCTTGTGTCCCAGCAGGGGGAACATTATAGGCTGATTATGAATGTATGAATGTAAGTAATTACTGTGTATCGACTAAACAAAACACTAGAGGAATGTTGCACACTTGTACTGTAAGCGATTAGGAAGAAGAGTGGGGCGCATCTTCGTGGATGGTGCTATCTGCATAATATAAATGATATCTTTATGGGTTGCACATAACATCATAAGGTATAGGTGTTTGGTTTAGTACACCGATAATTATTTACCAGTTATGTTAAATTCCCATGGAAAAGGAGCGTCTTGCCATCACCCGGGTAGAAATCCAGACCAGGGGGCCTAAAAAGGCACAAAAAAGACACGGAGGCGCTGCTAGGATAATAATAATAATAATAATCTTTATTACTAGAAGAATGGGTACAGTAAATCTCCTTAAAAAACAAAACAAATTAGGTCTTAAGTAATGTGCACTTAGATGTCAAAGGAGTGCTTTGGCACTCGTATTAGGATTACCCTGTATCACGAATGCCATCACCTTCCTCCGGACCAACTAGAATAGTTCTTACAATTGAATTTTGAATAGATACTAAACAAAATAAAATAAAAATTAACTTATAATTTAAAAAACAAAAATTAAAAATAAAAAGTATGTGTGTTGGGGTGTGAGTGTGCGTGTTTGTGTGTGTGTGTGGGGGGGTGTGTGTGTGTGTGTGTGTGGTAATGTGTTTCCAAACTCCAGAAGGTATGAGTGAGTATGCGTTGGTGAAATAATCAGTTAACCCACTAATTGTATAAGTCTCTCAGATTCTTCGTAGGTGAGACCCTTCAGCCAGTCACTAACAGCGTTCCTGCATTGCCGTCTGGTAAGAAAGCAAATATTTAGAACAGCATTGACTTTATTGTACCATCCGTGAACCCAGTATCCAATAATGCCGCTGGGCAAGAGCTGTTCTGTGTCTCTCCGTGCTACACAGTCTCGTTCTTTTGCGCTTGCCTTCTCGTAGCCGTAGGGAGTGTGGTATAGTGGCATGTTTGCGTAATGTTATTTGGAGCACAAAGAGTTGTCTAACAGTTAAAATGTAACCGTACTCTCTGATCCATTCGTGTTCACGTTCACCACACTCTCGCATTTGCATTCACACACCCTCATATACGCATTCACACACACACTCACTCTCACCTACACATTCACATACACACACTCTCACCTACACACTCGCATGCCTGCGTGCGTGCTGCATGTTTAGCTCTAATTTTCTCTATTTTTTTTTTTTGTTTTTGTATTATTATTCCTTTTAGTCTTGCATATAACAAGTACGTATACGATACTTATTATGTTATGGAAGAGCGGAGTCTCCTATCACAGGCTTATCTGCTTAAAAGGAGGCTCCAATCACTAGTTTTTAAAGTTTACTTGTTAAAATAATAAACCATTTTTCATTTTTCAAAAGGCCACTTTGGCAGAATCATAAAAGGATAACATAATGGACAGCTACTGTTAAGTTAATCGTATCAAATCCCATTGGTGAAGCATTTTTCAGTTAGTTTTTTTTGTCTGTGCTAAAATACCAATCAATCCAATCCCAATCTCTTCGATTGTACCTACGTAGTGCAGCGAAAAAAAGAAAAACACGGACTGTCTTCGCCATATTATAAATTCATAATGTTATCCTTTTGTGATTCTCCAAAGTGGCTTTTTAGGCCCCCTGGTTGCTGTTAAAAAAAAACCCTTGTCAAAAAACTTGTCACTCTTTGCCCGGCTGGGAAACCTAAGGCTTTTCAGTCAGCCAACTCTTTGGGCTCAAAACCTAGAATTCATCCTATAAGATAAATTCTATGAACTTATGGATGATAACCTGGGTGAAATCATGTGTAATCGTTTAAAAGCAATGAGTAAGCGAAGTGATCAGTGCTCTGCTCATTCCTTTTTCCGCATGAAAAGAGGCAAGGTGTAGGCTATTGACTCACTGAAGAGCGAAGAAAATACAGAATAACTTCAGTTATTTTAATTGAACGTGCCGCAAAGCCGAACACACCGGTGTACATCTCCCGCCTACACTACACCACTAAGGCGGAACTAAGGCGGAGGACGTCGTGGAGTACGTGCGCCAGAAGACGAGGTACACGCCGAGGGTGCAACGTCAACTTCAAGGCGTTCGTGGTGCGCGTACCGAATTGTTATCTGCCCGTCGTCATGGAAGAAGACTTCTAGCCGCAGGACGTGGTGTTCCGTCGCATCCGCGGACAAATACCACAGAACAGCACAAGAACAAGCTAGTGAAGTGAAGTACTATTTTATAATAAAAATATGTATGTTAAGGTATTTATCTATGGGCCTGCGTCGCCTGAAATAAATGAATAAATAAATAGCATTTTAGATTGATAAACCTTTGTACATAACCAACATTGGCTTGTATTTCTCAAACGTGGTGAGCCGTTTGCCGTCAACCCTATACACATCCAGACTTCAGGCTACTAAAGATCATTATCAATGACATCATCATTGACAGTCTTGTTCCACTAACAGCTAAGTTTAGGACTCATCCTTTTTGTGCCATTCCTCCCTGCTGAAGATGACTGAGAAAATTCCTTAAGGAAAACCATTATATTTGTTTTTTTTTATTGCTGAATGGGTCCGCCCTTGATCTCGATCACGCCTGATGGAAAGCGTTGGATGAGGTCAATGATGGAACGAGCGTGCCCAGAAGATGCCTAAGGCACTGGAACTCCCACGCATCGACGAAACACAGCAGGCTGCTTGACGCTGGGCTCTCGTGGGAGGGTGGTCGCAATCCAGGCGGGCGTTAGCCCTATCACCGCAAGGGAAGAATTGACCAGTCAAATAGGGTGTTGGGTGTGACTGTCCAGGATGCGCTGAGCGCTCGATTCAGTTGAGTAACTGGCGGAACTGCGGTGCTAATCTGTAAAAATCTCACCGTGAAAACTTAGGTGAAGTGAGCGTGGAGTGAGCTGTCAATAGTGTCAATTCCTAGCAAAAACAAACTCACTTCACCTAAGTTTTCACGGTGAGATTTTTACAGAATCGACCGGCTGAGCTACACGAGGAGGCTACACAGACATAAAATGTCCCGTGGAATTGTAAGGTTACAGGTTTTTAACCCAATACCATTCCCGAAGCGAGTTGCAAACCTCGGAACCAGCACGAAATCCGTATAGAAACAAACATTTGTACGGCCTACAGATATTTACCCTGTCTGAATGTTTGTCGACATGATTTGTATGTGGAATGGCACCCTCTGCCTGCATTGGGTAGTTGTTTTAGTGTTCTTCCATTCACATAGAGAGAACGTGACACAGAACTGACTGGTTGCATTTGGATGACAAAAGAGAGAGCTAGGAAAACAAAAGAAAATTTGAAAATGACGAAAGAATTGCAGTAGTCGTTATAACCCTGTAACTTCTTCACTGCAGAGTAAAATACTATCAGGTAGTCGAAATCAATTTGCCAAACCTTTTCCCAACTATGTTGGGGTCGGCTTCCAGTCTAACCGGAGGCAGCTGAATACCAGTATTTTTTTTTCTGCCGGTTTGACAGTCTTTAAGACTGGTTGTCAGACTTTTGGGCTTCTGACTACCCCGTAACAGCCCCCGTACTCGTAATGTAGGTTTATAGATATTTATTTTTACACATTTTCGTCGTTTACACATTTTCTTTGTTTGCCACCGACTTCTGCAATTAAAGTTATTTTTCATTTTGATGTGTCTTTTTTGAAACTCGGTTGTTTTTTTTTTTTTTGTAAAAAAGTTTTTATTTTTCACTTTTAAGTTGTACTTACCCCACACAAATTCATATTACACTACTTGCTATGTGAATACCAGTGACAGGAAGTCATTATAACATCATCAAATAAACTAAGTGGCAAAAATCCGCCTCCGCCTCTGTACCTACATTTATGTGCTTGAGGTATTAAATAAATAAATAAAAATACGTATTATTGAAGCTAACTCAAAAACTACGCAAGAAAATTAAAAAAATACATATATGGGACCACCCCTGAGGCATACCCTATCCATTAAATAAATAATTTTTGAAATATATTTACAATTGCCGGAGATATGGCGAAACAAACATACAAAAAAAAACATACAGTCGAATTGAGAACCTTCTCCTTTCTAAAGTCGGTTAAAAAGTTACACTTTTTCAGTCTAGCTCTTATTTTCCTAGTATGATTAGTATAACGTGCTATACAGAACTGCGTTCCAAAAACTATTGCAAAAAGACCAGTACAAAAGCCAAATGCATTTTTAGTTTTCTGCAAAGTCAGCAGATGGCTGCTTTAACACTTTCATTCAGCTAAGTCCCGTTATGGCCCTGCCACACTATATCACCTATCCCCAATGATTTCAAAAGTAAGGATACGCCCGTCTGAACACTTTACATAGAAGTTCTTCGTTCGAAGTTCGAAGTTCGCGCGCATCACTGTCAACTGAGTCGCGTTGGCCCTAAAACCGTCATTTTAGGGCCAGCGCGTTGGTGCCATTTAGTCGCGCCGTTAGCCCGGTCCTTACGCTAGTAATATATATGTCAATGCCTATCCCACTTATAATGCACAATGGGTGTAAAAGCAGTGCAATTTGTGTCAAAGCAGTACTTTGCGAACATGTTTGGCATGCATTCAGAGGGTTAAAAGTCGATAACATTGCACTATGCGTTGACGGGTTGCCAATCTGTCGGTTATTATTTTATTGATTTAAATGGTGAATTTGGGCCACGAATAAATAATATTTTGTTCTTGTTGTCACAGTTTAATTATAAGTTAAGAAGTTTTAATTAAGTTAAACATTTTCTTATAAGTTCTCGAAATATTTCTTCGCAGAATTATTAGGAATTCCTATTTAAAGTAGCTTTATAGGCATAGCGTTATTTGTGGTAAGTAAATTAGTTTTACCTATTTAATAAAATTGTCTAGATGGTGGTTTTCTTCGATCAAATTATAACATTTTCTATGCCTCAATTTTCAATTGAAATATGTCTCTCAAACTCTAAACACATGCCTACATGATTCACAAAGCAATGTTAAAACCACGACAGACTCTAAAACATCGAAAAGGTTTATCAATTATGTATATTATTATCAAAGGTACAGCCACACTATGCTGCATCCATTGTAATGGACCCAACAGTGTGGTGTCAACTTGGCGCCAACGCGGACGTCTCGTGTCGTTTTGACGTTTCGCGCCCAACGGCTTTCGCGCCGTTTTCGATATACAACCTTTTTACTCTCAATAAAAAATTAAGTTGTTGACGAGTGCTGACTTTTTGTGTGAAAAAGTTTAAATTAAATATGGAACAAGTTCGGAGAACAATGTAAAAATTGTTTTCATTTTTTAATTAAATACTTTTTGACAGTTCTGAAATCGTGTGTGACGTTTCATGTTTTTTGATGTTTTGAATAAAAACTTTTTTCTGGAATTGTATGTTTTTTGTTTATCGTAATTTTGTGGATTTTGTTGACAGTGCTGTTTGACTTGTGTGTGACTTTGTGACTGTTTTTTTGTTTTGGATTTTGAACAATTGCTCGGAGAATTTATTCGTGGATGAGAGGTAAGTTTTGTAATATTTTTGTAGTATTATTGAGTTATTATTGGACCTTAATTTTTAAATTATATATATTTTCAAATAAAAATATCCAGAAAATTTTAAATTTATATACCATTGGTTTTGTAAAATTCATGAATTTGTCAAATAATTAGTTAGCATTAAAGGTATCTTTTAAATGTTCAATTTCGCTCAACCCAAACGAAAAAGAAACATCATAATATGATGCGTAGCGTAAACTGTTTCATTTTAAATAATGACATCAAAACATAAAACTAAACTAAAATAATCTTATCCAAAAAACGCCATTCAACCCAAAATCTCAGAAAACACAATCAAAATCTTTATCAATGGACTCCAAAATTGGATTACAGCGTATCTGCCCTCAGCCTAAAACAGACCGCAGTACACTTTCAATAAAAAAGACATTATAAAGTAGTCGGTGTCCAAAAAACACAAGACATCTCAAGAATCGAGATGAGTCTTCATACAACACAATATCACACATCAAAAACACAAAACAACTGCGACTTTCGACCTTAGCTCCTCATGAAACGAGTTATAAAATCATTTTAGGGATGGTAAAGATAAGTTTGTATGTTTTTTTTTTAATAAACAGGTTTGATACTACTCGTTAGGGATCGTAATTAGGGCAGGTGTTCAATGGCGGTGGATTTTTTGTTATGTTTAGTTTGATTTTTACTTATTTTTGTGGCGAGATCTGGTTGGGAGGCTGTTTGGAGAGTTTTATTTGGGATTTTTGGCTACCTGTGATTGAGGATGAGGGGCCCGTGGCTAAATAAAAACAGCCGCACAGGTCGATCGATCAAGTTAAGTTACGCTTGCCACGGTTGGTCTGTGGATGGGTGACCATCTTTACATACCGTGACCCATTAAGCCGTTGGTCCCGGCTGTTATTCGTGGATCTGTGACAGTCTTTACTAGTAGTCAGAAGCCCGAAAGTCTGACAACCAGTCTTACCAAGAGGTATCGTATTACCCAGTAACTGGGTTGTGGAGGTCAGATAAGCAGTCGCTCCAAGTAAAATACTGGTATTCAGCTGCATCCAGTTAGACTGAAAGCCGAACCCAACATAGTTGGGAAAAGGCTAGGCAGATGATGATGATGATTGTGGATGAAATTAATACTTAAGTGTTTTTTTGTGTCTGTAGCTTATGGTAGACCATCACATAACATCAGTTTTCTGCACTGTACTATAGTAGGTAAATAGGAACCTATCCATGAAGCGTTCCTTTACGAACTCTTGAAGAAAAGTTGACGAAATAAGTTGTCTATCACTGCATGATCATGTAACATTTTAAGAGTTACCGTTTGGTTCGTTCACAATTTTGATTGTAATAAGAATTATTCTATTTGTTACTAGCTTGTGCCCGCGACTTCGTCTGCGTGCAATTTCTGGTCTTACACAAAATATATCAGAAGATTCTAGAAGCTTGCTTTAAAACCATTCCCACAGATTCGGGTGACGTCCGTCAACTGGGCTGCGCACTGAAAAGTGTTAAATTTTTAGTCTTTATCTTCGCCCCGAACCCATAATTGTGTATATGTCAAAACGCAGGTTTCTAGAAAGCCTTAAAGCCAAGTACACACATTATGCATCAAGCTGCAATGCAGCATGCGAAGCTATTTCCATACATTTTTATTTTGTTCGTGAGAATTGTCTGTGCATATTTGCGTTTTACTGTCTGTACCTGGCTTTATTGATACCATAAAACATGAACTTTCAAAGGGATTATTTTACTATGGGGATTATTTTACTTTTGGATCATTTACCATAACCATACCATAATCAGCCTATAATGTTCCCACTGCTGGGACACAGGCCTCCTCTCGGTAAGAGGGGGTGGGCCGTAATCCACCACGCGGGCCCAGTGCGGATTGGCAGATGTCACATGTCCTCGAATTTTTGGTTCTAGGACATGCCGGTTTCCTCACGATGTTTTCCTTCACCGTTTTTGAGAGCAGTGGTGATGAAATAACTTACACAAAATAAAGCGCCTGCCTGGGTTCGAACCTACGACCTACAACTCGTAAGTCGCGGCCGTTACCACTTGGCCACCACTGCTCTCTCTCTTGGATTATTTAGCTCCCTTCAAAATGGTTGAGCTGAATGGTGCTAATACATGCGTCATGTTCGTCATCGGGCGCCGTCAGTAGGGCCTCTGGTCATCTCTTTGCTGCCATGGCTTATTTTAATTTAATATTTGAATTGTTTTTTTTTCGTCTTTTCATTATGGACGCTTTTAACGTTCTGCATCGTTCTCACATGCATAATTTTTAACATGAGTGATGTAAACAAACAAGTCTTTGTAACCATATTATTTTGATATAACAGTGTCCCTCTCCATGGAGTTTCTTGCCTGTTCTTCTCCATAGGTGCCTACGCTTTGGAATGGGCAACTAGCTTCATCATTCTGACTGACTGACCCCTTGACAATTCAAAAGTACCTGTAATTGGTTTAATTGAAATAACTGCTTTGAGTTTGAGTTTATGGTTATTGTACAATACGCCAAAAACACGGGCTGATTTCTTGTTCCCACGACTCACCCCGTCGCATATTCTTTTTGCTCGGCTCTTAAGAGTCCTAGCGTAAATAGCCTATAGCCTTCCTCAAGAATTGCGCTATCAAACGCAAAAATATTTTTTCAAATAAACACACAAACTAAATCTTCAGCTTTATTAAAAAAAAAAACATTCGAATTGAAAACCTCCTCCTTTTTAGAAGTCGGTTAAAATATGATTTTTGGTATTTTCAATCTCAAATAACAGCCGGGGGGTCAACCCTTCGCTACTGCTCTGGTATATAATTATGTATTAGGTATGTTGAAACTGTACTCCCCGTCACTCGTGCCTAGAGGCTCATTAGAACCAGTGTTGGTCAGCATCTGTCTGGCATTAATTCTGAAATGAACCTTTTTTACGCAGCCGTGAGGCACTATTGTAGATAAAACATTATTTTCACCGTTTTTTTTGGATTTTGTGTTTCACGAACTGAGTCTAAATAAACGTTATTCATTCTTTCTTTATTCGTTGGTAAAATACCGTGCATGGAATTCACGTTTCTGTTCGACTGAACGCGCCCGTGTATATGTCGCAGCCAACTGGTTTAATTCGCCTAGCCTTTTAACTAAACGGCGGCGGAGGCCGTTCAACTAACGGCCTTAATGATATTCAATATTATAGTTTATGTTGGATCTGTAACCTGAACAGCCGCGTGCGAGCAAAGAGAGCGAAGTGAGACGAGCACTACTTCCAAAAGCCAGGTGGTTAACTAAACGGCTAATTTAACCAGTTGGCTGAGACATGTACAAGCCCAAAGAACTTCAGTGTCGTATCGAACAAAATCTCATGTTCTTATGTCATCCATCATTCACTCGTCCAAGACATCCATCAAGCCGCCACCATCCCACTTAATTGTCATTTGTTTCAGTTAAATTTACAACTCGTTTCTGAGATAAGCGATATCTTCGAACCTGGTTTAATTTGTTCTTCATTAGCAAGATGTTGATAAGTCTTTATTTTATGCGCACGATTCAATTCTGGAACAGGATCGATTGGACTAATAGAATTAATTTGCATCTTTTACAGAGTGTTGAAAGCTGCTATCAGTTTAGGTGTAGGTTCTTGGTGCCTATATATCTTATTTCTGCGTAACCTTTTCCCAACTATGTTGGGGTCAGCTTCCAGTCTAACGGATGCAGCTGAATACCAGTATTTTACATGGAGCGACTGCCTATCTGACCTCCACAACCCAGTTACTGGGTAACACAATTCCCCTTAGTAAGACTAGTTGTCAGACTTTCGGGCTTCTGACGACCCGTAACGACTGTCAAAGATCCAAGAATGACAGCCTAGACCAACGGCTTAACGTGCTTTCCGAGGCACGGAGGGGTCTCGGTATGTAAAGATGGACCCATCCAAGGACCGACCGTAGCAAGTGTAGCTTAACCTGATCGATCGACCCGCGTGGCTGTTACTTAGCCACGAGCCCCGGCATGTACCTATCTATCCATACTAATATTATAAATTCGAAAGTAACTCTGTCTGTCTGTATGTTACCTTTTCACGCCTAAACCACTGAACGGATTTCGATAAAATTTGGCATAGAGATAGATTGCATCATGTGATAAAAAGGTTCATTTCAGCATTAATGCCAGACAGATGCTGTCTGACGGTGGTTTTCTAATGAACCTTTATTGCGATAGATCTTTATAATAAAAAACCTACGCTGTGGTAGCTAAATTTATTCTCGTCGAGGCATCCGGTCGTGGTAGTTCGATCTTTCCTAGAATGGACTTATTTCCAGTGTCTGGTTTTTCCAGAATAAAGAAAAAACAGTCAAGTGCGTAGATATGGCATACACGGCTAGTGCTTAAAAGGTAGAGAGTGATTTTTCTAAATTATATTATACTTAAAAAATGTAAATATAAAATGAGGCACATTCAGTTGATTTATTTCTCAATTATGGCATCAATTTAAAGTTATGATCAATCAAATGATAGTCGCCTGTTTTTCGAGGCTAACCAATTTCCTAAAAACACCAATACCAACGTGGATACGCGGAAACGCATGTCCGAGAATCCACCTTATGCGTATAAATTCCGTACTAGTCCTAGGGTGGATTCTCGGACATGCGTCTCCGCGAATCCACCAACTAGGCCTAGGGTGGATTTTCGGACATGCGTTTCCGCGTATCCACCTTAGCCTAGCTTGGATTTTTGTGGATAAACCGAATAACCCATATTATTATCTTTATATGGGTTTCTCGTTTGTGAGTTTTCGCAAACAAGAAACTATTGATAAATAATTCAGTCAGACATAGTATGGAAACAACAAAAGAAAAATATAATATTAAATATGCTACGTTCTATAAATATCTAAAAAAAGATATATCTACAACAGCCAACAATAGGGTATCGTGTTGCCCAGTAATTGGGTTATGGAGGTCGGATACGCAGTCGCTCCATGTAAAGTACTGGTATTCAGCTGCATCCGGTAAGACTGGAAGCCGACCCTAACATGGTTGGGAAAAGGCCCGGCAGATTGATTGACATCCAGTACAACAATATCTACTTTACCAAAACAGAACGAAGGAGACTAACTTTATATGTATAAGGATATACAACAAAATAAACAATATAAAATACTACGCATTTTATACACACAATAGACTTCTCACTGACCTTTAACACATTAAAACAATTTTTCCAAAAAGCAGACATTTCTTGCCTCCAATATCCAACAATACCTTAGACTTACCATTTTATGTAAAACTCTCGAATCGCCCGAATTTGGCACAAAAATGACATAATGTTTTAACTATGACGGATCAACATAAAATGGTTTGTCATATTTCTATTATCATTTCAACTACTTGTAGAAACAACTTCGCTCGTGCGTAGGTGTACTTTATTGAAGTTGTTTTATATGCCACACAGGAAATGAAACCTTATGAAAGTAAACGTAAAGTTAAAAATAAGAAAGCTTGAGGTACCAGGTATTAAGAAACGACATTATTATCTTCTTCGACGGGTAACGGTCGATTTTGATCATTGCTTTTAATAAGAATGTCGTGAATTTAACGGGGAAGGACATTAATTTCTTGTTGTTGGGGTGTAAATAATTGTAGTTTTGTTGTAATAAAGATATTGAGGTCTCTATGAGTATGTGTTTATCTAGTAAACGAGATCTTAAAGCATTATTCTTTGTTTTTGAAGTTTTACGGTTTTGTGTTCTGTTTTTGCCATTTAATCCATACTAATATTATAAATTAGAAAGTAACTCTGTCTGTCTGTCTGTCTCTATGTTACCTTTTCACGCCTAAACCACTGAACGGATTTCGATAAAATTTGGCAGAGAGATAGATCGCATCCCGGGGCCACGAGCGGTCACGAGCGCACGTGGCACAAGCGTCGATTCTAGGTACCTACTTCGGGCCTATAGTTTATTAGTTGTGATTATTTGTTGTTCAAACATATATAAAGTCGAACATATAACCTCCTCCTTTTTGGAAGTCAGTTAAAAAGATGGAATGGGATAAAGAGAAAACTTTGTATTTCATAGACAAATATAGAGAAAAACCTGTTTTATGGAACCCGGGTCATCCAGAACATTATAACAACGAATCTGGACCACTGGCGAGCAAAGAGTTCGAAACGAGCATGTTACACGGATTTTAGAACACGGCGTAACGTAAATGCTCGCTGCGAATGGTACATTACGGCCCGTAACACCGGCCAGTACCCACATTTAGAATGTGCAACGTTAAACTTTTTCATGTAATAACAGCGGATGTTGCTGGCTGCAAATAACTCCATATATCACCAAACTCAACAAGCCGACGAATTCTGGCGAAGTGTCAAAGTGATTATCATTAGTCATATTGTCCTTTGATCTCTTCATAATAACATGCAACATGACACCAAAAACATGAGTCAAATCATACCAGAAATATTTTAAAGGCTCATTTACACGGAGTGAGTTCGCTTTGCGAGATAATCCATGCGAGACTCGCCAGGCGATTATCGTATTTATGTGGTCAAGCGAGAAATAAAAACTCGCCTACGACTATGTCAAAACAAATCTCGTTCGGTCATTTTGCACGCCGATAGGCGAGAATACCTATCCATACAAGACCTGCCAAGCTATTATAGCATTTGTGTGTTTAAACTCAACGAAGAAAGGGTCAAACGAGTCTCATTGGACGATGAACTGTATTTTGAATTAAAAACTTTATAATACGATTGTTTGTTTACTCGAACGCTTCCATTTTCAAAAGTTCTTGATAATCGCTTTTCCACTTACGAGCAACGCAAGTCCTATTTACACGAGTCAACTTTTTATCTTCTTTCGAGGCGAGAAACTGTTCCCGTGTAAATGATCCTTAAAAATCATACCAGGAATATGAAACAAATCAGTCAGTTGTAAAACCCTTTGTGAATGCATATGACAATTAAAATGCAGACGGACCAATTAACTGCGGAGTCAAGCTTTTTCGTTCAATCAACATTTTTGGGTGTACGTCATGCAAATGTTAATGAATTTGTTCATATGATACAGTGTAGTGACTGCTGAATTATCATTTCGGTTAAGTATTTCTTAAACATAACTTTTAAAATTTAAACGAAAAAAATTTTTTTTTTTGTACAAACAAAACGCATAAAAAATACACAATCATACTAACATAACAAAAAACATCAAAAGCATTTAAAACATTACACATTTTTTACATTTCATTTTTTAATTAATTTCTTGACTTTTTTTTAAAGCATTTATTTTATAAAAACATGTTTAAAAGTATAATGAACCTTGGGCCCCCACTATCAGGAACAGCAGTGCGATTCTGTAACCATCTCACCGTGAAAATTTAGGCGAAGTGAGCGTGGAGTGAGTAATGTCAATTCCTAGCAAAAACAAACGACCGGCAGTGTCGAAATTACCGGTGGTCCTGAGAGTGTACTTCCTAGCACGAAAACTGTAGTTTCGTCCGAAGTTACGGGCATTACCTAGCTCAACCGTATTACTTAGGGCCATATGATTAGTTTGGGTTCCGAACGAAGAATGAGCGTCAATATGATTTTACAGTTCACGTATTTTAGGACGGGCCCAAATCTTCTTTGACGGACTTGGAGAGTAGACCCTCTTTTGTAAATCATGAAACGTTTATTTCCTCTTGACTGTACTTACCTGTCAAAAAGAGTAAACCTAGATAAAGTGGATAAAACAGAGATTAAAACAGAAGACGAACTAGCAGGATCGAGGAGGAGGGGGAGGGGGTCTTCAGGGGATCAGTGTCTTTATTGTGAGTTTTTTCGACTCACGTTCGATTGCAAGCGCGTTAGAATTTTGTATGGGAAATTAGGTTTCTCCTAGTGACCACCAGGTGGCGCTACAACTTTTTTCTATATAAAATTCTAACGTGCTCGCAATCGAACGTGAGTGAAAAAACTCTCACTAAGGCCACAGACCGGAATAAATCGACCTGAGAGAGAATAACCTGCTGGCAATGCACGTCGTTTCCAGGAGTACCTACCGCTTTCTGTATCAAGCCTTTAATCCAGCTGCCTAAAGAAAGCCCCCTCAGATATTGGTCGAGGCTCCTGTCTATTCGGCCATTGACTTTAACGACTATAGGTACGATGATAGCTGAGTCTACAACCTACATACAGACAACAAGACAAGCCTAGACAAGGGGGCCTAAAAAGGCCACTTTGGCAGAACCATAAAAGGATAACATTATGTATCATAATGGACAGTTAACTGTTAAGTTAATCGTATCAAATCCCATTGGTGAAGGATTTTTCAGTTATTTTTTTTTGTCTGTGCTAAAATACCAATCAATCCAATCCAAATCCAATTCCAATCTGTTTTATTTATTATACCTACATAGTGCAGCGAAAAAAAGTAAAACACGGACTGTCCTCGCCATATTATGATTCATAATGTTATCCTTTTATGATTCTGCCAAAGTGGCCTTTTTAGGCCCCAAGATACTTGATTCCTATATATTCTGCGGCTTCATAAGGTACAGACGCCAGCACATCAAGCTACCCGACACTGTCAAATTTTCCCAATCAACTTTGAACCTTATGTTTTAGTGATAAAGTTGAAAATCCATTAAAGAAATTTGACAGATTGTAGTAGCTTGATGTGCAGGCCTCTGTACTTGTCATGCGAGACTGTTACCTACCTAACCTATGTCAACAAGAGTTATTGTTAATTGTTATCCCGCCCCTGCTACGGACGGTTAATTGTTTAAGTAAGCTTAATATTAATGTACTAGCTTCTACCCGCGACTTCGTCTGCGTGAAATTTCTTGTACCCTCCCTTCACTCCGTCGCATCGCATCGCCTTGCCGCGCTATCACTTCGTTTTCTCTTACCGTTCTTTCTTACCTTTTTTATGTTTTCCAAAGAATTCTAGCAATATCAAGAAATGGGCTACCAAATGCAAAAATATTTTTTTAAATTCTACTGGCAGTTCCTGAATTAGCACGTTCAAAAAAACAAAGAAACAAACTCTTCGTATAGATTATACCTACACATAATATGTCCGGAATAAATTCTCTAAATAATATATTAGTGAAACCCGCATCAAAATCAGTCGCGTAGTTTAGAAGAACAACGCAATCACACAGCAGAGGCAATATTACTAGCAGCGCCCCGCGGTTTCACCCGCATAAGTGTAGATCCCGTGGGAATATCGGGATAAAAGTATGCTATGTGTTAATTCTGGTTATAAACTATCTGTGTCCCAAATTTCATTCAAATCCGTTCAGTAGTTTTTGCGTGAAGAAGTAACAAACATACAAACACACTCACAAACTTTTGTCTTTATAATATTAGTGTGATGTACTTGGAGAAACAAATATAATAAAGGTATAGAGGTATGAGGAACAGGGTGTATAGTTCACTCATAATCTATAGAAAAGGGAGGATCCTCTGACCAGACAGGTGTTGTGTCTGGCGGGCAACTGCCCGAGGATTCATGTTGGGCCGTTGTATCTATGCTAGTTGCGCGGTAAACTTTGCTTGCGAGATGCAGGATTTTGCGTGACGTCAGTATGACGCGTAATTCGCATGTGACGTTGTAGATGCCGCTACAAAGGTGTAGTAGGTACCTAAGTATTCTTTTTCGAAAATGTGATCTTTCCTTTTCGCCAACTATCAAGCAAAACTAACTCCAAGCAGAAATCTACCATTCTAGAATATTGAAACTCATCCAGATCATAGCCGCAATATCCAGTACCATTTGCCCAAAAGGCTGGAGCCCGGGTCAGATGAAAATTTAGAAAAAACAACCATTGCGACACACGACCGCTAATTGAATTGTCCCCATAGCGAGCACTCGTGATGGTTTTATTAACAGGCCTGCAGGTTTAGCAGCGGTATTAGATTTAAAAAAAATATTTTGGTTTCGTCACGGAAATAAAGCTTGCCATTCACATGTTTTTTTTGGATACAGTTCGTTGAAGTGATTAGAGTTTAGAGTGTTTTTGGTATACCAAAATTAACTAAGTGAAAAAAATAACTGTGACAAAGAGAAAATGTCACCTGCAGGCAGCAGAACGTTTAATAAACCAGAGCTTTATCATCATCATCTGCCTAGCCTTTTCCCAACTATGTTGGGGTCGGCTTCCAGTCTAACTGGATGCAGCTGAATACCAGTATTTTACATGGAACGACTGCCTATCTGACCTCCACAACCCAGTTACTGGGTAATACGATACCCCTTGGTAAGACTGGTTGTCAGAATTTCGGGCTTCTGAATCATCATCATCAGCCTTTTAATGTTCCCACTACTGGGACACTGGCCTCCTCTCAATGAGAGGGGGCTTCTGAATACCCGTAACGAATATCAAAGATCCACGAATGACAGCCGGGACCAACGGCTTAACATGCTTTCCGAGGCACGGAGGGGCCTCGGTATGTAAAGATGGTCACCCATCCACGGACCTACCATAGCAAGTGTAGCTTAACCTGACCGATCGACCCGCGCTGCTGTTATTACTTAGCCACGAACCCCAGCATGTGCCTATCTATATGATATAATTTATACCAATCTTCTATCTATACTAATAATGAAGCTACAATTATTTAGGCTGTTATTATTTAGCCACGGACCCCTCTCAATATAGTTAAACAGGGTCGAATTAAATTAGGTAGCGAAACTCCGTAGATGTGATGGGTATCGATATCATAACATGATAAAACAAAATTAAACTGATTTTCTCAACTCATACTTCTAGTAACAACAATAGAAGCAGTCGTTGACCCCAAAAAAGACATAACATTTTTTGGTTATCTCTTCCCATCACGTCTGTAAAGTTTCTCTAACTAATTTAATTTTGCCCTGTGTAATATATGAACAAAAACATTATTAATTAGGCACTCCACGTCAATGCAACGCCATCTATTATCACAAAACGTCAACATCGACAGGAAATGACATTCAAAAGACAAGAGCAAAGAGAAAGTCCGACAATTAATTGGTGCTTGTATCACCTCATACAGATGCCCAATTTAACTTGACACGTGACTAAATTTTGAACTAAGTTAAAACGCAATGAATTTGACGTATAGGTTGTCATTTGCCGCGGTGAGTTCGTGGATGGGTGACTATCCAATACATATCGAGACCCGAAAAGAAACCACGTGTCTCGTGTTTTCCATGTCTCAGAAAGCATGGTAAGTCGTTGGTCCTGGCTTTTATTCGTAGATCTTTGCCAGGCGTTACGGTAGTCAGAAGCCCAAAAGTCTGACAACCAGTCCTACCAAGGGGTAACGTGTTACCCAGTAACTGGGTTATGGAGGTCAGATAGGCTATCGCTCCATATAAAATACTGGTATTCAGCTGACTGGAAGACGACTTTACCATAGCAGAAACCAGTGGCAGTGCCACAATGAAGGGTCAAATTGTACTAGGCACTCATAAGTTGACAAGTGACAGTCGTTTACGTTCCAATCCGGTTTTGTAACTGTATTTGTACGAATGATTAAAGATACGAAATAGATGTTCACGTATGATTTGTTAATGATAAAATCTTTCTTCTATTGTTTTGTCACGATTTGGTGACGATTTTGAAATAGGTATACATACCTATAAGGCTCTATATTGTGCAAGTTTTATTAACACTATTACCTCGGCCTCTAAAGTCCCTATACAAGGTGAAGACAAACGACAATAAATGAAAATACTGATTATACTAATCTATCTATTTTTTTTTCATGGTCTGGCAGTTTGAGTAATTTATGTGGCCTACCCAAATGTCCTTTCTTTGGTATTGTTCGTCGAACCGTTGAGCTCCTTAAGTCTTGAGTTGAACTGCACGATTTCTGACAAATGCGTGCACTGACTGGACAGGTCCTCTCAATCCGTGTGGTTCTTTCCTCAAAAGACCATCTCAGACATCGATCTACATGGTTTTCATATAACCAGCGGGGCAATTGCGTAACACATTATCAATCGGAATCGGTTTCATTTTGACAGTTCACCAACATTCATTGCGTTATGTGCGTTGTTGAGTAGACACGTTTTTCGAACAAATAGAGCAATGGATTATAAATAAGCTTCAAAACGATTCAAATTGAGAGTAATAGTGTGTTATGCAATTAGGGTGCTGACCAAGATTACGTCTGGACTTTAAAAGAGACTGTGACCTCTGAGTTTGTTTCGGCCTTTCTTCCCAGAGTAGTCAGATAGGAAACGCCGACTTCATTTAGTTTTAAAAAAACATGATTGACGTGTAAAGTGTTTGTACAAACCTACTTTTTTTTTTTTTTTTGCTAGCCTTTGCTGTCCCACTGCAAAACTACTTACAAAAATAAAATCATTTATCTAGCCAGTCCTTACGTTAAGAGCCAAGCTTGTCCCGCCATCTTTCCCTCAGCCTGCCGCTATGGCGTCGTGCGTTTAGTGGGACCCAATCGGTGGTTCTCTTGGTACATTTTGTCATCTGACATTTAATACAATATGCATTTAATATAATGCATTGGAAACAATATAAAGCGTGTTTGAACATTTGGTTACAACAAATAAAGCGCGCGTAGATAAAAATACTGTACTAAGTTTCAATATAAGAGGCTAACTTATACTGGTTCTGTTACTACTGACGTCCGGCCTACTGTACCATCATTCATCTGACCACCAAAAATTCGAAAGTCCGTGTCATAAACAAGATAAATGACCATCACACTAAACAGGAGACATTACAACAAATTGTTGTGTATGCGTCACGCAGGAATAGACAATTAACGTTTATTAAAATGTTTCATACCATAACGTTTTACTTAAATCAGCTAATTGTCCCTTAGAGGAATGACGGGAATTTATTGGGTATGTAGTCCTATTATATCCTGCTATCCTACTATCTACATAATATAAAAGAAAGTCGTGTTAGTTACACTATTTATAACTCACGAACGGCTGAACCGATTTGGCTGAAAATTGGTGGGGAGGTAGCTTAGAACCAGGAGACGGACATAGGCTTTTTTTTAATGCTTTTATTTACTTGAAGGAGTAGGGTAGGAGTAGTGTTGGAGTAGGTCAGGAGTTAGCGTTTGCGGGTATATTATAAATATGAAAATTTGTGAAGATGTTTGTTACTCAATCACGCGTAAATCGTTGAACAGATTTGGATGAAAATTGGCACATCGATAGACCATTTCCTGGATTAACACAGGATACTTTTTATCCCGATATTCCTACGGGATCAAAACTTACGCGGGTGAAACCGCGGGTCGCTGCTAGTGTTGTACAAAATGTTGTGTGAATTTATCAATCTTTCTTCAGATGTTTTTGGTATTCCTGAAATGTTGTTTCAGTGCGGATAGTGAAAGTGCTCAGGTTAGGTTCGGTTAAGTGCTGTTGAAATCAGTGCTTTACGTGAAATACCTCAACATGTAGGTATTTGTACGCATTTTGTTCTTAATCTTACTACCTTTATCGTTTATTTATGGTCAGGTCAGTGCCTTACTTCTTTCTCGTTATCTATAATTTTTCGTATAATTCGTTGTCATGGTTCCATTACGAAAAGATCGAAAATACATACATACACTCGAAAAACACAACCCTCCTTCTGGCGCAGTCGGGTAAAAATAAATCAAAATCAAAAGTAATTTATTCTTATAAGGCCGAGAATCAGCACTTTTCGAACGTCAAAGTTACATAAGACAGTCCCCCAAAACGCCCGCCCTTCACCACTTTCTAGTGCTTTCGCTGGGGAGAAGAAGTGGCGCAACAAACTCCTCAGCAGGCAGAAGGCAGACCTTATAATTTGGTTAAACCATTCAAATATTCCTAATTCCTAACAATTTACTTATTTGCCTACAGTTTTCCTACAAGTTACAACACTAAAAGTCAAATAAAAGTTTGAGAAAAATGATTTCAATTTTCTTAACAAAATACTTTACTTTAGTTTTCCTACAAGTTACAACTCGACCTAGATGTTTCGAGTGCCATCACTTGACATGTTTCTTTAAATGCAGCCAGTATTCACCTTTAATAAAAACCTACAGCGCTACAAGGCTGTTTTGCCGCCTAAATTAGAACTAACGTCACCATCTTTTCCACAAATGTTTACCAACAATGCGACAGGCAGGCACCTTTACTTTGTGTTAATTATTTCATCACCACTGCTCTCAAAACGGTGAAGGAAAACATCGGGAGGAAACCGGCATGTCCTAGAACTAAAACTTCGAAGACATGTGACATCAACCAACCCGCACTGGGCGCGCCTGATGGATTACGGCTCGCTCCCCCTCACAGAGGACATTATAGGCTGCTAACGCCCCCCCCGTCAATGTCGTTCAGTCGCCAATACCTAGATCTTTTTAACCGACTTCTAAAAAAAGAAGGAGGTTCTCAATTCGGATGTTTGTATTTTTTTTAATGTTTGTTCGCGCATAACTCCGTCTCTTGCCAACCGATTTGAAAAAATATTTTTTTGTTGGAAAGGGTATACTCCCCAAATGGTCCCATGAAAATTTTATTGCTTCATGTGCGAGTCCGACTCGCACTTGGCCAGTTTTTTATTTGGTCTGAGCCATTAGCATCGTCATTCTCCTGTCATACCAATTTATTTAGGATCGGCGCAACAAATCTTTTTCTTTCATACTTACTTCTTTATTACCTAGTCGTCATTTCGATAGTCACCCCCTTTCTAACCATAATATTCACACAGTCCATCCCTTGTTTCTTTGGTCTTCTCCATCGACATTCATACTCACAATAACTCAGTTTTGTCTTCATTGCTACTTAAAATGCTTGATTTTCTAAGCCCAATGGAATTGCCTAGAAACCCTTTAAAATTAAAACAGCCCTGAAAGCTGCTCAAGCAGTTAATTCAAATGACCATACCATAAACATTTAACCATCGAACAAATAGAGCGACTCGTCAAATCTTAATCTACAACTACATAGTCGAGTCGCCGAACCGAGTCGAGACAACTGTTTATCGAATAATCGAGGTAATCGAGTATTTCACGCCTGTGGGAAGGCATGGGATGTTTATCGATTTCATAGACATTGTTAAGTTAGACAATTAAGCCGAGCTAATTGTTTCGTGGCATCAACCTTTCTTACGTTAGAAATGTGATATTATAAACTTGAAAAAATTGCAATGCTTTTGTCTTTCTGAACCAGTCCGAGTTGAAAGTATAAAATTGAAGGAATAAAAATAAAATTGAGGGAATTCAATTTACTGTCAAAAACACAAACCTCAGTTTATTTAATTTGATTTAGCGTTGATATTTCTATCGCCAGATAACGTTTATTCGATGAATAAGATTGACGTTTGACCGTTTTTGTATGAAACTAGCTTATGCCCGCGACTTCGTTCGCGTGAAATTTCACCCTCTTAGGGGTGGAATTTCGAAAAACCCTTTCTTATTGGATACCTACTCTTCACAAAGAACACACCCTCCAAATTTCATGTCTCTAGGACCAGCGGTTTAGGCTGTGCGTTGATATATCAGTCAGTCAGTCAGGACTTTGAATTTTATATATTTAGATAACTGTCAAAATTTAAAAACGATTCCTCGAATCTCGAATGAAGTTATCAGATGATTGAAAAATTTGCCCTTAGTAATCAAAATCAAAAGTCATCTATTAAAACTAGACTGAGAATCAGCACTTTTTGAAAGTCAAATTTAAATAAGACAGTCCCCAAACCGCCAGCCCTTCACCACATCTTTAGCTGGGAAGAGCAACTGACTTTTTTGTTTTGATTTTATTTTTTTTTGTAAGTAGGTTTGTACAAACACTTTTACACGTCAATCATGTTTTTTTTAAAACTAGATGAAGTCGGCGTTTCCTATCTGACTACTCTGAGAAGAAAGGCCGAAACAAACTCAGAGGTCACAGTCTCTTTTAAAGTCCAGACATAATCTTGGTCAGGTTATATGAAGACCATGTAGATCGATGTCTGAGGTGGTCTTTTGAGGAAAGAACCACACAGATTGAGAGGACCTGTCCAGTCAGTGCACGCATTTGTGAAAAATCGTGCCGCTCAACTCAAGACTTAAGGAGCTCAACGATTGATGACGATTGACGCAACAAACTCCCCAGCAGCATGTCCACAGCTGTCTGTCCAATTCGAATTATATTGTCACCATTAGCAGCCTTCAGCGATAAGAACATGTTCTGTACAAGATTGGAAGTTTTAAAACCTAAAATAGGTATGTCTGATGTGAACTAATTGTCGTGATTTTAAAAACCCAGCGGTAAGCCTTTCGGTCAATCCCGCTGACCGGCCCTTACTTCAATATTTCAAGCCTGTGAGAGAAACCATCGCACACGCATATTCCACATACTGCAAGCATACAAACTAGTTTCTTATTAGCCCTTGATAGTTTTACTAGCTTCTGCCCGCGACTTCGTCCGCGTGAAATTTCTTGTACCCCCACCCCGTCGCAACACTTCGTATTCGCTTAGCGTTCATTCTGCCTTTTTTTTCTTTTTGCTCGGCTCCTAAGGGTCATAGCGTGATATTAAACAGGCTATAGCCTTCCTCAAGAATTGGGCTATCAAATGCAATTTTTTTCAAATCTGACCGGTAGTTCCAGAGATTATCGCGTTCAAACAAAAAACTCTTCAGCTTTATTATTAGTATATAGATTACTAGTTACCATATAGGTGAACTAGTAGAACAACTTGTTGGGCGACAAACTAGTCGGTCTCGTCTTTCTTGATTGTTTTCATGGCCCGACGTGTAACCTATTATGGGTTCGAAAGACAGCCCGTCTTTTTAGGGTTCCGTACTTCAAAAGGAAAAACAGACTCCTTATAAGATCACTTCGTTGTCAGTCTGTCTGTTCGTCGGTCAAGACCCTTTTTATCAGGAACGCGTGGAGTTATCAAGTTGAAATTAATATCAAATATTCAGGGCTGAAATCCCTTGAAGCAGTGAAAAAATTAAACTTCTAAGTCAACGCAATCAAAAGATACGGGCGTTTATGTTTCGAAATCAAAATCAATAGGATACTTTCCGTTGACCTAGAATCATGAAATTTGGCAAGAAGGAATATCATGTAGCACAAGTACCTAAAGGAAAAAATCCGAAATCCGTAAATTTGTAGATACTTACATTAGAAACAAAAAAAGAAACTATTAACATACCTACAAATTTGTACGGAGCCCTCGATACGCGAGTCCGACTCGCACTTGGCCGGTTTTCTTTAAGTATTGTAGGAGAGTAATTACCCGTTCCATGTGTCGGTTCTTCGCCTGTGGTAGATTTTTGAATTTGCAACGGTTGGGACTGTTTTCAAAATATTATCATCATTACAGCCGAAAGACGTCCACTGCTGGACATATGCCTCCCCCAAGCATTGCCACTTTGGCCGGTTTTGTGCTTCTTGCATCCAGCGGATTCTCGCGGCCATAGATATTATAGATTCTAAATATTTATTTGGATCCTAGCTGCCTTAGTGCTACCACATAGTCTATGGTGCTACTAGGGATAAATAAAATGGCTGAGACATACAGACGGACAGGGAAAAAAAACAATGGCACTCCGGGAGTGCCGACAGAAGTGAAAACAAAACATAAACAGAATACTTTGCCAACACTCACACTACCGTGTACAGTCACGAGCACTAATGTCAACACTTGGCTACTTTAAATTGCGATTTTTTCACGAAATAACGAATGCAACGTTGAAATACGACACTACATATACCTATGGGTTCGAAAATACTTTGTTTGTAATAACATAAAATTTCATTCAAAACTAAAGGAGAAAATCGTCTTTGAATAAAGCCAGTATACATACTTTTGCTCGTGACTGTACAACCAGACCATCTACTATAACGAGTCACCACTTGCCAGGAAACTCACTATGCAATTATAATCTCCTCCTCTTTTGCGATCGGTTAAAAGAATGCCAAACCAATCATATCATGGCATATTCTGAGTCAGGTTCTCATACAAGACGCCATATTGGTCCCAAAAAATAATGAAAGTAATACCGAAATTAATCATCATACCGCGTTATTTAAACCACTTATTTAACCCCTATTTGCTCACGAAACAAACGGACGTGTACTTTCATAACTGTACTTTATTTTGGAGTAAACCTTTTGCGTCATTTCCACCTTAAACCGAAGAGGAGCATCAGAAGTATCACTCTACGTGCAGTGCACTTTGTATCTTTATATTGTAGCGCAGTTTGTTCCGCCAGTTACTCAACTGAACCGAGCGCTCGGCGCATCCTGGACAATCATACCCAACACCCTGGCCAATTCTTCCCTTGCGGTGGTAGGGCTTTTTTTTTGCGGATGGGATATCATCAAATGACCCCTCCCGCTCTGGGTGGAGCGGAAGGGAGTGTCAGACTCTTACTGACTAAAACTCACCCGTGTTCCTTCCTTAGCCCTTTATGTTCGGGGGTAGCGGTAACCCTTTCGGACAATCCTGCTGACCCGGCAGGCTTCGGCCCTAAGGGGCGGGCCTCTTCCTCGACAACCAACATCTTGTTTGACTGGCCAAATCTTCCCTCGCGGTGGTAGGGCTGACGCCCGCCTAGTTTACGACCACCCTCCCACCGGTGTCTGGCGTCAAGCAGTCCGCTGTGTTTCGGCGATGCGTGGGAGTGCCTTACATATCTTCTGGGCACGCTCGTTCATAGACCTCATCCACCGCTTTAGATCAGGCGTGATCGAGGTCAAGAGCCTATTCAGCAATAAAAAAAAAAGACAAATCTCGGAGTTTTTTTAACAGTGGGCCTTCTGTTTTATAATTTCATCGTGGGCTTATAGAGACCGGTTAAAAAGTCCACATATGAACACACACATAACTTTTTTTGTTCACAATGTTCAAAAGATCCAGCGCTCATTTCCGGTGAGCCGGTTATTTCGTGAACACATAAGTTTTATCATGCAAACACTTCTGATTGAACTATCAAACGTGTTATGTTTACTACATTTGCCTTTCTTGTTGTTATTTAAAAAATATTGAATTTAAAGTCATTTGTGCAGTGTTTTATTATGTTTATTTTTAAGTACGGACTTTTTATTAATATTTTTTTTAAGTGTGTATTATTTTCCATCTTTCCTCTATGAAGTTTAATTGGCAAAGTTCTGAATTCCTCTAACGCTGACGTCGATCGCGTACCGTCACGTATCAAGACGCTGACGATAAATGGACGTGTTTACTGTAGCACCGACGACGGTCAGCGAGCGCGAGTCCATATAATCGGTACGCGACCGATGTCAGCGACCGATGTAACAGCATTTTTTACGACGTAAGGCATTTCATACAAACTTTCAAGCCCTTGTAGCGGTATCTACAGCGCCACATGAAAACAACGCGTCACACTGACGTCACGCAAAATCCTGCATCTCGCAAGCAGAGTTTACCGCGCAACTAGCATAGATACCACGGCCCGACATGAATCATCGGGCAGTTGCCCGTCAGACACAACACCCGTCTGGTCGGAGGATCCTCCCTTTTCTATAGAGTATGAGGGAACTTTACACCCTGTTCCTCATACCTCTATACCCTTGTTTTTCTAAATGAATGAACCGATTTTAATGAAACTTCATACGCATAAGCAGGATACAAAGGTCTAAAAAGTTACTTAATAACATTTTCGAAATATCTGATTTAAAAAAAGATAACTGCAAATCTTTGTTTCTATGGAAAATTAAAAATCGGTCTAATTTGGCTGTAACACTATTTTTCGAAAATGTTCTTAAGTAACTTTTTATTTTTATATTTTAGAACATCTACCTAAATAGTAGTAGTTTTTTTCCACATTTGATTATCACCTACTTCTACTTACAAACCTCAAACCTCAAAACCTCCACATTGCAGATAAGTAGGTACAATTCCCGCCGCTTAAACGTAAGTGACGCGGGAAAATTCGCCATTTTTTCGCCTAAAAAGCCTTGTTAGTCCCGCCAAAGTTATTTTGTATTGTTTGTACATACAAAAACAACGGGTGCGACCAGGGTTTGTTATGCAATTTGCATAGATACGCGAAGTACTAGAGGTTCAAGAAAAACACTGGGGCATATACGAGAGAATATTTCGGCGAACATGTTGGGTGATATCTTCGGTTCTATTTATTTTATGCGGGTTTCGTTAATGGGCTGTGATTCTAAAGCATGATGTATTTTGTGGCGAAGAATAAACCACTTCTTTTCTACCCATAAGAATAATAATAAAAAAAACTACTTATTAGCCACAGCATCAGAAAAAGGCAATAGATTCGTCATTGGTGGTTATGTTACCTTTATGATGTGGTTTAGGAAAATTGTAAACCCAATTGGTCTCGACTCTGACACAATAAACATCTTCACTTTATTCAATTTTTTCACAATACAAATCTTCACAATACAAACTTTTCACAATACAAATTTTCACTTTATTCTATTCTGTAAAAATCTCACCGTGATTGATTGGTGAAGTGAGCTGTCAATAGTGTCAACCCCTAGCATCAGGTGGAATGACAGCTCACGTTAAGCTTACTTCACCTAAGCTTTCACGGTGAGATGTTTACAGAATAGCACCGCTATTTAGAATAGAAACCGATTCACCATACATGTTTGGGGGAGGCTGGAGAAAAGACAACTAGGGCTACGAGAAACGTATCATGCCTGTTTATTTTTTCTTTGTACCGTCTAACATCCCACACAATAAACATTCTTTTTCACAGCGAGATCACTGCATAACATAATTTACTTTTCCAGCCGGTCGATTCTGTAAAAGTCTCACCGTGAAAACTGAGGTGATGTCAATGATTTCAAAAGTAAGGATACGCCCGTCTGAACATTTTACATAGAAGTTCTTCGTCATTTTAGGGCCAGCGCGTTGGTGCCATTTAGTCGCGCCGTTAGCCCGGTCCTTACGCTAGTAATATATTATGTCAATGGGTGATGTGAGTTTGTTTTTGCTAGGAAATGACACTATTGACAGCTCAATCCACGCTCACTTCACCTAAGTTTTCACGGTGAGATTTTACAGAATAGCACCGCTTATCTTCCAAAACACGAGGTATTCATAGTCACTAACTACATATTTTCCTCACAGTGATTATCAAAGAAAATTCAACCAGTTATTCGAAGTGTTTACGGAAAGAAAAACACAAATTAATCTCCGCGCGGTACGACGCAACCAACTCCCGCGTCTTTCCAAAGTACACACGACATGTTATTTGCTATTCCTTTTCTTGTAGGACGTGTAAAATGCTACCCACGTATACCCATACGACCGATATGTTTTACATAATTCACTGGCTTCCAATAAAAATCCGTGTGCTAACAGTTTCATGTATTAGTTTCTTGCGGATGGCTCAATTTCGAATTATACATTCTGTGTTCTTTTGTTTTTGCATTCTTTCGAGTTTGTATTTCGAAGTGAGATTCTGTTTTGTTTCTTGGTTTCGTTTGGACTTTATATCGGCTTTCTTTTGTTTTCAATACACAGCATAATCAGTCTCTAATGTTCCCACTGCTGGGACACAGGCCTCCTCTCGTCCACTCGGACGAGATCTCCCTCTCCCTTTCCGCAGCCTCCTTCTGCGAGACGACTGTTTCGCTGAAGAAAACCACCGCGTCCCAGGACTCTTCGCTGCCGACCATCGACTCGACTACGGCCGGCAGCGAGAGGTCACTGCCTACTTCTGAGATGAGGGCACGGCGTGTATAGGTTCACCTTAGCCTTACCCTTCGCCGGGTCAGCGGGATTGTCTAAAAGGGTTACCGCTGGCCCGGAACATAAAGGGCTAAGGAAGGCACACGAGTGGGTTTTAGTCAGTAAGAGTCTGACACTCCCTTCCGCTCCACCCAGAGCGGGAGAGGTCATTTGATGATGTCCCACCCAAAAAAAAAAAGCCTTACCCTTCAGGTAATACAGACTTGATGTTATGTTATGTGAATAAAAGGAGTCTTTAAGTCCGAAATTAATACAACGAGTAACTATTTCAATCACAAATTCTGAAGTGTGAGCCAAATCTTCAACAATCCTCCAAAGAAACAAAAATATCCCAACTCAAGTTTGCCTCTAATTACAATTGTATTTTTAGTCCTTTTTCTAGTGGTATCATTTTAACTTTTATTAAGCAAAGTGTTCTAAATGTAGCCATTTCTATTTACTGGGGCCAGTCCAATAGCTATGTTAGTTTTTTCCTCTAGACTACCAGCTGGTATTCACTAAACTAGAAATAGAATTCTGGAGTTTGTAATTAATTCAATCTTATTATGTACTTTACTTAATCAGAGTGGCTTTAGGGAATAAAATTTACTTAACGATATCCCGTTGCTTAAATACTTCGTATAGCATAATCCATACTAATATTATAAATTTGAAAGTTACTCTGTCTGTCTGTTTGTCTGTCTGTCTGCCTGTATGTTACCTTTTCACGCCTAAACCACTGCACGGATTTCGATAAAATTTGGAAGGACATAGGATAGTTTTTATCGACATACCTCGCGGGCGAAGCCGCGGGCTGAAGCTAGTCACTAGCCACAGCTGGGACACAGGCCTCCTCTCTTCGAAAGGGACCTGTATTCTACCACGCGGGTCCAGTGCGGGTCGGTAGATGTCACATGTCTTCGAACTTTTGTTGCTAGGACATGCCGGTTTCCTGTCGCTGTTTTCCTTCACCGTTTTTAGAGCAGCGGTGATGAAATTATTTACACAAAGTAAAATGCCTGCCTGGATTCGAGCCCAAGACCTTCAACTCGTAAGTCGGAGCCACCACTGCTCTTAATACTTCGTATAAAACTTATTTTTCATAAAATTATAGCCTAAGATTATTATTTTTTTTGTTTTAGAGGTTGCTTTTTGATTGGTTATCGACATTGACATATATATTACTAGCGTAAGGACCGGGCTAACGGCGTGACTAAATGGCACCAACGCGCTGGCCCTAAAATGACGGTTTTAGGGCCAACGCGACTCAGTTGACAGTGGTGCGCGCGAACTTCGAATTTCGAACGAAGAACTTCTATGTAAAATGTTCAGACGGGCGTATCCTTACTTTTGAAATCATTGGTTATCGAGTATTTTCTTCATAGGCACTTATTATTGAAACGACTTCTGTTTACAGTAATACCGAAAAATGTATCAGGTTGACAGCTGAATCAGCTTCCTTTAAAAAAAACCCATCTCAGCTTATGACAGTTCACTTTGGTGTGATCGTAACCTAAAATATTGTTTATTCTTTCCCCAGCAAAATTCTTGAATCTTACATGCTAGCCAACAACCTCGTAACAAAACACCATCACAATATCTCCATACTCCTAACCAACCAATAAACAACCAAGAAAACACGACTACCTTACAAAAACAAGTCAAGTCACTCCAGTAACTTAACACCGGTTACTTGAGGACGTACCGAAGTCATGCAAAGTTAAAACTTAAAGAAATATTGATTACTGAAGCCCCGCGACGTCAGTTATTTATATAATACTGGCTATTACACTGGCATTTGTATTGGAACTAGACGTTTTGTTTTGAAGAAAAAAGGTGAAAAGAATGCTAAATACTAATAAATAATTATTACTTAGTAGATAAGTAGAAGGTTAAGTGGGTATACTTGCTTTTAGCGATCGAAAATGTGAGTCTTGAAAGATTCTTGTTTTAGATAATTGTTATTCTAGATGCAATTTATTATTAGGCAAAAGTCTCCACACAATGGGCATGGCTGAACATGGACGGCGCAGCCGAGGCCGGCCCAGACATAGATGGCGAGATGACCTGGACGCGTATCGCAAGGGCTGGTTTGAGGTGGCGCGGGAAAAGAGTTCCTGGAAAGATTTGGGAGACGCCTTTGCTCAGCAGTGAAACAGTATCTGTTTTTTTTTTTTGGGAACCATGTGCAACCTAACAATCCAATATGTCCTAAAAACAGAACTATCTATTTCCTTACCATCATCAGTCCACTGTTGGACATGGACCTCTCCAATTGCACGCCATTCAGCTCGATTTTTGGCAACTATCATCCAGCTACCAACCCGCAATGGTGGTAGATTACGACCCACTCCCTCTCACCGAGAGGAGGCCTGTGTCCCAGCAGTGGGCGCCTGTCCCAGTAGGTGCACCGGGCGTCGGCGGAGGCCGGAGAACGGCCTCTTCCAGCCCCCCTAAATGAGTCCAGGGGCGACGGACTCAAGGACGTCTGTCGCCCCCCACACATCAGGACCGGAGGTGGCGGCGCGTGGTGTTCCACGCGCGCCCCACATAGACGTCACGGGGGGAGTCAAACACCTCACTCCCCCACCTGACCCGAGGACCCGCAGTGGCGGGCGGAAATTGGAACTACCAGTCGGGGGTTGCGGAAGGATCGGACGTTCCCGCGACCCCCGGCGTAGAATACCGGGGTGGTTTTTAGTCAGTATGAGTCTGACAGACCCAACCGCCCTCCCCAGGGTGGAGGACATCCATGAGGATTTTTCACTCCGGAACAAAAAAAAAAAGGTGTACCTATACAAGGTTAGTTTTCAAAGATAGTATACCCACATTTCGCCAAAATTTTGTAATAATACACCAGCTTTCTCGAAGGTTCTTTTCACCTTCTGATTTTGATTTAGAAAGAAGGTTCCGTATCATAGAAATACCGTATTTGATAGTTTCACTTCCAGCCACATCCAGATGAAAATAGAATACAAATTAGGAAAATACAAAATGAATCTGAATCATTTTGAAGAATATTGCTAATCCATTGCTTCATAATGTTCGAATTTTTTTCTGCTCAACAACGATATAACGTAATGAATGCTGTTGAACTGTATAAATGAAAACTATTGCTACTGATAGTGCGTTACGCAATTACCCAGCAGAATATAGGTACCATCACGCCTGTATCTCCCGAAGGCTGTTACATTGTAAGTAGGTACTCCTGATACACAACATTTTCCTTTCCCAGCTGTCCATAAAAACTTCAAAAAAAACTAGAACAGGCTAACCGAAGGCTACTTGGAACAAGTTCAAAATGTATCTATTAAAATAATTAGTGCCACCGACTCATCGCCATGTTGCTGGCAAGTTTACCGCATATGATTGCCCTCCATTTAAAACTTGTTTTCGAACTTGCTACTGTATATAGTGGTCAATATGTGCAGTAGTGATGGAATTAATGCCGAATTTTTGGTTATGAATGTATCGAAACCAAAGCTTTCGGTTGAGCTTCGGCTGAAATTCAACTTTATTAATCTGATAGACTCGCGTTTGAGAACTATCGCTAAGGATGTTAGGTAAGATGATGCGGTCGCCAATATTGCACGTTTATCTTGAAGTATCAGCTCTTCACTCGAGGTTTCGAGACCCGAGAGTTTTAGTATCGGAAAACACAGACTCACACAGGGACTTCTGAGCTCTGATTGTTATTGAATATTTCTTTTTATGCAGTATTTAATTAGGCTACTAGTTAACAAGACTCTAGAGTAGTCTAGTTAACAAAGTAGGCTCACGCAGGTGGTTATACCGAGGGCCGAATGCCGATGACAGAAAGTTCGATATGACAAACATCGATATTACCGAATATTTATGAAATTTTTCGGCGCATCTCTAGTTTTGAGCATACTATCTGGGCGGTGCACAATACCGTTATTTTCGAAGTCAAAACAGGTTTAATATTTTGCTACATAATCTTTATTTGACAAGCTATTATAACAATGCAACGTGTCCACTTTATAATATTCAAAAATAAATCAATAATTTAGAAACATCTGTCATTCAATGCTTCAGCAAAAACCAATCTATCGCAAAAAAATATATAAAGCTACAACAATAACTAACTAATACAAAAAAAAGACAAAGCATAAAATGTGGTATTTCCCACCATTCGATGTTAAGATAACCCATCTCACATCATTAGCGACTCGTTAAAACGGTAAAAGGAGAAAAACTTACTATCGACAAAGTATAAAACTATCGTTATCGGTAATCTACACCCGTGTTAACTCAACGAGACATTATGATATCGATTGTATCGATAAAGTTGACAAATTCGATTTATTTTGTATCGATTTGTTTTTGTTTTTATTTTTAAATAGGACTATATCGCCAGATGGTGCTTTAATTAAAAACATGCACAAAACAGACAGAAATGTTATAAATAATAAAAATATTATTTTTAAAGTTTATGATGAGGAATTGTTGGTTGAAGATTTTGGAGGACTTATCCGGATAAGTCACCCAAAACTTCAACCGGGGAACTCCAGCAATCTATTCTGCAGCCACACAGCATGCTCATTTGTTGTTTTTTGGTTGGCAACTTTGGTACCCAGGTTTGCAATGCGTTGACAAATCCTTTGTTGGTATGATAGGTACCACTTCCAAACAGACAGCCAAACAGGAGGCTGAATCCTTTTGAAGGATATTGCCGAACTATTGCTTCATATGTACGAAAAATTTGTCTGCTCAACAACGTAAATAACGCAATGAATGTTGTTGAACTGTCAAAATTAATGCCATTGTTACTGTTGAAGTGTTACGCAATTACCTCGCTGTAGTCTATGGTATCTTTTAGAGATCAGGGGGCCTAAAAAGGCCACTTTGGCAGAATCATAAAAGGATAACATTATGAATTATAATATGTCAAAGTCCGTGTTTTTCTTCTTTTCGCTGCACTACGTAGGTACAATCAAAGAGATTGGGATTGGATTTATTGGTATTTTAGCACAGACAAAAAAAACTGAAAAATCCTTCGCCAATGGGGTTTGATAGGATTAACTTAACAGATAACGGTCCATTATAATTCATAATGTTATCCTTTTATGATTCTGCCAAAGTGGCCTTTTTAGGCCCTCAGAAAGCCAATTCTTTCATCTCAGCGAAAATCAATGTCAAAAGTCTAGGACAGCACAAATTGAGTCTGCGATCTTCTTCTTAGCGTGTCGATAGCAATCTAAATATAGGTACTCGGCCCAGAATTCGGCCACTTGTTTGGCGCCTCCACCAGCGTCCATCAGCTCCTGCAACGTGCAGCTGACAGGACACGCAGGACAAGACATTAAGTGTCCCATCGTTTGTGGAACAGCACCACATTTACACTCCAAGGCGGAGTCGTCTATGAATCTCCACCTGAACAGGTTTTCCTTGCTTCGGCCAACCTGGGTCCGGAGTCTGTTTAAAGACTTCCATGTTACCCAAGGTAGCTCATGTCCAGGTGGGAGGTCTTCAGCGGGTGGGACGAACGGTCCGGGTAAGGAAGCACTGTCTCGCCACAGCCTCAGTCTCTCTTGTGATGGTTCACCATTGAGTGGAACGACACACTTTAGAAAACTGTTTCGGCTTTTCAGCCTTTGTGGCACAAGGATGTTGTCGTGCAAAGGGTGTCGTGTGTCGGAGACCATTTTGGCTCTTTCGCTGGAGCTTGCCACCGCTCTGCGAACCACTGGTGGCGCTATTCCTGCTAGTGGATACAGCATTTGTACCGATTTTAATACGAGAATTGCCCGTCTGTTGGCAATCGGTCCTGAGAATTTCATACCCAGAACGTTAATTGGAAAAGAAATAAAAAAAACCTGTAATATGGATACTTCTTGGCGATTTATCAGTGTCTACTAATTCGATGATAGTTAATTTCTTCTATAATTTTTAACGATGAACATAATTTTTATCGACATTTTTAATTATGAAATAACATCCTAGTGTTGGGTATCTTAACTTTTATAATTGCCGTTAATTTACGACATGACCATACACGTATTTATGAGTTATTTATGGTCGAAAATAACATCTTAATTAGTTCACAAATTAGTTGCCATGATGTAAATCGTATATTGCTAATAAAATGTAACTTGATATTATTATGTTTTGGTTAGTCAGTACCCATATATTAGCATTTGGGTCCTTTTTAGGGTTCCGTACCCAAAGGGTAAAAACGGGACCCTATTACTAAGACTTCGCTGTCGGTTCGTCCGTCCGTCTGTCTGTCACCAGGCTGTATCTCAAGAACCGCGATAGCTAGACAGTTGACACAAATTATGTATTTTGTTGCCGCTATAACAACAAATACTAAAAACAAAATAAAATAACTATTTAAGGGGGGCTCCCATACAACAAACGTGTTTTTTTCGGTGTTTTAGCCTTGTGGTACGGAACCCTTCGTGTGCGAGTCCGACTCGCACTTGGCCAGTTTTTAGAATGCCATGTGCTCGTTTGCTTGATTTATGACAAAGGATTTATTGTATTTTTAATGATTTGCTGTAAAAAACGGGGTTTCTTCACAAAAGCTACTCTGTCGGTCGGTAACCTTTCACGCCTAAACGGATTTGCATGAAAGGCAGATGGATAGACCATGACTTGGATTAGGACATTGGATACTTTTAATCCTGTTAGTACAGACAGCAGCACATCAGGCTACCCGAAACTGTCAAATTTTCCCAATCAACTTTGAACCATATGTTTTAGCAATAAAGTTGAAAATCTATTAAAGAAATTTGACAGACTGTAGTAGTGTGGTAGTACGCTAGTGCGGTATTATATGATACAAAACACGAATCTGAAAGTACCCGCGCACATGCATTAAGTAAAAACCTTTTGTTTAAAATATTCCCAAAAAAAAAGTCGTGTTTTCGAGTGTAGTGTTTTACACATACATATCACGTCCACTTCACCCACCAGTGTCGGAACAAATTTAATATCTGTGGGCCATACAAATATTTGTATGGACGTGGGAAACGGACCGCGGCCATATTGTAATTTAGAATGTCAAAGGGACTTTAAATTTGGAACCCATGTTTTGGTTTTTAGACAGAGCAAAAACAGAACTTATGTAAAACAGGTTGAATACTGAATACTGTTAGCCTGCATCATCCCACTGCTGGGCAAAGGCTTCTCCCCATGACTTCCAGCTCTTTCGATCCAGGGCTAAAATGGACCAGTGTAAAATAGGTTGGTTTTCTGAAAAAGATTGCCATAAACAACCATAGGACGTAGAGAAAACGATTAAGGATTTGGAATTCGAAGTAATGTTTCCATATATGAAAATAGAACCCGTTGTAAATTTTTTGCAACAAGATAAATCCTGTATTACTTATTGCAATTTTATGCAAAAAAGTATAGTTAAAATGACATTAGCGCACAGAAGTGGTAAGTGTTACATATTATAAACTGTGTATGTACAGACGGCCGCACATCAAGCTACCCGAAAGTGTCAAAGTACTTTGAACCTTATGCTTTAGCGATATAGTCCATTCAAAAAATCTATTAAAGAAATTTGACAGATCGTAATAGCTGGATGTGTGTCTGTACTTTCTTTATAACTTCGTTGCATAAAATTCAAAATTAACCATTTGTCTATATGTTACATACTTACATATTTTAGCAGTTGTCGACTCGCCCACAAATAAATTAACTACGTGCGAATCGCCCATAGAAAAAAAAAATAACTGACAATCGACTCGTTTTGAGCGAGTAAATTCGTGCGAATCGACTAATACTCGTAAGCCATTTTATCAAACCTTGCTTGTAGGAGTCACAAGGAGAGGATAGTAATTTATTCTGTATTCCGGAAACCACGTGATTTTATATCATTATCGGCAATTAGTACCTCGTTTACTGCTGTCCGGTTACACATAGCAATTATAAGCTATTAACAGATTAGAGGAGCAATTCTCGTAATTTTAAGAACGTTCACAGTCTGATCTCAGTCTCAATCTGTCAAAAATACCTCTAATTTCCCTACATTTTCGACGAGTTATTGACATTGATTGTCGTTGAGATGAGATTGCGAATAGATTTTGAACGTTTTTAATTACGGGAATCGCTCTTCTGGTTTCTTAAGGTATAGACTAAACATTTACTTAATAACAGAACATCAAGCATTCGCCGTTTGTTATATTTATAGAAGTATGAGGAACAGGGTGTAAAGTTCACTCATACTCTATAGAAAAGGGAGGATCCTCCGACCAGACGGGTGTTGTGTCTGGCGGGCAACTGCCCGATGATTCATGTCAGGCCGTTGTATCTATGCTAGTTGCGTGGTAAACTCTGCTTGCGCGATGCAGAATTTTGAGTGACGTCAGTATGACACGTTGTTTGCATGTGGCGTTGTAGATACCGCTACATATTTTATCGAACCGCATTTCGAACACGACGCTGATTTGGTACAATCTGATTTTAAAAACCAACGAGCACATTGGTGTAACATATTATCGAGCAAAGGCATGAGTGGAGCGAGAGGGAGTGAGAGGCAGTCACCTCCTTCTGAGAAACAGTCATGCTAGCGAAGGAGGTGGCGGGATGGATGAGGGAGAGAGCCTCCCGTCCCAGCCGCCGCTGGAGACGCTCCGGGCGTCGGGAGCCACGGGACGACTCCCGGCCACCGTAGGCGCGGGCCTGCGGACGGAGAGTAATGGGTAGCTCACCGTCCGACCAGGACCAGGCCCGTGCCGGACGGCGCGTACGTGTTCCACGCGCGCCTCAAAGAGTTGTCAGCAACAGAGAAGAGGCCCGGCACTAGGGCCGAAATCTGCCGGGGAAGCGGGATTGTCCGAAAGGGTTACCGCTACCCCAGAACATAAAGGGCTAAGGAAGGAATACGGGTGGGTTTTAGTCAGAAAGAGTCTGACACTCCCTTTCGCTCCGCCCAGAGCGGGAGGGGTCATTTGATGATTTCCCGCCCAAAAAAAAAAGGCATGAGCGGTACCTATTGGTCTGACATTTCAACAATGAACGCAAGATAGAAGGAAATGTTACATGTAAATGCTCACTGGCCGTGAGCATGACATCGAACGCACCCTCGATCATTCGCAGAAACGTTACATTATATGGAGATGCTTTTGGAAACTAATATTGTCCCTGTATTGTACCATTCGTAAGAAAGTTACATTACATGAAAATGCTCGAGACAATGCTCTAGTATATGCTCACCTATCGTTACTCGTAGATAGTACGGGCTGGTGGCCGCAACTCCACATCAATGCGCGTATTTTGCGTACGGGTGGGAAAATCGATTATTCGATCCACCCCAGCTTCTCAAGGAAGGCCAGCAACGCCTTGATGTTACTGACCGTCTCACGTTGGGTACCTGGGTTACCGAAGTACTTTGCCCTCTAAGTGGCGTATATCGTCACTCCTATTACTGCTTATCGTCCATCAAAATCCGTTAACTCCAAAACAACTGATAACACAACTAATAAAAATGATCATTCCCGCTTTACTCACGTCATTTAGTCGCGTCGTTTGTCACAATTGACGCAATTTTCTAAAACATTACCTTCACAAATTGACGACAATGTGCTGGTAAATTAGAGCCTTTTGTCAGATGTGTTGTGTGAAGAAATATTAGCATTACATTGTCTTCTGATAAGCTTGTTCTCGTGGCTTTTTTCAGAGCAGTCATCATAAAATATGAGGCATTAAATTATGAATAATATTAACTAGGAAAGTATGATAATTATTGACGCATTACAGCATTATCAGCCTATACTGTTGGGACACAGGCCTCTCTGTGAGAGTGAGTGGCCTGTAATCCACCTCCCAGGGCCAAAATCTAGCCGCAGTCTCATCTCAGCGACAAACAAATGTCAAAAACTTGTCAAAAAGTAGGGAAAGAGATATTTTTGACAGATTGAGACTGAGATCACACTGTGAACGTTCTTAAAATTACGAGAATTGCCGCTCTGGTCATACACACATGCTGTTTGCGAATACTACGAACCTGACCTTTCTGAAGAAGATGACCAGCCGGTCGATTCTGTATAAATCTCACAGTGAAAACTTAGGTGAAGTGAGTTTGTTTTTGCTAGGAATTGACACTATTGACAGCTCACTCCACGCTCACTTCACCTAAGTTTTCACGGTGAGATTTTTACAGAATAGCACCGCAGTGAGGTTACTAATATTTCCTTCTATTATTTTCATCATAGACCTCATCCGTCGCTTCCATCAGGCGTGATCGAGGTCAAGAGTGGGCCCATTCAGCAATAAAAAAAAACTATCAAGTGAATAGAATTATATTCATAATCTCTATAACTAATAACAGACATATTCAATTGAAATTGGGTCATGGGTTATTTTTATCTTAAAACCGGAAATATGTTCGCAAAACATTGTGATTTAGTTACCCTAATTCAAGGACAGCCATTTTGGGTATAAAGATAAGAGAATTATGAATGGAATCAATAGCTGCGCCCCGCGGTTTCACGCGCATAAGTTTCGAATATCGGGATAAAATGTATTCTATGTCCTTTCTCGGGACTCAAACTATCTCTATGCCAAGTTTCATCTAAATCGGTTCAGCGGTTTAAGCGTGAAGAGGTAACAGACAGACAGACACACTTTCGCATTTATAATATTAGTATGGATATCACGCCTGTATTTGTCGAAAGGGTAGGCAGCGATCTAAACCCTCATGTTTTCTTAATCCAATAATATTATATGGACTCTCTAAAGTTGGGTAAGCGAGAGGTCATTAGTTTGAACCGTAACTTGCACTATTGAGCGAGCATATTATTAAGCTTAGCTGGACGGATTAATTAACAGGTATACTAGTAATATGTGAGTTATGACCTACATTACTAAGTAATGGTCTAACTTTTTAATTTAACATAAACAGCTTTGTACAGTCAGAGTTATCGTGTCACCCAGTAACTGGGTTTTGGAGCCAGATAGGCAGTCGCTCCAAATAGTAGTAATACTGGTGTTCAGGCTGCATGTAGGTACCTGAATCGTGGCGAAATGGTGAACTAAATTCGAATTGCACTGTATCTGATATAATTATTGACATTTGCCTTGACAAGCAGCGCCGCCGCCACAAAATGTCAAGACTTATTGGTCAACCTATAATCACTATGACTACTGCCGCTTATGACAGTAATAACAGACAGGGTATAGTGCAAAATACTGAAATTTTTACTGTCCTAAATTAAACTTTAACGCGTTGTGATAAGGGTCACAGAAGGTAGTAATTATATGTTTTCCAAGTGACAATCTACAGGCGATTCGTATGGTTTTTTTATATCTTTCTGATTGGGTGTTAACGATATTTCTTATTAAGTGATTATTAGTAATAGAGGTGTAAATATATACAGCTTAACACTTTTTAAATTGCCATGTGAATGTGATTTTAAGTTCTTCTTGCTACCTACCGATATTGCTTAATATTGGATCTTTCTTAACGTATTTATCGTAGAGATCTGCTGCGAGCATTGTGCTCTGCCTTTTTTTCTTTGGTGGAAATCCTTATGGACTTCCTCCATCATGGGGGGTGAGAGGGGCATGCCGGACTCTTACCGGCTAAAACCACCGCGGTGTTCCACCTCTACCTATGGCCGGGGGTGCGGGATTCGCATAAGCATTCATCGCTCCCCCGACAGGCCTCGAGCCGCTGTTCCCCAGCGGGTTCCACCTCCCCGTGCGGCCATCCATTCATTCTATAATGGCCGCACCCACTCCTCAGTGGGTCACGAGGAACACTGCGGCGCCAACTCGGACCTGTCTGGTCGGACGAGGGACGCCCCTAGTCCGCCTACAGCCACCTGCCAGTTAAGTTTGCCAATTCTTCAGGCTATGTCGGTTACCTTGGTTGTCCTACAGATCTTCTCTCTTCTTTTCTTATCTTTAGGTGACTTTCAGTCTTCTAATGAGGCCCATAACTGTTCTCCAAGGTTCTGGAGTGGCTACCGCTTACCGGAAGACGTAGCGCTTGAAGGCCTTCCACAAGTGGAACCGATGACCTCGTGAAGGCCGCAGAAATCCAAAATGTTTTTTTTTTATTACTTATGCATATTAGGCACGTGACAGCAGTGGGAACATTAAAGGCTGATTATATTATTATTATTATATTATGCATATTAGTATGTTTTGATAAGTATCTCATATTAAAGTGAACTATATATGTTCTTGGTAAATAAATCCTTAAAATCGAAGTTCAGCAGTCGCTAAATATCCCAATCATCTTACACCATAACAAAAAACCAACAGCCCAACAGTCAGGGCGTCAGACAGGCGAGCCTAAGGACATGTTTGTGATGAGTTCGAACCCCGCCCTATGCAATATTGTTGACGTGAACCCACTCCTATACATTGTTAATTTTATTATGATTGATATGACACTTTCATGCTACAAGTAATCCTGTATACGCCCAAAGAATAGGAAGAGATCTGTTGTTATTGTTATCTGGCAGTTTGAGTAGTTTATGCGGCCTACCCAAATGTCCTGTCTTTGGTATTGTAAATGCGTGCACTGATTGGACAGGTCCGCTCAATCTGTGTGGTTCTTTCCTCAAAAGACCATCTCAGACAAAAATCTACATGGTCTTCACACGATCTGACCAAGATTTTGCCTGGACTTCTTCTCAGAATAGTCAGATAGGAAACGCCGACCTCATCTAGTTTAAAAAATAGTATGATTGACGTGTAAAAGTGTCTGTACAAATTTATCATTGTTATTCGTATAGGGCATGGCATTTTACCATTGAATCAAGTTCTTTTAAGTGACCAGACAGCTGTCCTGTTGGGGAGTTGGTTGCGCCACTTCTTTACAGCTAAAGCACTAGGAAGTGATGAAGAGAGGGCGTTTCGGGGGCTGTCTTATGTAATTTTAACCTTCAAAAGGTTGTTGATTCTCAGCCTAGTTTGAATAATTGACTTGATTTTGATTTTGCCGAGCAAGAACAAAAACTCCTGATTGCTATTAAGGTCATATTGTCAACTAGCTTATGCCCGCGACTTCGTTCGCGTGAAATTTCACCCTCTTAGGAGTAGAATTTCGAAAAACCCTTTCTTAGTGGATACCTACTCTTCACAAAGAACACACTCTCCAAATTTCATGTCTCTAGGACCAGCGGTTTAGGCTGTGCGTTGATATATCAGTCAGTCAGTCAGGACTTTGAATTTTATATATTTAGATTAACGAGTGAATATATGCTGTTACTGAGAATTTCCTAAAATAAATACCAAATAGCACAAATTTTCTCGATCCTGGGGACCCAGGACCTCACGCTCAGCAGTTGTACCTGCCACCGCTAACCCACAAGGCAATTTCTGTCTTTAAAAATATAAAGTTATATTTATAAACAAACCTATCCCAACGACTACCATTCCAAGGAATCATGGTTAAACAGGACTCCATCTTTGTTCATGACGTCACCGGAACTTGGATTTTTGATGGGAAATGATCATTTCTTTGATGTCTACGTTTTTAATAGCCAAGTCATTTCCGTAACGAGAATGTCCATTTTTATTTAAGTGACAGAAATATCTTTAAAAAATGTCGGGGTTTTTTTTTCCCCAATTTAGTCTTTAGACTTTTAATTTAATGTTCAGGGTGAAGATAATGTTTCAATTTTACCAATTAATTGATTGCAGATCTTTGTCTTCGTTAAGTTAGAAGATTGATAGCTACGATTATTCATGTTATTTTTTATTGTTGTAACTGGGAACAGAGTGGTAATTCTCGTAATTTTAAGAACGTTCACAGTCTGATCTCAGTCTCAATCTGTCAAAAATACCTCTAATTTCGCTACATTTTTGACATGTTTTTGACATTGATTGTCGCTGAGATCAATGTCAAAAACTTGTCAAAAATTTTCAAAATGTAGTCGCAGTCTCATCTAGGCGACAAACAAATGTCAAAAACTTGTCAAGATATAGGGAAATTAGTGGTATTTTTGACAGAACGAGATTGAGATCAGACTGTGAATGTTCTTAAAATTATGAGAATTTGTCCTCTGATTGCGACTAGATTTTGAAAGTTTTTAATTATGGGAATTGGCCTTGATGGTAAAGTAGGTAGATATTTTGATTACAATTTATTCAAGCTTTTTTAAGATAGATAGTTTTGAAAGATAGTAATCGGTCCATGCTGAACAAATGTCTTAGTATATGAAAGTTAGTAAAGTATTAAAATAGGCACAATTAAAACACAAAAACCAGGGCATATTTTTTCAACAGAAAAATCCTATTACTCTTGAGCCTACCTGCATTTCAAATCTAGGCTTATAAAAGCCGTCCTTGTCACATTTCCAATGAGACAAGCCATTAGTCCAATGAGATGTCTCACGTAAACCTACATTATCATACGAGTACATACCTCCACAATTTGTCTAGTTTCCGACCTACTAATCGTTCTGACAAAATGTCAGTCTATAATATTGTCCCAATCTGTAAAGAGCGTTTACGCCGTACGGCATTTCATACAAACTTTCAAGCTCTTGTTTTTCGAAATGAATGAACCAATTTTATTGAAACTTCATGCACATAAGTAGGATACAAAGGTCTAAAAAATTACATTAAAGTCTTCCATAAAAGTAGGTAAATTACAGGCCTAAACAGTAAACACACAGACATACATTAACATCATTGCAGTACTCAGAGATCAATTATATTAATCTGGATTACATTCTGGATGCACTCTAGCCACGTCAGTTAATTGATAGATTATTATGAGGATAGCTGTAATTATAATTATGGTATAATTATTTGTAATTATTGAGGTATAGATAATGATGGATGGACTATGTTTAATAGTATGTAGATAATCTGAATGTGCAGATGTATGAAACGTCAAAAGAATGCTTAATATCTATCTATATACAGGGTTATTGTTAAAACATTAACAACCACTAAAGAGGTTATTGTACTCATCATTGTGAACAAATTTGACTATGGGATCAAACCTGAAATCGCGAAAAAAATCAGCTGTTCCCTACAATTATGTTCGTATAACTCGTCAAAATGTAGGGAACAGCTGATTTTTTTTTTCGCTATTTATATCTCAAGAATGGCTGAACCGATTTGGCTGAAAATTGGTGGGGAGGTAGCATAGAACCAGGAGACGGACATAGGATAGTTTTTATTCCGATATTCCCACGGGATCGACACTTATGCGGGTAAAGCCGCGGGGCGCTGTTGGTTTGAAATAAATGTTTTGACTTTGAACGCAGGCTGCCTCGTTGGTCTAGTGGTCGCTAGCGCCATTGCTGAGCATGAGGTCTTAGGTTCGATTCCCGGGACGGGCAAAGTGTTACCGGATTTTTTCTTCAGGAATTTCTCGCACAGTAGACCGGATTCTGAATTTACACCCAGTTGATGGCAATAGGCTTGTCCCCTATTACATAGGACTTAAACAAAAGTGGCGAATGTGGGTGTACAGGTACAAGTCTGCCTTTTTTTTTTTTGCGGATGGTAAATCTTCAAATGAACCCTCCCGCTCTGGGTGGAGCGGAAGGGAGTGTCAGACTCTTACTGACTAAAACCCACCCGTGTTCCTTCCTTAGCCCTTTATGTTCTGGGACAGCGGTAACCCTTTCGGACAATCCCGCTGACCCCGGCAAACACGTCTGCCTTACCCTTCGAGGATGACAGGCGTGATGTTATGGGTGTCAATGCGACGTCGTAGTGAGCAGTGGTTGCCCAGTGGTAACATCCCTGACTTACGAGTTGTAGGTCGTGGGTTCGAACCCAGACAGGCGCTTTCACCACTGCTCTCAAAACGGTGAAGGAAAACATCGTGAGGAAACCGGCATGTCCTAGAACCAAAAATTCGAAGACATGTGACATCTACCACCCGCACTGGGCCCGCGTGGTGGATTAGGCCTTCTCCCTCTCACTGAGAGGAGGCCTGTGTCCCAGCAGTGGGAACATTATAGACTGATTATGATTATGCAATCACAGATTCTATAATCAATATCATCTTATACTACCTTCTAATTAAAATCACCGATTGTAATTATTGTAATTCCATAATTACCTACCTTACTCTCCCCTCATAAGATACTAATTAATATAATTTGATGGCAGCACTCTATACTTTGTATTTCTCTCTCTCTCGCTATATATTCTGTCTCTTTCTACTGCTACTGTCTGATCCTTCTTGTGTAGCGCGTAATGTACCAAACGATACATTGCGTGTTGTTGCGAATTCCGTGGTGCGTTTAGACGGGATAGTTTGCGAGTTAGTTACTAGAGCGTGAGGGATGCGTTTAGTACCTGTATGATGCCTACATCAGGTCCAGTTGAGAACCAGCGTCAGGCACTAGTTGTCTGGCATTTTTGCTGAATTGGGCCTTTTTGGCGCAGCCGTGAGGCACACTTTCCTGCTAATTTCTTACATCGGACTTTGCACTTTTTATTTTTATCTTTATTTTTATCTGATGTATGACTATTATCTGACTATCAGGGCCTCAAGTCTGCTATTACAATAGTGTCAGAATGGTCTATCATTGATTTCATAATTGTTGATTTTGACAAGTTTGGTAATCTACTAGTATAATGGCGTCATTATAACTTTCCAATAGTCAACCACTGACACTCCATTGAAAGAAATGGCATGGAATGGTTATCTCGTAGATACATAATGAATGACAAATGAATTACTGACCTAAGCGGTAATCTGCTAAAATTTTGACAGTTCCTTTGATCAGTGACCTACCATTAGAACGTCATTGCTTTTAATTCGTTACGAGTACCTATCGTATAAATATGTTTTGTGCAATTGACCGACCAATGATCGACCATTATGAATTTAGCAGATTACGAACTTTTAGCAAAATGACAATGGGATCGTGTTGGAATGACGAATTTATAAAAATAGCAGACTTGGGCCCTGGTGTATTGTGTGTCTTTTAGTCTGTGCTAAATAATTGTATTTTCTTTCTTTCTTTACATAGTTTTGTTTGGTTTAGCTTGATTAATATATGGTTTTGTTAGAATCTTTCATCATAATAGATCTTTTTATATAGCTGCATCCGGTTAGACTGGAAGCCGACCCCCACCATAGTTGGGAAAAGGCTAGGCAGAAAGAATATCTTATTGTATAGGTAAAGGTACACGATATAAATTATGTCATCATCTGCCGAGCCTTTCCCCAACTATATTGGGGTTGGCTTCCAGTCTAACCGCATGTAGCTGAATACCAGTATTTACGTGGAGAGACTGCCTATCTGACCTCCAAAACCCAGTTATAGGGTAAGACGATTAACCCTGAAAATAAACCCCTACTCGCTAAGCCCTATAAATTAGTATTGATGTATAAATTTTACATTGCGAGTTTTTGTAGTATGCTAAAATATTAAAACATATTTTGTTTTTTTCATATTCTAAGAATGTTTACATTATTTTGTTAATAAATGCATCTAAATTAGTTCTAGCTCGCTTAGATGAAAACTTAAAAATTTAATATAAAAGATTTTTTGTTGAGCTAGAAATAAAACGATACAAAAGACTAAAAAACTAAAATTATTGTTATATCTTTCTTGGAACGCGATATACCTCGCACAAAAGAGCGTCTAGATATAATTTTCAATCGACTTAAACCTATTATTAAAATGCTATAAAGGCATGTCAGAAATATATGAATAGTTATCATTCTCTTGAAAGACTTTGACGGGTTTTCAATCCAGTATTCTCAATACTTATTTTTTTTCTCAGAACTGTTGCAAATGTAAAATAAATTTGCGCCATCAATAAAACATACAAGTCAGTGGCAAAAAGATTACCATTCACTGTTTAACTTGTCATTTAAATATGTCTATACAAGCTTTTGCCCGCGATTTTGTCCGCGTGAAATTTCCCATCCAACCCATCCCGTTGCATCGCATCGCCTGCCCTCGTTATGACTTCGTTTCCGCTTCTTTCTTACTTTTTTCTTTTTGCTTGACTCTCAAGGGATATAATGCGTTGGTTTGGTGATTTTAAATAGCCTATAACCTTCCCTAAGAATTTGACTAACAAATAGAAATATATTTTTTCAAATCCGACTGGTAATTTCAGGGATTAGCGCGTTCAAACAAATAAACAAACTTTTCAGCTTTATTATTAGTTTATAGAAATATAGTATAGATTCATTCTGAATCAACTGCAATAAATAAGAATCGATATTGCTTGTAACTAGCATAATTAAGACATCTGTTAACGTTTTAAAATCGATTGAGTATCATGTCAATTATTCAAAAGCTTTATAACTCACTAGCTTCTACCCGCGACTTCGTCCGCGTAAAATTTCTTGTTACCCCGACCCACCCCGTCGCATCTCATCGCCTGCCCGCGCTATTATTTCGTTGTTTCTTAGCGTTCTTTCTGACTTTTTTTCTTTTTGCTCGGTTCCTAAGGGTCATAGCGTGATTTTAAATAGCCTATAGCCTTCCTCAAGAATTGGGCTATCAAATACGAAAAGATTTTTTCCAATCAGACTGGCAGTTCCAGAGATTACCCCCTACAAACTTACAAACTTTACCTCTATGATTTTTTTTTTCTCTTTTTAAAGATAAATGCTGCTATTAACATTGACAGGACTGTTATATAAGGAAAAAAAACATCGTGTGAAGTCTACTAATCATAAAATGTAATATTACGACTAAAATGTCAGGCGAATCGAGTTTTGATAAAACGATTTTACTATAATAAAGATTATACGAATCATAAAAGGAGCTATGATCTTGAATAAATAATATATATAACATTCATTAAGTTCTGACAATATACTGGTAATAAAAATGGGATTTCGCTTCTTTATTACTTACTTGGCCAGCTTAGAATTAAATTAGAAACATGTTATGCCGGTTGTTTCAGCCAGTTTGACATAGATGGCGCTAAGTTGGCATTTCTATTTATATCGAATGAGAATTCCAGTTGGAGCATATTATTTTACTAAGCTTGACAACTTAAGCTTTCGCTATAATTATGATGATATGGCGAAAGCTTAAGTTTAAGTCTTAAGTCGGTTTTGGAGCTAATTAAGGGAATGATTGGATAAATATTTGTGAGACTTTTGATCCTAGAATACGTATGCGGCGCGGCGGCGAAAGTTTCCTTCCATTCATATTGAGAAAATATTTAAAAGTATTTTAGTCGACGTTTTAAGTTACAGTTTATATCATACTTTAGAATACTTAATATGCGAATCCTAAATAATATTATAAATGCGAAAATGAATATATTTTATACGCTTTCACGCTATGAAATGGCTGAACGGATTCGGAAAAAATTGTCGTGGGTAGACCATGATTTGGAGAAGAACGTTAGGCTACTTTTCATCCTGGATCGCAGACGAAGTCGCGAGCAAGAGTTAGTTTCAGATATAAAAGTATAAATTTTACATTTACTTTACGACGTTAATCAGAATCAGAAAAGGAAATATAAAATAGTTGTATTCATAATTTATGTCAATATTCCATTAATAGAACACCAAGAACATTAATTACTAATAAACACAACGTCAAGAGAAGTAATTTTACAAAACATAAAAAGTAATAACTAAACATAGATAATAATAAAATTTAATGAAACTCAGAGCTCGCCTGTAATTAATTTACTTTAAGAGCAAGTAAGGTGTCAGTTCAAACGCTCGTCGAGATGCATTGTAAGCATACCTTAGATGAATCTCGGCAATTAGGCAAATGCTTTTAACACGAATGTGGATAGGGGCGTCACTTAGTATCTAAAATGTAGTAACTTTGTCCTTGGGGTTGGTAGATGGTTAGGGCGCATTCCCACTATGTCGTGATGATTAATTTATCGTTGGACGACTGTCGTACTAGCCGTGTGTCGTGTCGTGTCGTTTCGTGTGAGCTGTTCCCATTATATCGACTGTTTATCGTCACTGTGTCGTCGAAATATTTTATCGTTAAACGACTGTCGTATCTAGCTGTTCCCATTGTCGATGATCGTGACGACATTTTTACTGTTCACGGCAGTCGCCTTGTCGTTTGCACATTAGTCGTGAATGAACTTGTGTACGAAATGTTTGATACTTACGTGACTACTATAGATAGTCGCAATAACGACACATGATTTGTCGTCACCCTAAGTCGTGACGTTTTTTTTATCGTTTTACGACTGTCGTGCTAGCCGTCTAATCGTGTGTCCTATATGTGAACCTCCATTTAAATATACAAGACACGGCGACGCTTTAAACGACACGATAATCTGTCGTCACGACATAGTGGGAACGGGGCCTAAAAGTCTTTGTCGGAAGCAGTGCGAACAGGTGCCAGACAACTAGTGCCTGACGCTGGTTTTCAACTGGACCTGATTGCTAAAATCTTTATATTCTTAGGAGCCAACCCTACCACTATGCGTTTACACCTACCATACATTACTCGCCTTCTCTATCGTTGCGTTTAACCAGATTGCTTGCTTTGTATAACACACCGTGTCGTTATTTATACACGTATTTAATTGTATTTGTGCTGTGTGTACTGTGCCTTATGGGAGCGAATAATGAGTTGGCAGAAATGGAGGATAAGTAAGGAAATGCTTGAGAAATGCGTTCTTCGTGCGATTAAGAATAACGGTGGCTTGATTTTATTATTCGTAACAGGTTTATTCGTATAGGTTAGGGCCTTATTAGAAGACTGAAAGTCACACAAAGGGCGATGGAGAGGGCTATGCTTGGAGTTTCCCTGCGTGATCGAATCGGAAATGAAGAGATCCACAGGAGAACCGAGGTAACCGACCTAGTCCGAAGAATTGCCAAACTGAAGTGGCAGTGGGCAGGGCACATTGCTCGCAGAACAGATGGCCGATGGGGCCGAAAGGTTCTGGAGTGGCGACCGCGTACCGGAAGACGTAGCGTTGGAAGGCCTCCCACAAGGTGGATCGATAACCTTGTGAAATGTGAAGGCCACAGGAACTTGTTGGATGAGAGAAGCACAGAACCGGTCGAAGTGGAGGTGCTTGGGGGAGGCCTATGTCCAGCAGCGGACGTCTTTCGGCTGAAATTATGATGATGATGAACAGGTTTCTAGTTTATCTTGGTTATCACTGACATCAGTGAACGAAAAACATCGTGTGAAAAACTTTGGGGTGGTTGCGAATCACATTTACAGCAGAAATTCTTTCATTTTTACAGTTCAACAAGATTTATTGCATGATTTGCATTGTTCAGCAGACAAATTTTTCGAACAGTATGAGGCAATGGATTAGCATCAATATTATTCAAATTGTGATTGACAGTGTGTGGGACGTTCAGTCGCAGAATGTACCGTTCGCAAAATGCACCCCATACACAAAACGTACAATTCTCAAAATGCACCTTTCTCAAAACGTACCTTTCTCAAAATGCACCTTTCTCAAAATGTACCTTTCTCAAAATGTACCTTTCTCAAAATGCACCTTTCTCAAAATGTACCTTTCTCAAAATGCACCTTTCTCAAAATGTAACTTTCTCATAATGCACCTTTCGCAAAACGTACCTATTTTTCTACATTAACTCTTGAAGGTGTTCATTCACCAAAAAGTCAAAGGATCAAAAATAAATTTCAAACTGAGAACCTCCACTATCATCATGGAAAACCGTTATCCATGTGATTACTCAATCGATATAATTATACGACATCCTCCTTATAGGAAGATGGCTTCCTAATTATAATTAAGCCTTAAACAAACCGCCATGTAATCCAAAAGTTGTACGGTCTCATGTTTGATTTGTACATTATATTAATTAATCAGAACAGGGTGTGGGCTTAGTGTATAAGCGGTAGCGGTATTGAAAATCGCTTCCGTGTTTTCCTCTGGCACTTTAAAAACAAATGCAGTTTTGAAATCCTTCACTAGTGTAGCTGATAGAAATAATGAGGAATGAGGTTTGTTAACTAGGATAGATTTTCCTGATCTAAAATGCGCAGGCAGACAAATTGGAATATATGAAGCAACTAGCTGCGTCCCGCAGTTTCACCCGCATAAGTGAAATTCGTAAGTTTCACAACAGGAATGGTGCATACGGTACAACGGGCATAAATCAAGACTTTTTTTTTTTTCGGATGGGAAATCATCAAATGACCCCTTCCGCTCTGAGTGGAGCGGAAGGGAGTGTCAGACTCTTAATGACTAAAACCCACCCATGTTCCTTCCTTAGCCCTTTATGTTCCGGGCCAGCGGTAACCCTTTCGGACAATCCCGCTGAAAAAATCAAGACTTCGGACTGCTACTGAGAAATTTCAAATGGAAAAACCCAATATTACCTTTTCTTTTTTAGCGGAAAGCCGTTGCTTAAATACCACCTTAAAATACTCTTATACTACCACAATAGTAAGCTAATGCGTGCCGCTTTCCTTTCCCATTTCCATTTCTCCACAGAACTGGTATCCGTTCGTTCCACCATCAATCGTCTTCTACGACGTCCTTCTCACCGTTCTAGCTTCATTCATTCTTCTTTCTTTATCCAGGCGGTCTTTCTTTGGAATGCGCTCCCTCTGAATATCAGTACGGCAACCAGTCGGTTATCTTTTAAAGTGAAGGCACGTGAACATATCTGTTGATGATTTTTTCTCCTAACAGTTCATTATGGATATATGAATGTATCTATCTATGTATTAGTATTTATTCTTGTATTTTGTAGTCATTCCCTAGCTATTTATCCGTATGTTGCACCTGCCATGTTTTGAAGGTTGACTGGTAGAAAATACCTCAGGCATTAAGTCCGCGTTTTTACAGTTTTTTTTTTACTTGTGCATAAAATTTTAATAGAAATAATCGCTTATCGCTCCGCCTATTACGATAACCAGACCCTAAAATCTTGAAGATCGTAAAAATGCTACATAAATTCAAACCAGTCGGCTCACCAATTAGTTTTAATTACCGAAGAGTGTTGTAGCCTTATCAATACGTAGGAATCTTAGTATCAGATTACCATTCAAATGTCCAATGTACAGTGGGCAAGATTCGGGACAAAATTCTCGATAAAACAAAAAAAAAAATTAATCAGGCCAAAATTCTAATTTTTCAGTACACAGTAGACCGAAGATTCTGGATAAAGAATTTTTATCGATGCACAGTGGTTCGAGATTGAATCCGGACGAAATAATGTCATCTGTGTTTAAAATACATCTCGTGGGAAGTTTTAATTGACGATTGATACTATGCTAATGAAGTTTAGAGATTCTGTATTTTGTACTTAATCTCTTTAGTTTTGGAGTAACGGGAGGTAATTTAGCTTATTACTTACTTACACTGCGAGTATGTCGATTGGGTACAGGTAGGCAAAGTCATTATTAGTTAAACTAAACTAGAACAGCTGTTTTAATTAATAAAAAAAAGTAAAAAACTAGCCAAGTACGAGTCGGACTCGCACACGAAGGCTTCCGTACCACAAGGCAAAAACGCTGAAAAAACACGTCTGTCACCAGGCTGTATCTCCTGAATCGTGACAGCTAGACAGTTGAAATTTTCACAGCTGATGTGTTTCTGTTACCGCTATAACAACAAATTAGTACTAAAAACAGAATAAAAGAAATATTTAAGGGGGCTCCCATACAACAAACGTGTTTTTTTTCGGCGTTTTTGCCTTGTGGTACGGAACCCCTCGTGTGCGAGTCCGACTCGCACTTGGCCAGTTTTTTATTTTATCGTGTTTAGATATCGATACCCATAGCGTTTGTGGAGTTTCACTAGCTAATTCAATTTGACCCTATATATATGTCAGGTTAAGCTACGCATGCCGCGGTTGGTCTGTGGATGGGTGACCATCTTTACCTACCGTGACCCCCCTGTGCCTCGGAAAGCACGTTAAGCCATTGGTCCCGGCTGTCATTCGTGGATCTTTGACAGTCGTTACGGGTAGGCAGAAGTCCGAAAGTCTGACAACCAGTCTTACCAAGGGGTATCGTATTACCCAGTAACTGGGTTGTGGAGGACAGATAGGCAGTCAGTCGCTCCATGTAAAATACTGGTATTCAGCTTCATCCGGTTAGACTGGAAGCCGACCCCAACATAGTTGGGAAAAGGCTAGGCAGATGATGATATATGTATATAGATGAATCTTGCGCAGAAAATTCGGTAGTCTTAACTGTCGAGTATTCAATATACATATACCTAGGTAAATCTAAGGTCTTTTAAAGGTATTTTGTTAATCGATTCATAAATTACTTTCTTTCAAAACGGCGGCGGCGCTAAATTTATTCTTGTGCTTGCATTTTAAGAGACATGTGGACGCAGCTGAATGAACTAAATCAAAGAGATCGTCTCGGTTATTAATACCATGCACAGTGCTACAAACACGGGCAATTTGTAGCCAAAAATAAAAACAATCTTTATTATTATGCCGGTATCAGTGTCGGAAAATGCAATAAAACAGAGCATAACAAAAACTATGAAGCATACCTCATAAACCTTCGAATGAACCGCTTAACAAAATCGTATCCAAAGGGATAAACTAAAAAAATACACGCTTCAGATATTCAGCTATCCTTAATTTAAACTTAGAAATGAATTCGACTTTACACCATGCAAACACAGAACAGAATGTCTTAAAATTCTGACGCTAATTTCAAATTCAAAACATATCCCCGAAATTTTAAGGTGACTTTTCGTTTGCATTACACAGTGGTACATTCTGTCGAGACTCGGGGAAAAAAAGACGCCATGCTCTGCGGACAAATTTAGCGAGAGACGACGAAAAGCGGGCAAAAAGTATGCTCAGACGTTCGCACCCCTTTTTCAAGGTAAATTTCCCGAGCGCATCAGGAATTAAAATAGGTATGAAGGTATTTTTTCGCGAGTATTTTTCTGGGAATGTATTTATTTTTTGAGCGATCTGGAGCTGGAGCAACATTGTGTTTACTGGTTGTTGTACTGTAGAAAATGTTATTAACAAAAGTAAAGTATGTAGTCTAATGAAGTAGTCCGGACGAATATAGTTTAGCCTTATCCCATTAGGTACTTATATAGGTACTGTTGACGCATGCGCGTTAACAGTACTGGAACGTATATAGGCCGGCGCTACTATAAGAAAATCATCATCTGCGCTAGCCTTTTGCCAACTATGTTGGGGTAAAATAGGTACTTTGGTAAAATCAGTCCTAATTAATGTAAGGTGCTTTTCAGTCAACCTTTACAATACTTATTTTCTTTAAAAAAAAATTTGATGTTAAGAAAGCTAACAAAAGCTTGATTTATAAAATACTAGCAGCGCCCCGCGGTTTCACCCGCATAATTGTCGATCTCATGGGAATATCGGGATAAAAACTATCCTATGTCCTTCTCCGGGATGCGATCTATCTCTCCACCAAATTTTATCGAAATCTGTTCATCACGCTATGACCCTTAGGAGCCGAACAAAAAGAAAAAAAGTCAGAAAGAACGCTAAGCGAAAACGAAGGGATAGCGCGGGCAGGCGATGCGATGCGACGGGATGGGCACAAATGTCATTCTCGTAATTGCAAAAATGACAATATGTCATTAAGGACCACATAAGCACAGGACCAGTCGATGTGGCGACGCTTGGGGAGGGCCTTGGCCAGCAGTGGAAGTCTTTCGGCTGGAATGATGATGTCATTGATTTAGCTTTAGAAATACTGATTCTTGCATCCGGCTCGAAGGACCAAAAATATGTCAGGGTACGTAGCGAGGTGTCGGTGTTTTTGAGGAGAAACAAATTAAGATAAGAAGATTAAAGTTTATGTTGAACACTATTTCTTGACTAACTCTCAAACTGTTCTTAGTGATAACAATGTCGGAACTCATTGAAACGCAACTCTTACATTACAACTTTCCTCAGTATACGATTTCAAGGAAAAAAGTCGGTGTTTAGAAAAATAAATGAATGTCCAACAAACATTTTTTCCATTGCACACGGTTTCAGTCCGCCATCACGCCATATTGATTCGTCATCCGATTGTTTTTGTGAACTTGCTAATTTTAAACGTTTATTTATCCATCACCATTCGGCACAGGATGCTTTTTGGGAAAACAAATAAACAAAACATTAATACTGGCGGTGCACTCGGGTTTGCTTGCGGATTTTAGAGAATACTTTAATTTATTAGGAATTTTAGAAAAAAAAAATTAAACAATATTGCAAATTGCAAAAAATTAGAATTTCGCGGATTATGCTATTGAATGATAGTTCATGAAATAGTTATTCAATAGGGTTATATGAACTTAAGAGGGTTTTATTGGTGATTTTAATTATTATAAGTCTGTACAGTACATGCAATACTTGTACTGACCTGCAAATTACAAAAAAACTTAAGAAAATTTGAATTTCGCGGGAGACCTTAGAGCTTTCCCCTTAAATATAAAAGTGTCGTTTCTACCGAAGACTGGGTTGGTAAACGTTACTTCCCACGTGCTTTGATTCAGACATGTTCCCGTATTTATCTTGCGAATTGTAGTTTGACAGTTGAACGACAGTGACAGGAATAATGCTTGGCCAAAGTACGTCATGCTCGGCGTAAGATTTTTTTCAAGACAAACACATATGGACACAGGCCTCCTCTTTTCGAAATATATTTAATATGGTAATAATATGAGGGGCGGCTAAATAGTAGTAATAACAGTCGCACGGGTCGATCGATCAGGTTAAGCTACGCTTGCCGCGGTTGGTACGTGGATGGGTGACCATATTCGTATCCCAAGACTCGGAAAGCACGTTAAGCCGTTGGTTCCGGCTGTCATTCGTGGATCTTTGACAATCGTTACGGGTCGTCAGAAGCCCGAAAGTCTGACAACCAGTCTATACACAGTCACTCCATGTAAAATACTGGTATTCAGCTGCATCCGGTTAGACTGGAAGCCGACCCCAACATAGTTGGGAAAAGGTTAGGCAGATGATGATTATTTATGTGTTGCGAACAAAGGATTTTGCCGATAATTCTTATAGCCTGTGTTTGGTTAGGCATTATGTGAAAAAAAATTGGGGATTTTCAATATTAATATTCTTCAGGAATTATGCAAGGCTACAAGGCTAATAAGTGACTTATGGGGTATAAACGACAGATAAATGTGACGGAATTTTTATAATATGAAACTATCTGCCAGATAAAATCTCCAGAACTTATCAGGAAGTGGGGAAACAGGCCATTAATTTTGTCTCACTCTTACCTGAAAAAATACCTGTCAATCTGATTGGCTCACACGCCTATTTAAAAGAATTTTTTGGGGTTCCGTACACTTTTGACGTTCAAAAGTGCCTTTAATGTGCCTATTTGATTGAAATAAATGATTTGACTTAGACTTTGACTTAAAGGGTAAAAACGGGACCCTATTACTAAGACTCCACTGTCCGTCTGTCTGTCTGTCTGTCACCAGGCTGTATCTCATGAACAGTGATGGCTAGACAGTTGAAATTTTCACAGATGATGTATTCTGTTGCCGCTATAACAACAAATACTAAAAACAGAATAAAATAAATATTTAAGGAAACATGTTTTTTCGGCGTTTTTGCCTTGTGGTACGGAACCCTTCGTGTGCGAGTCCGACTCGCACTTCGCCAGTTTTTTTTTATAATTATGATTCTGCCAAAGTGGCCTTTTTAGGCCCCCTGTTCCTTCGTTCCTTCAGACTCATATTGACAAGGACAACCCTATTTGAGCCCTCAAACAATGTGTTAATTACCAGAACAAAACCTTGCCAAACGTCGTTACTGTGGAAATCACCAACAAAAATCTGGCAATCTTTCCGTAATTTGTCGTCGGATTTTGAACAATAATAATGTGTTTTAGGCCAAACATTTTTCCATTCTTTATGGTAAAGTAGCCTTTCGTCTATAAAGTTGTATAATTTTGATTTCTGCTGGTATTAAATAATGGGTTATATTACAACAATAACAATAGCAATGGGTTTCATTTTGTCAATTCCACAACATTCATTGCGTTATTTAAGTTGTTCAGCAGATACATTTTTCGAACATAATATGAAGCAATGGATTAGCAATATGATTCAGATTCTGATTGATAGTGTGTTACGCATTTAAGGTGCTGAACTTCAGTTAAAATGGATTTTTGAGCACATTTTCATAATTTTGCAGAAATATTACACTTCCGCTTTTAGAACGTTGTGTTTCATGCTCCACTTTAGTGATATCAAACACACTGTATGCTATTACGTCTGTGTGCGCTATGGCTGCCCACGCGCATCTCTATGCCGATGATTAATATGTAAGATGTGTAAACTGTGAGAACGGTACGTAAGAAGGCCAGGTAAGATTGTGAAATTGTTTATATTTTGGAAGAGGTAAAATTCTGTTTCATCTGGCGATGAGTTGTTGAAGGGATTGCCTGTAAACTCAGAGATCTGTTAGCGTTGCCTGTGATTGGACGAAAGCGCAATGCAATGTTGCGTAGAATAGTTTTTGATAAACGCAACTATAGAACGTATCTAAAAGTCTCGTTTAATCTAATTATTTTATTTTAATTGCAATTATTTAATTTAATTTTTTAAATTTTCAACACAATAATACTTAGGTATAGGTATTGTTATGAAAAAAAAAAATCTGTCACTTGTTTTTTTGTAAACTGACAAAAAAAACCTGAAAACCTTATACAGGGTCAAATTAAATTAGTTAGCGAAACCCCGCAGACGTGGTGGGCCTCGATATTTATTAATATACGATAATTAAAAAAAAATATGGTTCTTTTCTAGGTTCATCGACCGCAGTTAGTAGGTAGGTACTTATAGAAAGTCACTTGAGTTAGTGTAGCTGTATAGGGTTTATTTTTGTGTAAACTTCACATTCGAGACTGGTATCGATATCAAAACACGATAAAATAGATTTTCTGTATTCATACTGCAAGTAACAACATTTCCAGCAGTCGTTGACATCGTGTTTAGTTATCAATACCAATCACGACTACGGAGTTTCGCTACCTAATCTAATTTGACCTTGTATAAGATCGTGGCCTTTACCAACACATGTCAAATAGGACATTTACATCCCTTCCCAGTGTCTTCACACATTCTGATTCAGCGCTTCCTGTGGCCAATTTTGTCTCACCATGCCGCTGTGGATGTCCGGATGTTAAAGGCAGCATGTGTGAAATAAATACGACATCAAGCAAGCAAATGATGGGTAGTAATTATAATATTATCTTTTGTTCGTAATCCTTTTATTTATTAAACTTTATGCACAAGTATTCTTCAGGGATTTTTTCAAATCCGACTGGTAGTTCCAGAGATTACCCCCTACATACAAACTTACAAACTGGGTGTCAGCTACCTCCATACAAAATTTTATCAAAATTGGTCCAGCCGTTTGAGCGTGAGGAAGTAACAAACAACACACACACTCACAAACTTTCGCCTTTATAATACACACATCAAAAGTGTCTAGGGATCAAGCATTTTTATGCGGATTTCTTGAGATTGAGATGTGGCTTTGTAATAAATTTATGATTTTATAAATTTATATGGATCCTTTTTGGTGCATTTCATAATTTGAATCAGGAACTGTGAATCAAATTCGAGTAAAAGATGAAAATCAGCTGTCAATATTTTCCCTATAAAAACATACAACGCATTGAAGACATTATTAGTGCTACTGTTTCCCTACTACTGATTAAAACCAACGTTATTATGGAGCGGCGACGTCATTTAAGCAGGGAAGAAATGCTCAGAGCCGTGGGAATGATAGAAGCTGGTTCCCGGCAACGTACTGTGGCTTTAGCTCTGAATACAAGTCAGAGTGTTATCAGTCGACTTTGGACACGTTACCGAAGCACTGGTACCGTGGCTGAGCGCCATGGAGGACGGTATCGCTGCACCACACGGAGACAAGACCGATACATTCAAATCTTAACTCGAAGAGCTCCAACAATAACCGCCATGATGTTAGCCGTGAGGCTTCATCACTCTTCAGGGAACTTAATTAGCGACCAAACAGTCAGAAACCGCTTGCATGAAGTGAACCTTCATTCCCGAAGACCGCTACGGGTACCACCTATAGCAATGCACAATCGTAGGATTCGATATCAATGGGCTCTTGAACACAGAAATTGGGCAGAAGAACAATGGCGTTTCGTGTGCTTTTCTGATGAGTCTCGTTTTGGTATGAGACCGGATACAAGACGTATACGACACTGGAGAACCCCTGGACGCCAACAGCGATTAAAATCCTGCCAGGAAGTCCATCCTTATAGTGGTGGAACCATCATGGTATGGGCGGGTATTTGGATCGGCGGAAGAACTGAGTTGATTTGGATCAGAGGCAACCTCAACGCTCAAATTTATGCTGAGACGATTGTATCAGACGTCATCGTTCCTCTACAAGTGCAAATCGGTCCCTTATTTCAGTTAATGCATGATAATGCACGACCGCACACTGTAAGAGTTGTAAGACAGACTCTCGCCGCAGCTAACATCAATGTCCTGCCCTGGCCTGCTCAGTCGCCAGACTTGAACCCGATTGAGCATGCATGGGATATGCTACAGAGAAGAGCTCTGCCGAATATGGAGGGTATCCAGTCGCAAGAAGACCTTTTTTTGTTGTTGCAACGAACATGGGCGGCCATTCCACAGCGTGATTTGGATGAACTCATTTTGAGTATGCCAAACCGATGTTCTTGTGTTGTTAGTGTTCGCGGTAGAAACACGGATTTTAATTGTTTAAGTTACCCAATAAAATTTTAAAGAAAACTGTTATTTCAGTCTTTTTTTCGAACTTTTGTGTTAGTGGTTCAAATGTCAAAAATCCCTTTATTAGGAAAATGGCAAATTTCTTTATTAATGCAAAGGTGACTTGGTTTATCGTTACTGTGACAAACGAAAACACTTTATTTGATGAATCCTTAAAGAAAATTTTAATTAATATCAATCAGGAGAAAAGTTATTGCAAAAATATATGTTGATCCCTAGACACTTTTGATGTGTGTATTAGTGTGATTTTCGTATAAAATGGGTTATTATACTTTTCAGTGCCGTAGTGTACTGAAAATTAGTGAAATAAAATCATAAAATACCTAATTAACGACATCCATATATGAACTTTTCGTACACCCATTAATAGATTCACAATAACAAACATTTGCATACCATCTGGTAAAGGCCAACGTTCACGACACCAAAATAAATCTAATAATTATAACCGTGAATAATTTAATGTGGTAACAATTGGTTAAGATCACCACGTGAGCCATAACTATCATGACTCAATGGGAACTGAATATTATCAGCCATATGGACTGTTTTGACATGGCAGACATTGCGAAATAAATTATGTCTATGACGCGAAATGTTTTTCGTCCGTCGTTTCAGGTTGGTGCTTGTTCAGTTGGACGGGATAGAAATAAAAGTAGGTATTTTGTAATGAGTTTTGCAGCAATGAATAATATCAGGATTTAAAAGGGAAAAATGGATACAGAAGGTGCTGTGGCGCAGCCTGGGAGAGGCCTATGTCCAGCAGTGGAGTGCGATAGGCTGAGTTGATTTGATTTTTGAAGATTTAAAATGGTTCTTGATCTTTAGCGCCTCATTGATGTAGGAATCACAAGAGCTGGTTTTAATTGTGTATTTCTGGATACAGTTCCTGGTCCTGGGTTTGACAAAATAGAAAAGATCGGCCTCGGCCATCTATGAGTAATACAGTCTCCCTACGTCATATCTGATGAAAGAGAAGAATCAAAATGAACAACGTATTCTGGATTCTCATATAATTATGTAAATTTTTATGATTTTCTGAGCATTGTTTTTGCATTGTCTATCTTTTTAGCCCTAGGCTGACTGAAAATTAGGAATTCTTTACCAGATTTGGCAGTACGAGATTGTATTATTGTCTTTCTTTGTTTGTTTCACAATTCACGTCAATGTTCAATTATATCGCGTTCAAATGTTAGAGTAACCTATTTTCCTAATTGACTTTTACGCGTTACGTAGGAGGGCGTAGGAAAAGTAAAATTAGGTACAGCTATTTCGTTTTTATCGTTATCTTGGCATTACTTTCCTAGATTTGAAAATCTTTCTGGTGAATTGGTGTGGTGTGAAGAGAGCCATTTTGAAAAATTATGATGCAGATCAGAGATTTTGTGGATGTTTAACGTAATGACAAATGCATTAGCATTTGCCAATGTGAGATGGGATACTCATCTGTCAAATAACTATATTTGACAGATGAGCACCCTATCTTACATTCCCGTCAATGACATGACTATCTATGCGTTTTTAATCATGGATTCCTTAAAAAGCAAACCATTTTTTATCTTTCTCCGAAAAAATCTGCCCTTTCTAGCTGAAAAAGTTAACGACTAAACAGTTAACTTTAACGGCATGTCAATACACTAGAACAAACAAAATATCTGGAAACCCTTCGACCGGATACCGACCACGTGTTACCCTGCGCACACGCACATTTCTAACAAGGGGGCGTTTTCTAAAAATATAACACTGAATTATAAACGCAATACGTTCTGGGTTAGTCACTTCGCGTTCACCACGACACGCGGTCCCGAAATCCGCGTCCCGAGTCCCGAAAACGAGCCCGAATCTTTTGTTCGTCAACCATGGTCTTAAGTGTTTAAATTTCGATAATCGAATTTTAGTTTGTAGTGCTTTTGTGGATTTTTTTTCGGTTAAATAAAAGGTGAGGTTTTGTAAAACTTAATTTTTATTAGTTATTGTTTTAGTTTGATTGTGTGTGTGAAAAATATTATTCGTAATATTAATTGTATGTAAAACTGCGTGGAAAATATAAACAGGGGGACTAAAAATGCCACTTTGGAGAATCATGAAAGGATAACATTATGAATTATAATATGGCGAAGACAGTCCGTGTTTTTCTTTTTTTCGCTGCACTACGTAGGTACAATCAAAGAAATTGGGATTGGATTTGGATTGGATTGATTGGTATTTTAGCACAGACAAAAAAAAATAACTGAAAAATCCTTCACCAATGGGATTTGATACGATTAACTTAACAGTTAACTGTCCATTATGTTATCCTTTTATGATTCTACCAAAGTGACCTTTTTAGGCCCCCTGATCTAATGTTGCCTACACACATAGTGATGTTATTTGCGTAGAAAAAACCGGGCTCCGACCTCTTTAATTTCTAAATACGCACAAATAATAAACTATTTTCAGAGTTATGTGTAACCACTTCTGAGTAAAGATACTTTCAAATTTTCAGTCTGACTTAATATTTTTCTAGCAAAATACTAGTTTTATTCTTCTTTCAATAGAATTTTTCGCTTTTATGCTCGTCTATAAAATATGAATCTCGGAAACTTAATGCTTATTTGGCGCCGTTTTAGCGTCTACGGGACGCGTTTTTCTCGTGAAAAACTGTGGTAATAAAAAACTGTAAGTTACTTTGAACAAAGAAAGGCTGAATATACGAACTTGGTATGTTACTATGTGCGTATAATATGTTATAAGAAAACTTTTTGAAGATTTATTTTGCACGTGTATGAAAAATATTCATCGTTAAATTACGTTATTATTTTAGTGAATTTCAGGAGTGATTGATGAAATCCACCCTTCTCCCTTTTGTGCCTTAAAAGATAGTCAAGGATAGCTTGATTACTTGGAAGTTCTTTTATGGCGTAATCACTCGGCAATCACCAATCCAAGCCAAACATGGTGATTGTGGAAATAATCCGTTTCTATAAAGACATTTAAAGTGGTGATAATTTATGTAGACCATCGCGGCCTTTTCCACCTGATTATTTAAAAAAAAAATCGCATAAATCCTGTTTCCCTTTTAAAGTTTTTCCAACAGTGCGCGTTTATTTAGGCTTACTTTTTTTGGTGTTAGAATACTAAGCATATCTATTGAAAATTTAGAATCTGTTTGAAATCTGTCAGACCAGAATTTTTGGAAGACCGAATTTTGTTTTAAATACCCGAACACAACTAATGCAATAGAGTCCGGCAGAGCTAAAGGTATAGATATAAGAGGGCTTAGGTCGCTCTTAATGTGTTTTGCGTTTTTTGGGCGCTTTTTTTCGAAAGTATATACGTTTGTGTCTGTGTGTGCGTGTGTGGGTGTATGTAAGTGTTTTTCACAAATGTATATAAATTATAGGGAAGCACGAACCTATTAATTATCGTATATATATTAGTAGTACAGTATATTTCTGCTTATCTATTAAGCCTTGGGGGTCTTTCCATCCAGAGATCTGCTAATTTCATAAATGAGTATGAGCAATGCTAGTTTCACAATTATAACGTCATATGAACACAGTGTTATGAAATAATTACACCATCCTTATTATCTAGGCAGCCATCTTTTTACCATTGTGGGTACCGACAGCGCGCAAATTTTTGTCTATCATAAACTTCTTTCTGACAAATGCGTGCACTGACTGGACAAGTGGACAGGTCCTCTCAATCTGTGTGGTTCTTTCCTCAAAAGACCATCTCAGACATCGATCTACATGGTCTTCAAATAACCTGACCAAGATTATGTTTGGACTTTAAAAGAGACTGTGACCTCTGAGTAGTCAGATAGGAAATGCCGACCTCATCTTGTTTAAAAAAAAATATGATTGTCGTGTAAAAGTGTTTGTGCAAACCTACTTACAAAAATAAAATCATTTATCATTTAAGTAACTAAAAGAAAGAAAATTTTATTTAACACAGACTAAAAGACACACAATACACCAGATACATACAACAGATAAAAACATAATAAAATAATAAAAAGTGTAGAGTCCGATGTAAGAAATTAGCAGGAAAGTGTTAACGTGTGTTAGCGTGTGTGTGTGTGTATTAACTAACTGTGACCGCAGCTCCGTCTGCGTGAAAACACGTTGGATTTAAATTAAACTTATAAGGAAAAACTGAACCCTTATAAGATCACTTCGTTGTTCGTCTGTAAATACCATTTTTCTCAAGAATCCGTAGAGTTATCAAGTTGAAATTAATATCAAACATTCAGGGCTGCAATCCCTTGAAGCAGTAAAAAAATCAAACTTCTAAGTCAACGTAATCAAAAGATACGGGCGTTTATGTTACGTTTATAACGCATATTTTGACACTCGCAAGGGAATCAAAACCTATAGGGTACTTACTTCCCATTGACCTAGAATCATGAAATTTGGCAAGAATCAATGGACAAGTCTGTCAAAATCATTGTGATCTTTATTGTCGTTACAATATGGTTGCTGTTAGGGTGCTGGCTGACAGAGGTACTGTGAACGATCTGTAATATTTTTTATTGTAACTCATGCTATGACATGCTTAATAGGCTATTTGACTGGTTTCTGATAAACATCTCAGATTATTTAATGGTGTCTAACGAGCCCACAAAAACCTATTACTTCAAATTGCATAATGTATTTCTTTTAGAAAATAGTAAATAAAAATGTACTGTTTAAATAAGCCGCCAAAACGCTATCTTTAACAATATGGCGTCGTGACGTCAAAATACACGTAAACAAACGTTGAAACGGTCGAGATACTAGACAAAAGTCATCTGTTCTGTCAACGATAGACAGAAATTGACTATATCATGACGTCATCATAAGTTCAGCCAATCCAGACCGTTTTCGATTACGTGGCGCCAGATTTAAAAAGATGAAGTTTTTTCGGGATTTTTTTAATAAATAATACATTGTTTTGTAGTAAAATTAATGCAAATCGATTTCAAAAGCGATAATCTATACGAGTGTCAATAATTATGACCTTATTTTTTACATTGTCAAATAGCCTATTGCGTAACACATTATCAATCACAATCTGAATCATTTTGAAGGATATTGCTAATCCATTGCTTCATATGTTCGAAAAATTTGTCAGCTCAACAACGTAAATGACGCAATGAATGTTGTCGAATTGTCAAAATGAAACCCATTGCTACGCAATATGTTACGCATTTACTCCGCAGTTTGGGATTAGGTACGATAGATTAGGAAGGGTTTTTACAGTATTGTCAATATTTTAAATGTTTGTGTCTGTGTGTGTGCGTGAGTGCGTGTGTGTGTATTGTCTATTGGTACAAGTCTATGTGCGAAAACGGTTTATGTAAGTTCACACTTGTGCCGATATTGGTCCGTTTTCGATACCTTATCGCATCAATATAATTTTGTTAAATATGTACTGAAGCAATGTGATATATATTATTTTAGGCTTTTCAGAGGAAAAAATATACTATGTTTAATTCGATATACGAGCAGTATTGATGCTAGAGGTATTTTTATTAAAATTTCACAACAGTTGACGGGATAGTAGGTAAATAAAACCCGGTCAAGTGCGAGTCGGACTCACGCACCGAGGGTTCCGTACAAATTTGTAAGTATGTAATTACAAATTTACGGTTTTCGGATTTTTTTCTTTACTTGTACTACATGACAGCTTCTTGCCAAATTTCATGATTCTAGGACAACGGGAAGTACCCTATAGGTTTTGATTCCCTTGCGAGTGTCAAAATATGCGGCATAAATGAAACATAAACGCCCGTATCTTTTGATTGCTTTAACTTAGAAGTTTGATGTTTTCACTGCTTCAAGGGATTACAGTATTTGATATTAATTTCAACTTGATAACTTCACGCGTTCCTGAGAAAAAGGGTCTTGACAGATGGACAACGAAGTGATCTTTTACGGGTTCCGTTTTACCTTATGAGGTACGGAACCCTAAAAAAGAACATAAAAAAAATACGGCTCACTACTCTATAAAAATAAAACTTGTTATTTGTGGCAAAACTACTGTCAAACAATAAAATAAAATATTTTTTATGACAATACGTAAAATAAAACGTATGGGCGTTTCCGCTAGCAAATGTTCAATTAAAAACCGTTGACGGTTTTATTGTTATTTTCCGTTTTGAACCTGGGTTAGGGAGAGAATGATATTTTGTTATTTTTTCTGTGCGTTACTATAGAAGTATGAGGAACAGGGTGTAAAGTTCACTCATCCTCCATAGAAAAGGGAGGATCTTCCGACCAGACGGGTGTTGTGACTGGCGGGCAACTGCCCGATGATTCATGTCGGGCCGTTGTATCTATGCTAGTTGCGCGGTAAACTCTGCTTGCGCGATGCAGGATTTGCGTGACATCAGTATGACGCGTTGTTCGCATGTGGCGTTGTAGATACCGCTACAGTTATTTTATTGCATGGAGAAAATAGTGCTTTGTGTTCTACAGGGGGCCTAAAAAGGCCACTTTGGCAGAATCATAAAAGGATAACATTATGAGTCATAATGGACAGTTACTGTGGCCTTAGTGTGAGTTTTTTCGACTCACGTTCGATTGCGAGCGCGTTAGAATTTTGTATGGGCAATTAGGTTTCTCCTAGTGACCACCAGGTGGCGCTATAACTTTTTTCCATATAAAATTCTAACGCGCTCGCAATAGGACGTGAGTGAAAAAACTCACACTAAGGCCACTGTTAAGTAAATCGTATCAAAGCTTGGTGAAGGATTTTTCAGTATTTTTTTTTTTTTTTGTCTGTGCTAAAATACCAATCAATCCAATCCAAATCAAATCCTACGTAGTGCAGCAAAAAAAGAAAAACACGGACTGTCTTCGTCATTTATGATTCATAATGTTATCCTTTTATGATTCTGCCAAAGTGGCCTTTTTAGGCCCCCTGGGATGGTGTTAGTAAAATGCATTATGTATGTTTTTTGCTATAGTTTTGCAAGCAATGAATGACAATGTTTTTTGCAATGGGATTTTTTTTGTATGAATTTAATAATACGAGTATGTCTACTCAGTTAATTTATTATCATTTTATTTGGGGTATTTTACTGGGTGCTATTGCAATAGAAATTAAATCTTAGTATATTTATCTTTTTTTTGTTATGTAGCGAAAGATGTTAAGTACAAAAACGTACTTTATGTAGCGGTAGGTGAAAATACTTTTCGGTAGAAAAACAACACAAAAACATGTTTTTTAGCCTAGGCGTATATATTCCTTAATTGGAACGAATACCTACTACATTTTTTAAGTCAAAACTAGAGGCAAAAACTTAAAATTTATGCAAGAAGGCACTATTATTTTTATTTAATTTGCCCATTAGAAACATGAAACGATCAACGATTTTGAATAAATCTTTTTAGATAATCTGGAACTAGTTCAGTTTGTGATATCGTGTCGTTTCACCTTATTTAAAAGCAGTGTTTCCTATGCTAACTAATTTGGTGATATGGATCTTGAGATACGCACCTGACGTGGTCAACCTCATAATGTAGTCAGGGAATTTTTTTTTAGCAAATTGACGTGACAATTTATGATGGTAGTCAATTTACTTAACACTTAATTAACTTTATGCTGACTTATATAATATGGAATATAGAAAAAAACATAACATCACACCTAGGGGTAGGCAGAAGTGTGTGGAACATCCATATATCGCAATATTTTAGTACTTTAGTACTTAGTAAAGTAAAAGGCGTTTGTTTGTGTGTGAAAGCGCGGTTATAGGGCTAGTAACAGACGGGCCGCGTTTAAATACGTCTGGTTCACACTTACGGATTTCCGTAAATAAGAAAAAAAAAAAAAACCTACCCATTTTATTGTTGATTTGGGTCGAGAATCATTAGCATAATTACGTCCTTGAATTTGACTAGGATGCAAATCAATACCTTGTATATAAAATTCAAATGTATTTATATCCATGTAGATATATGTTCATAAGACGTTGTATATAAGATAATATAAATTCATTAAGCTTAATGCAAGCCGTTGATGAAACTCTGATTTTCCCATCGCGAGATAACTTTATTCGAGGAATAAAATTGACGTTTGACAGTTTTTGTATGAAACAACTGTCAAAATTTCAAAATTATTCCTCGAATAAAGTTATCAGGTGATTGAAAAGTCAGCCCTAAGTCACATGTAATAATTATGGCGGTGGTCGACATACTGATTTTTTTTTTTCGTAAAAACCATGTTCAGTTTGGTGACTTTTTTACTAGACCCTATTTTATTAGGTGCTAGCTGCGCCCTGCGGTTTGCCCGCATAAGTCTCGATACTTTAATCCAGGTTATGGTCTGCCAATGTGTCAAATCGATATCCGTTCAGCCGTTTTAGCGTGAAAGCGTAACAAACAAACATACAAAAAATCAAATCTTTTCTCTTTCATCATCTGCCTAGCCTTTTCCCAACTATGTTGAGTTTGGCTTCCAGTCTAACCGGATGCAGCTGAATACCAGTATTTTACATGGAGCGACTGCCTATCTGACCTCCACAACCCAGTTACTGGGTAATACGATACCCCTTGGTAAGACTGGTTGTCAGGCTTTCGGACTTCTGACTACCCGTAACGACTGTCAAAGATCCACAAATGACAGCCGCGACCGACCGCTTAACGTGCTTTCCGAGGCACGAAGGGGTCTCGGTATAATTATAAAGGTCACCCATCCACAGACCAACCGCGGTAAACGTAGCTTTAATGGATCGATCGACCTATGCGGCTGTTATTATTTAGCCACGGGCCCCTCCTCAAATCTTTTCACTTTATAATATTAATTTAGATGATCTAATACACAAGAGTAAACAGCACGCAGAAAGTAGGTAAAAACGAAGTTATATAAAGATACATAATAAATACATTTCACGTTTGTTCATTGTTGGTACGTACAAAGGTCCATACTTAACCTACATAACAAAAAACTTCCGCACTAAATAATTCTAGCACATAAACCTTAGATACAGCAGTAAAGAATTCGCTGTTTACTTCACTGTCTTGTTAGATAAACTTCAGGCTTATTCCGGAACACAGTTGCTTTCAGAATAGCATGACAATTTAGCTAGGTTCACCTTCGGATTGTCAACGCGAGTAATTTTTTGTCCTCTTGTTATAGCCAGCCAGCTTTTCATACTGAAAATTAGACAGAATTCATTGCGTTAGCAATCGATCGTGGCAGGTGGCGTTCTTTAGATTCTTTGTATGTTCATTGCATTAATTTTGTTAAGAGCGTTTACGCCGTACGGCATTTCATACAAACTTTCAAGCCCTTGTTTTTCGAAATGAATGAACCGATTTTAATGAAACTCCATAAGCATGCAGGATACAAAGGTCTAAAAAGTCACTTAAGAACATTTTTGAAATGTCTTATTTAAAAAAACTGGCCAAGTGCGAGTCGGACTCGCACACGAAGGGTTCCGTACCACAAGGCAAAAACGCTGAAAAAAACACGTTTGTTGTATGGGAGCCCCCCAAATATTTATTTAATTTTAATTTTATTATTAAAGTAAAAATACAACTGAGTATTTTGTGAATATTTCAAGTGCCTACCTGTTGCCATTATTGATATCGAGCAAAAAAGGACAAAAAGTCGCGTTTGTTGTATGGGAGCCCCCCTTAAATATTTATTTTATTTTGTTTTTAGTATTTGTTGTTATAGCGGCAAAAGAAATACATAATCTGTGTAAATTTCAACTGTCTAGCTACCGCGGTTCTTGAGATACAGCCTGGTGACAGACAGACGGACGGACGGACGGACGGACAGACGGACGGACGGACGGACGGACGTACGGACGGACAGACGGACGGACGGACGGACGGACGGACGGACGGACAGACAGCGAAGTCTTAGTAAAAGGATTCCGTTTTTACCCTTTGGGTACGGAACCCTAAAAAAGATAACTGGAAATCTCTGTTTCTATGGAAAATTTAAAATCGGTCTAATTTGGCTGTACCTTACACTATTTTTCGAAAATGTTCTTAAGTTAGTTAGTTACCTTTATCTAAACACGGTAAAATAAAAAAGATTTGATATAATATCAAATCTTTTTTATTTTACCGTGTTTTCTTGGATCAACGACCGCTTGTAGTGATGTTACTTGAAGTAGGTGTAGATGCAGCGGGATTGTCCGAAAGGGTTACCGCTGGCCCGAAACTTAAAGGGCTAAGGAACATGGGTGGGTTTTAGTCAGTAAGAGTCTGACACTCCCTTCCGCTCCACCCAGAGCGGGAGGGGTCATTTGATGACTTCCCATCCACAAAAAAAAAAGAAGTGTGACCATTTGTGAATCGGATTCGCCTTCAGAAAGAATACGAATGACATTCCGAACGAAACAGAAAAGTGTTACAGAATAAGCTTGTAGAACTGGACATTGTAGGGTAGGACATGTTACTACTATCAGAGACTTAAATGAATTGCATGGGGTGGCACGTTCTAGCGAGTTATGTGCTCATTTAAATGTAAAGGCTTAGTTGTATGTAAGGGCTTTGTATTTTATTGTTAAACTGTTCTGTGACACTTTCTCTTGATCTTTTAAAGTGTAGCGACAGTGCCAAATTTACGAGACGTGAGTATCCCTTTAGTGTTCTTGAAGTTATTTACAAATATATAAATCGGGCCGAAATTACTTCGCATGAGAGGCAGCATTTTATTGGCAATTTACGGGAAGAACGTATTTTTTGGAAAGCGACATTTCATTAACGTTCCCCCCACCTATTTTTTATGTATTCTAAAGGACAATGGGTAATTTATTATGTGTACCGTACCTAAAAAAAAATGACTGTCGCATTATGAACTGTGTCTGTCTTGTGCCTTCAGAGAGTAATTTAATTAATCGTAAGAAAGCATGTCTGAAGACGCTCGGAGAAAAAAGATATGATAGGATGTTAAATTGATATAATAAATCAATCTAACATAATATTATCCTCTAAAAACTGATTGACCTGCTAATGTTGGACGCTTTTTGAAACGAATAAAGCTCTTAAAACTTTTTGCACAAATTCACCGCATTTGGGTGATAATTATTTTCAGCCTAACAGTCAAATTGCCAAATTATCAGACTTCGAGAACAGAGAGTTCCCACAAATTAAATATAAAATATACCACTGCGATCTAAAACATCTAAAAATCACGAAAGGTATCCAAAAGTTTAACAAACTCGTGGTGAAGCCCAAAATAATTTATTAAATTAAATTGAAAAGATAGGTTCCATCAAAAAGCTGTGAAGCAGAGTTTGTGTAACATTGTTTCAGCTGAAACCTGAAAGTTGGCCATTTGTTTACCTTCCTCCAACTTTTAGGTGATGCTAATGAGGGTTGTAAGGCTTAATGGCTAAGTTGGTTCGCTTCATTTACGCTTTTTTTACGCTTCCGAATAAGTCGATTTTTGTTTACAAAAAGTTGTCAACCCCGGTGTTTGGCAGGGGTGTGGAACTGTTGGTAGGAATAAAATAAAACGTAATTTGCACAGTTAAAGGGGTGTCTTTCTATCTATTGTAATACTGACGACATTCGTAGCATCGTATTTTGTATTTTTTTCATCATAATCAGCCTATAATGTTCCCACTGCTGGGACACAGGCCTCCTCTCTGTGAGAGGGAGTGGGCCGTAATCCACCACGCGTGCCCAGTGCGGGTTGGTACATGTCACAAGTCTTCGAATTTTTGGTTCTAGGACATGCCGGTTTCCTCACGATGTTTTCCTTCACCGTTTTGAGAGCAGTGAGAGCGTATTTTTTTTATCGTTCGTATTTTTTAAGTAACCAAAGTGTAAAAAAAAAAAACTCTATGTTATAGTTCCTATGGCAAAATTGCAACAAAGTCTGAATGGCATATATTTAATCGAACCTCAAATAATTCATATTTTGGGGTACTAAAACTACAAAGTAACTGCTGCCATCTTGAATGTAGCGCTCGCTCGGCTCATGTGCTGTTGATCACAGTTTCAACCTAACCTAACCCGTTTGGTCGGGGTGCCCTCACAGTTCTAAACTTTTTTTTTTTTGCTTCCGGGGTGGAAAATCCTCATGGATGTCAGACTCTTACTGACTGAAAATCACCCCGGTGTTCCATCTCACACCTACGCCGGGGATCACGGGAACGTACGATCCTTCCGCAACCCCTGACTGTCATAGTTCTAACCTAACCCCTTTGGTTGGGGTGTCCTGGCTTAGTTACTGCGAACAATTGTGAGAAAGGCATGAATGTTAAAAAGTGGCTCAATTACCAAAAAATCATCGCATCATTAGCAGCGTTAAAAATTTTTAGAGGTTCATTAATTTAATAAAGTGACCATCATTAGACAGACAATAAACTTTTTAGAGGGTCAGTTAAATATTTCCTTTTATAAATTCCCTTGCACTCATTAGCTGCAAAACTTCCATACTTCGTGCTAACTTTGAGTGCACAAAGCTCTCTTAGAACATCACTAGAAGCTGTTACGTTCGTCCGTCCGTCTGTCTGCTTTTGTTTTAACATTCCTATCTATATCGGGCCGATCGTTGAACTTTAGGTCCCCTTGTTGTCTTGGCTGACTTATAAATAATTATCTGCAGTATCCTCACTGATTTTGCTAGAAGATTTTGACATGCTTTTGGTTTTCCATGGGCTGCGAAGATTTCAATGATTCGACCACATGCGATGCTATCAAACTAATATTATAAAGGCGAAAGTTTGTGAGTGTGTGTGTTTATATGTTTGTTACTTCTTTACGCTCAAACGGCTGGACCAATTTCGATAAAATTTTGTATGGAGGTAGCTGACACTCTGGATTAACATATAGGCTAATAAATCTGGAATAACTCAAGAACGGCTGAACCGATTTGGTTGAAAATTGGTGGGGAGGTAGCATAGAACCATGAGACAGACATAGGATAGTTTTTATTCCGATATTCCCACGGGATCGAAACTTATGCGGGTGAAACCGCGGGGCGCAGCTAGTTAGATAATAAAAAGTAAGCGCAAGCAGTATAGAGCCACAGGCAAATTGTAATTCAGGGTCTCTGAAAGTTTTCTACGTTATATAAGTCAATTACTTAGTAAAACTACATACTTTCACAAGTAGGTATGTAGTAACTCCTAACTGACACATAAACATTCAACAACATTCTTATAAGTACAAAATAACACTAATACCAAACTCCATCTAATAAAAGTAAAACAAAGGAACGAAATAAAAGATGGCCGCTATAAAAAAAAAACATCAAAAATTCATGAGAAGATCTCGTGGGAGATGATAATTAAGTAAAGTACGCATAATTATAAAAAAAGCGGCCAAGTGCGAGTCGGACTCCCATCCGTAGGGTTCTGTATAAAAAACATCAAAAAGTCATGAGGAGATCTCGTGGAAGATGATAATTAAGTAAAGGTTTAAAAAAAGCGGCAAGTGCGAGTCGGACTCGCATACTAAGGGTTCCGTAGTATATGTATAGTATAACGCATATTTTTGTATAATACTTTAGCTAAAACAAAACACATTTATTGTTTATGGACTCCTTTAAATTTTAAACTTAATTTCATTTTTATTATTAGTTGGTGTAGCGGCTATCCAAAGGTTGTCTTCTAGAGATCGCTATTGTGTCACCCCTTGTAAAATTTCTACATTTATATCTGTTATATTCGTGGTGTACATATTACAGAGTATTCTATTCTGTTCTATAGTAGTACACACTGTAAAAAATTCGAGTATCTACCTGTTATGGTTCAAAAGATACAGCCCTGTGGCAGACGCACGGACAGCGGAGCCTTAGAATATGGTCCCGTTGAAACCCTTTGCGTACGGAACCCTAAAAATGGAGGCGTTGAAATAATATTTATAAGGACCATATGGTTGGAAGATGTCAAGCTAATGGAAGTGACAAGGGTGTTCATTTTGAGGGAAGCTGAGCTTAGTTTGATGGTCGTAAAAGTGTTATGATCAAAGGGTGTGTGTTATGAACTTATGAGTTATTTGTGTTTAAAGTTTAATGTTTTTGTATTAAATGGTCTTGTTAAGTTGGGGTTGTTAAGATAATGAAAGGAAACCAGAAACCGAGTATTTTCAAAGCTGTTATTTCTGTGATAAGATCATAATATCACACGGTGAGAATAAAAGTGACCTATTTCAAAATTTAGGTAAAATGGGTTTAATATACTTACTTAAAAAACATCTTATATTAAAAAACAGGCCATTTAATGGCCTTGTTTTTTTAAGAAATGAGATGTTTTTTAAGGTGTAAAAGAGTGTACTTTTTTGAGTCACTTTGTATATTTAACTCATTTTACCTAAATTTTGAAATAGGTCACTTTTATTCTCACCGTGTATGATCATAGTGTATAATATGACGTGTAAAAGTAATTCCAATATCCTATTTACAGGAAAAATAATTTTATTTCATTTCATAGAATTATTTTCGTGAGAAAGAATCAAAATCTATAAAATACTTATGTATAATGTTGCTCACTTTCACTGTCACTAAAATAATCTTCTGTTACATAAATAAGAAGCACATGAATGACAGTAAACTGCACATCGATTTGGGCACTTTTTGACTTGAAACAGCGCTGATTTACATATATTATAATTACCTATTATTCTATTACATCACTTCCAAACAATCATTAAGGGGCTTACATGACCTAAACCGCGGTCACTGTCGGACTGCATAGAAAAGAAAGAGAAGCGCGATGACACAACGCTGTTAATTTATTGCAAAATATGAAGCAATTATTTAACTACAAAAAATCTATTGTTTGGACTAAAAAATGAAAACACTAGTATTTTAGTATGTTGCTTGTAGAATAATCTGACAAAAAATCAGAATGATTGTATGTATATTAGTATGGTTTTTATTGTAAAAAGAAAGTTTTTAGAGGTATCTTCACGATATTTTTCTATCGTATCAAATTAGTTGTATTATGTTTTCAACACACTATCTACCTGGCATATATACTGAAGAATATCATATATTTTGTCTGATTTTGTTTACTATAGTCAATCATATACTTTTATTATTTCTAAAACTTGCGTTTTTTGTGTTTAGGTCCTGCCAAAGAATTACGAGTACAATCAACCACAACGTATTTCAAAATCGTCACCTGATCGGGCACTCACACTAAAAACTGTCACATCCAGATAACGTCATATCACTGTAACTGACACTACCACACATGGCCGGCTCAGACCATGTGTCTCGATATTGTCGCTCTCTGCAATGTAATTTATTTTTGTACAGACGCCAGCACATAAAGCTACCCGAAACTGTCAAACTTTCCCAATCAACTTTGAACCTAATCCTTTAGCGATAAAGTTGAAAATCTATTAAAGAAATTTGACAGATGGTAGTAGCTTGATGTGCTGGCGTCTGTACTTGTATTTAATAAATGAAGAGAGTACTTTAAGATAGGTTAATGAACTTATTAATGATAGAAATTATAATGACTTTCAAAGTATGGTGTAAGTTTTATAGAACTACTAGCTTCGCCCCTCGGTTTCACCCGCGTCAATGTCGATCCCGTGGGAGTATCGGAATAAAAACTATCCTATGTCCTTCCCCGGGATGCAATCTATCTCTCTGCCAAATTTTGTCGAAATCCGTTCGGCGGTTTAGGCGTGAAAAGGTAACATACAGACAGACAGACAGACAGACAGAGTTACTTTCGAATTTATAATACTAGTATGGATTATATACCTGTACATAATACATTATACATATTTTACTGTTAGCTTGTACATTGTAATAAAAATGTATTTAAATAAAAAATAGCATACATCACCAAAAGCCAAACGATTTTTTTAAATCCGGCCTGGAGTTTCAGAGATTAGAGCGTTCAAACAAACAAACAAACTCTACTATTACATATATATAATTATATAAAAGTAACTGTAAGGACAACGTAAATAAAATTGATTTATTATCTAGGCAGGCCTCTTCTTTAATTATAGATACGGAATGTTGTTTTGTTCCGTTTGACAGTAAAGTAAAAACATTAGGTCGAAAAAAAAAAACTGTTTGTCTTTTCGGACACAAATATGACGATAAATATTTACCTAAGTCATTGATGTCATAATACGTCTTAAGAAAACAAGAAAATAGTATTGACAGCAATAATAAAGATCGCACAAAATGGACGATTATGCATCAATAACTTATTAGAATGGTCGTAAAAGTTATAAGACACTGCAGGGGATCCACTAAACGGCGTTTAACTTTACATACATAGAAATGGATGGATGGATGACATGGAAGCGTGGTCGGTTTGTCTGAGGGCCTTGCCTTTTTTTTTTCTGATGTGAAGTCATCAAAATGACCCCTACCGCTCTGAGTGGAGCGGAAGGGAGTAGCAGACCCTTACTGACTAAAACCCGCCCGTGTTCCTTCCTTAGCCCTTTATGTTCCGGGCCAGCGGTAACCCTTTCGGACAATCCCGCTGACCCGGCAGGCTTCGGCCCTATGGGGCCCCTCCTCGATGCTGACATCTCTTTGAGGCGCGCGTGGAACACGTACGCGCCGTCCGGCACGGGCCTGGTCCTGATCGGACGGTGAGCTACCCATTACTCTCCGCCCGCAGGAGGGCCTTGCCTTGACAGTCATAATAGCGATGCTTACAAAGTTTATAGTCAGAATATGTTTATTAGAAAAAATGTTTCTGTATGTTCACCGAATGCCAACATAATTCTACTGGGTTTTAAAGTATGACACTACAAGTCAGAAATATTCTCTATTTATATAAAATTCAAATTCCTAACTGACTGATATAAACCGCTGGTCCTAGAGACATGAAATTTGGAGAGTGTGTTCTTTGTGAAGAGTAGGTATCCACTAAGAAAGGATTTTTCGAAATTTCACCCCTAAAAGGGTGAATGGGGGACGGTTTTAGGGTTAAGTTTTTTTTGGGGGATTTTTTTTGAAGTGAAAACTTCAAAAAAAAACCTAAAAGATTTTTTTTGAAGTGAAAAACCATTGCATTCGCGAAACTGTTACCGTAACCGACACCGCGCGTGTTTTGCTTTTTTTTAATTTTTCACGCAGATGAAGTCGCGGGCAAAAGCTAGTTTATTTATCACTCAACCCAATCAGGGTTGAGTGATCCCGAGGGTCCATTTCGAGTGGTCCAGTTGACCAAAGGCTCAGAATAAGGTTCAAGGTTGATTGGGAAAATTTGACAGTGTCTCTGTCTGTAGGTACAGTCACGAGCACTAATATGTCAACACTTGGCAACTTTCAATTGCGATTTTTTCACGAAATAACGAATGCAACGTTGAAATACGACACTTTACATAAACCTATGGGTTCGAAAATACTATGTTCTTAATAATATACAATTTCATTAAAAAATAAAGGAGAAAATCGCCTTTGAACAAAGACAAGTGTAGACATACTTATGCTCGTGACTGTACATATGAATTAAAAAACTCACATTGCTACTTGCTCGGATTTGAACCCCACAATCTCGTGCATAAGGGGGAAGTCCTTAACCACTGGCCCATCACGACACTTGCCTAAAATACAAACTATTAATTAACCAAATTGCCAAAACTTGGAGGCACAACATACTTATTTGAAGATCGTGTTATTTATTAGAAACTTAATATGCAAATTAGCCTAAAGATGGGCATAATTATATGAATGTACAATTAATTAGTAGATTATACAGATTAAATTATTTATAGTTTTACGATGCCAACCATTTGGAGGTCTATAAACGTTTTAGGCAAAATACAAGAAGAAACGACGAAATTCGTAGATTTAAAAGGTTCCGTACCCCTATAGGGTGCCAACGGGACCCTATGGGCTATATTTCACCGGGACACCATGGCGGCGCAACCAGTCGCTGCTACCAACAAAATATATACAGCTCTATAGAGAGTTACTCACTTGGTGTCCGTTTGGTTGCGCAACCAACCATACCTACATTTTGTTGGTAGCGGCGACTGGTTGCGCCGCCATGGTGTCCCGGTGAAATATAGCCCTATTACTAAAGGATGATTTCCACCAAACGGCTCGTATCGCATCGGATCGGGAAGGATACGAACGGATGCGGCGACAGCCGATCGCGTCCGGCAGCATGTCGCCGCATCCGATCGGCTCCGTACCGTCGCTTGCGAACGTAAGTATCCGTTTCTGCGCCTACTCAAATACTAGTTTCATTCCTACCGTGTTGACGTGTTCAAATTTTTTTAAATGGTTGAAGATGACGTAGTATTGTTGGCTATTACATTAGAAGAAGAAGAAAATAATCATTTAAAACACAGTAGGTATAGAGGAAGAGAAACATTTGGACGACAGCGGCGGAGCCAAAAAAAGCATCTGAGTTCTTCCGTGACAAATCTTAGTGGCCTTGATATATTATTCTAATTAAACTTTTTAGCAAGAATTACATTATGTAAGATACAATGGTCGTGTTTTAGTGTTTACTTTTCCAAAAGCTACCCTTAACGGGGTCAAGACCCTCCCAAACGACACTCCTGAATCCGCCACGGAACGTCATGAACTTATTCCAAGATACATCCAGAACTACCAACAAAAATACATTGTATAAGTGAAATAATATACCTTTAAGTACTAACTTCATTTTCATTTTGTTTCAGATACAATGTTCACAAAGAATTCCTGAAAATCAACACAAATGTACCAAAAAATTAACATCAGTCATCAATATGCTTCACACATATAAACTATGGCGGCACAACACAAAGAGACATTTGAAAATGGAACGCCATTTATAGGGCTGCGCGGGCGCAGGGCTGATTCCGAATTCAAATATAGAACGGAATGGCGTCGGAAATGGGCTCGGCCGGATGTCGGCGTTTGCTTCCTGTCGTTCTTCGTTTTGATTGCCGGTTGCCATGGTTACCAAGAACAGAGGTTCGCCATGGAACCGCAGGATCAGGTATGTTTTTAACTGTCGATAAATAAATAAATAGTGTTATAAACAAATGTTTCTTAGAAGGGGTTTGTGTGTGTTATTGTAAGCAAAGATTTTTATGGATAAATTCGTTGAAGGACGAGTTAGGGTTTCGCAAAAAAATCATATGCAGCATGTATATGGCTTTTTGGGTTTTCTGTATTCATATGTTTGTAAAGTAGGTATAGAAATACAGCGTATAATAATCTTTTGTCTTCTTCGTGTCGCTGGTACGGCTGTATTTTGAATCTTGTTTTCCCAAAACTGCCACTTCCACGACGTTGTCGGTGGCAGCGCAGAGGTCACTTTGACTGCATGTTTTGGGACACAGAGGGCAGGATAGGAGGTGGAGCATGGTTTGTGACATAGCTCCGCAATCACAGACTTCTGCCGTTCTGTCAAGGTAGCCCTACTTTACCAGGTTGGACTTACATCTCCCCACTTGTGTCCGGAGACGGTACAGAGACTTCCAAGTGGGCCTTTTGTGTAAAGATAATATACAGTGTGGCCATACATCGCAACGCAAACCCTTACAACCTGTAGGTATACTAATTTTCCTATTTACTAAATGCCAATTCAAATGTAGAAATCACGTCTCACATAAAAAAATCATTATATAAGCATTACTGTAAAATATCCAGTTTAAATCAATAACCATAAAAACGCGCAGTAAAACCGCTTTTAAGTTAAATGTATAACGCCATTAAAAGTTAATTAAAAGTTAACATTGCTGGCAGATCTCTTAGGTTAATTAATTTTATGACTTGCCGTGCTAATCTAAAATCAAAGATATATTATATACTTGTATATAATATATACCTATATATATATATTAGTGTTAAATTGTAAAAAAGATCTTTATTGCTATTTTATTGCACGTTAAAAATCAATAGGCATTTGACATCGAATATTTAATTTTTATTAAACTAATTTAAATGTTCGATACCCCCACTATTTGCCAAATTTCATTTGAAATTTCTTTATAATACATAATTATCCTGGACATAATTATGTAGTCAAATATTAAATAGTTATGTTTGAAAGTACCGCGGCGCGTTGTAAAATTTTTACCCAACTACAGGAAATCCAAAGGAGTTATTTGTACCTTATTATCATTCTCCTTCCTGGTCCCGTTTTTACCCTTTGGGTACGGAACCCTAAAAAATATTGCGTAATTGGGTGCTACTTTAGATCATAAAAAAAACATAACATACCTACAAACTTTACATTACCTACCTAACACACGGTATTTTTAAAAAGCTTTGACCTCATTCAATAGTGAGTAAAGATAATTTTAATTTAATTAATAGTTAAAACAACACTGCGACACATTAACGAGAGTTTTACGGCGGTTTAATGACTTTTCATTTATCAATTCTGTTTTTATGATGGCCATAGGCATTAAATGAAAGTATAAATGGCATTTGATGAAAGATATTTTTTTAATTTCCATGTTAGGGAATCCATCATCTGCCTAGCCTTTTCCCAACTAAGTTGGGGTCGGCTTCCAGTCTAACCGGATGCAGCTGAATACTAGTATTTTACATGGTGGGACTGCCTATCTGACCTCCACAACCCAATTACTAGGTAATACGATACCCCTTGGTAAGACTGGTTCTCGACTTTCGGGCTTCTGACGACCCGTAACGACTGTCAAAGATCCACGAATGACAGCCGGGACCAACGGCCTCTCCTATTGCTCGCCATTCCATTCGAGTTTCGGCAACTCTCATCCAGCTGCTCCCAGCCATCCTGCGAAGATCCTCGCTCCACCTAGCCTGAGGGCGTCCTACGTTACGTATACCGATCCGCGGTCTCCACTTAAGAACACGTCTTCCTCAACGGTCATCCGTTCTACGGCTAATATGGCCTGTTAAAAAAATACAATATTTAAAACAAAAAAACGTATTTCGAAATTCAAAACTTAAAAATAGAAATAAAATAATAAACCGCTCTCACGCACCATTTAATCAGACTACAGATAAAATAAATCAGTAGGTATGCATAAATTATATAAAAAAGATAATAATCTGTCAAATATTTTATTATAATTAAGTAGATGCCTGTTCTTCATGAATATTGATACAGCAGATTAGCAGAATCTTGATACACCAACTTACATACATAATGTAGATACGACTATGGTCTGATCTGATATTAACATAGAGGCGTAAATAGTTTGAATGTGTAAACAAGGTATTTTTGTTACCTATTTAAGGTATGAGAAGAAAGGGATTTAGAAGAAGGATATTTTTAAAACCTGCACTACAATTTATTTATTACTAGCTGCGCCCCGCGGTTTCACCCGCGTAAATGTCGATCCCGTGGGAAAATCGGGATAAAAAGTATAGCCTATGTGTTAATCCAGGGTATCAGCTACCTCCATACAAAATTTTATCAAAATTGGTCCAGCCGTTTGAGCGTGAAGAAGTAACAAACATATAAACACACCCCAACTTTCGCCTTTATTAGTGTGATTTTCATTGACTAAACCAAATACTTTCTAATTTTTCCCTTCTTCGCTGCCATTTATGAATTACAAGCTTCTGCCCGCGGATTAGCCTTACTGGATGTCGGAAATTATCCCACGGGATCGTGCAACCGGGACAAAAAGTAGGCTACATCCTTCCCTTGGATCTCCTTGCCAAATTTTATCGAAATCCGTTCACTGGTTTAGGCGAGAAAAAGCATAGATATAGATACACTTAGATAACGCAAGAGCAACTACTTCGCGTGCCAAAAATTGCACCAGCTTACGTATGTACAAAGAAAAAATAAACATCCGAATTGAGAATGTCTTCCTTTTTAGAAGCCGGTTAAAAATCGTTAGTCGCCGCTTTCGCGCTCAGTCCTGTGTACTGCTGGCTGCCGTGCGTAAGCGCTGGCGCTAGGTCCCGGGAGTGTCGAGTCGTTACGACCCGTAACGAATGTCAAAGATTCACGAATGACAGCCGGGACCAAAGGCTTCACGTGTTTTCGGAGGCATGGAAGAGTCTCGGTATGTAAAGATGGTTGCATCTACAAACCAATCGCGGCAAGCGTAGCTGAACGTGATCGATCGACCTATGCGGCTGTTATTATTTACGCGTTATACATTAGTAAAATTTTTTGTTTAGAAAAAAAAGGTTGTATCTTTTTAATCATTTATCAAAACCATTATCATGATTTTAAAATCTACTTAGATTTTAGAGATTTTTTTTGTGAGTTCTAACAATTCTCGTAATAAGAGGAAACACTTTCAAGTCTAAAGAGTAGAAATCTAAAAGCCACATAAGGTTTATATCATAATCACCGAGCTTCACCATTATACGACAGTTACTCGCTTTGAGAGAAAGTTAGCTAATAATATCTAAGTATTACTTGAGCACCATCTCTCTGCAAATCATGAGTGAAAATACATCTATATTGTACATAATAGTGGCATATATTTAATCAAACTTCTAATAATTCCCATTTTCCGCTCCTAAAAATAATATTGGACAATCCATACAAATCTATCTATATATATAAAAGAAAGTCTGTTAGTTACACCACTTATAACTCGAGAACGGCTGAACCGATTTGGCTGAAAATTGGTGGGGAGGTAGCTTAGAACCAGGAGACGGACATAGGACTTTTTTTTTTATAGTAGGAGTAGGGTAGGAGTAGGGTAGAAGTAGGGTAGGAGTAGTGTAGGAGTAGTGTAGGAGTAGGGTAGGAGTAGTGTAGGAGTAGGGTAGGAGTAGTGTAGGAGTAGGGTAGGAGTAGGGTAGGGTAGGGGTAGGGTAGAAGTAGGGTAGGAGTAGTGTAGGAGTAGTGTAGGAGTAGGGTAGGAGTAGTGTAGGAGTAGGGTAGGAGTAGTGTAGGAGTAGGGTAGGAGTAGGGTAGGAGTAGGGTAGAAGTAGGGTAGGAGTAGTGTAGGAGTAGGGTAGGAGTAGTGTGGGAGTAGGGTAGGAGTTGGGTAGGAGTAGTGTAGGAGCAAAACAACGTTTGCCGGGTCAGCTAGTAATATTATAAATTCGAAAATAACTCTGTCTGTCTGTCTGTATGTTACCTTTTCACGCCTAAACCACTGAAGGGATTTTGATAAAATTTGGCAGAGAGATAGATTGCATCCCGGGGAAGGACATAGGATAGTTTTTACCCCGATATTCTCACGGGATCGACACTTATGCGGGTGAAACCACGGGGCGCTGCTATTAAAATTATAAATGCGAAAGCGTGTCTGTCTGTTACCTCTTCACGCTTAAACCGCTAAACCGATTTAGATGAAGTTTTGTATAGAGATAGTTTGATTCCCGAGAAAGGACATAGGATAGTTTTTATCCCGATATTCCCACGGGATCGACACTTATGTGGGTAAAACCGCGGGCTGCTGCTAGTGAACGTGTCTGCTGGGGAGTTTGTTGCGTCACTTCTTCTTCCCAGCTAAAACACTAGGAAGTGGTGAAGGGCGGGCGTTCTGGAGAACTGTCTTGTGTAATTTTGACGTTCAAAAAGTGCTGATTCACAGCCTAGTTTGAATGTAAAGGACTTTTGATTTAGAAAGAGTGCACCTCTTTCTGAAAAACTACTGATTATACTATTTTGTGGTCCTCAAAATACTAAATAGCTAAGTAACTGTAAATTAGATGTGGCCACTGCAAGTTGTAGAGGATCATTAAACCTTAAGTTTTGAGTTGAGCTGCACGATTTCTGACAAATGCGTGCACTGACTGGACAGGTCCTCTCAATCTGTATGGTTCTTTCCTCAAAAGACCACCTCAGACATCGATCTACATGGTTTTCATATAACCAGACCAAGATTATGTCTGGAATTTAAAATAGACTGTGACCTCTGAGTTTGTTTCGGCCTTTCTTCTCAGAGCGGTCAGATAGGAAACGCCGACCTCATCTAGTTTAAAAAAAAATATGATTGACGTGTAAAAGTGTTTGTACAAACCTACTTACAAAAATAAAATCATTTATCATTAATTTTAAAAAGCATGCACCATTCGAAGATCAATAAGTTTTTAGAGGATAAGTTAAATAATTAATTGGAGCCATATAATAATAATGAATTTATTGACACACACAAGTTAGGATACACACAAACAGTAGCCGTGGGCCCCAAACTAGGCACAGCCTGTATCTTGGTGGCCCAAGATAAGACAGGAAAGAGCAGCCGCATTTAAAAATAGATGACCACGAAAATAGCACGCGTGACTTGGGCAATATAAAAACTTAGGGTGACTTTTATGAGGGTATTGTGGTGTCTTAAAATAAACACATTAAGTGGAGACCCTGATCTTTCCGCAATGTTCACGAAACAAAAATAACAATGGCTCCCTAAAATATACTCAAGGAATAAAAGAGAACAAAATTATCCCCACATTACCATAACTTGCATTTAATATAATTATAACTCGGTAACACTAAAATTATGTCCACAAATTCTAAACTAAAGACCATATACCGGTTTTATGGAGCTTTGTTTGCCCTACTTTTCCCTTATAACCTGAACTGTACAAGAGTATACATTTAAATGTATAATTGTCATACTCATTTGCATCGGTATTTTGTAAGACTGTGGACGCGCCAGCTCTCATATCTTTCTAATAACATCGGAAGCCGAAAAATCAGTATTTAAGGAATCTAAATCTATGTTTATAGTTCGTTCAAGACACATAGTAATCGGTAAAGGAATACAAATTGCTGGTTTAGTGATTCCCTAATCTTTTCATCTGGTTATCTATTAATTGCTTGAATGCTCGGAGTGTTCGTCGTGTTTTGTCGGCATCTTTCGGGAATTTAATAAAGGCGCCTATATATATTTGTTTATATTTAAAAAATGTGTTGTTTATTCTCTATGCAGCTGCTGTAACTTACTAAGGGCTAATTTTTCCAACGCCAAATAACTAAAAGGTGGAATAATTTAAAATTTTTGACAGTCCTTCCATACAAAAACTGTTAGACGTCAATTTTATTCCACGTATAAAAATTATCGGTCGATTCAAAAATCAGCCCTTAGTAGGGTACTCAATCTCTCTGAATAATTCAACTACAGTGCGGCCAAAGAGAGAAAACTTTCTTGACACCTGTCAGTTACAAACGAATGCGTGTTTTGCGAATTTGATCTTTATTAGTTACTAAAATTGTCGCACTAACAGGTGTCAGGAACGAATTCTTTCGACGGCGAGTAGGACGTAGGAGTGGGAATAGAACGTTATTTCCATTTCAGAAGTCGAGTACTGTGACATTTTTTTTTTTAAAGCCGCAGAATCATGCTGAGATAGAAGCCCTTTGGCCTCATACAGAACTTTCTGTTTTTTTTTTATATACCTACTGTTGTTTTTTTTTTAAGTTTCTTTGATTGAGTTTAGTTTGTAACGTTCCTGCGCAAGTCCCAATGAATATGAATTCTTTCTTTCTGTATCTTTCAACTCTCGGTAAACTGCATTCCCGCTCGACTTCCTTTTTTGTTATAGTGGACATCTTTATTCTCACTTGATGACACACACAATACAACTGACAGATGATCTGTCAAGATGACAGTAGTGCAATGTTACAATGAGTAAATATTAAATAAAATTTTGCAACTTCCAACTCACTATTCGAACCATAGTGACAGTACGGCACTGTCACTATGGTTCTAAACAGAGCTAAAATCAGTTAACATAACGTAACATCACACAAGTTAGGCAGAAATGCACATATAGAAGACCCACATTTCACCAGATTATGGGGCGAGCCTATTAATAGAGAGGGGCCCGTGACTAAATAATAGTCGATCGATCAGGTTAAGCTACGCTTGCCACGGTTGGTCTGTGGATGGGTGACCATCTTTTTAGATACCGTGACCCCTCCGTGCCTTGGAAAGCACGTTAAGCCGTTGGTCCCGGCTGTTATTCATGGATCTTTGACAGGCGTTACGGGTAGTCAGAAGCCTGAAAGTCTGACAACCAGTGTTACCAAGGGGTACCGTATTACCCGGTTACTGGGTTGTGGATGTCAGATAGGCAGTCGCTCCCTTTAAAATACTGGTATTCAGCTGCATCCGGTTAGACTGGAAGCCGACCCCAACAAAGTTGGGAAAAGGCTAGGCAGATAATGAGGGGGTGAGCCTATTGCCATTAACCGGACATAAATCAAGACTACTGGCTGCTACTGAAAAACTCCGGATGGAAAAACCCAATAACACTTGGCTCGACCTGGGAATCGAACCCAAGGACCTTGTGTTCAGCAGTAGCGCTTGCGACCACGAGACCAACGAGGCAGTCTAATTAATTTAATTCCAACAAAAATTTTAATTAATTTAATTTCAACTTAATAAAACTCTCTGGCATATTTGGAGAAACATTGAGAGGTTTCTTCATCATCATCATTTTAGCCGAAAAACGACCACTGCTGGACATATGCCCTAAGCACCGCCACTTCGACCGGTTCTGTGCTTCTCGCATCCAGCGGATTCCTGCGGCCTTCACCAGGAGGCCAATGCCCGTAATTGAAAACTAAATGTCAAAAACGTGTCAAAAATGTAGGGATTTTAGATATATTTTTGACAGATTGAGACTGAGATCAGACTGTGAACGTTCTTAAAATTACGAGAATTGCCCCTCAGGTTATCGGTCCACCTTGTGCGAGGAATCAACATAAACATCTCAACTGAAAACTATTTAATACCAAAAACACACGCTTAGATTCAAGTCCCGCTGCAGATTAAAAACCAGGCTCGGGTACAGGCTCTTTAGAAAACCGCACTAAACATGGCGCTTTTACAAGATTGCATTTGTGTACTAAGTAATGACATATATGACGGCTGAGATAACAGTGTCTCTGTGTAGTAAGAGATATATTCAAACTATTGTAATGTGTGTGTACGGTGAAACCATACACTAATATGCAATTCGTGCATTTTTACCTGATATTAGTCGAACAATCAGTACACGATTAACGGTCATCGCGTGTGCTCCCTCGCTCCTTTGTATTACCAAACCGTTGGTCCGGATATTATATTTTTTACTTATTCCGGATATTATCCTTTAATTTGACTTTATAAGCAGCAGTATCATTTAGCCATGCTACTAGCTTCCACATGGTCCTTCGAGCCGGATATGAACCAGCGATCTATGGATGTGTAATTATTGCTTTTCAAAGACAATTATTTTATGTTACGTAACCTGAAAATTTACTAACTTCAAGTGTTTCTAAATACCAACCTGTACCTAATTAATAAATAAAAATACAATAAAATAATCTAACTTAACTAAGGGCTGATTTTTTAGTCGACAGATAGTTTTTTTATTCGTGGAATTAAATTGACGTCTGACAGTTTTTGTGAATTATGGAAGAACTGTCAAAAATTCAAAATAATTCTACAGATGAAATTATCTGGCATTGGAAAACCTTAAACTATAAACAAATTAAAATATGGCGTCGATAAATTCATCCGCATCGCTGTCGGCTGGTAATGTAACCAAGAGACTGGCGGCATTGCCACGTTATATGGCAATGCTTAGCCTCTGGCCAAGGTAAAAGCCAGAAACTAGCAGTCAATCTGAAAACTAAATATGATTCAAATTTAAAGGGTTTTGACTAACTAGTACTGTCAATTATGATAATGTAAATAATATACTCTTTATTTAGTAGTGATAGGCTACTATATGTATAAAACAGGTTGGTTAGTACAGTCAACAAAGGAGTTAAGTATACAGGAGCGTCGGATATAGTTGAAGTTTACTAAGAAACCGATGGATGTTCTGGACTGAAATTTAATTTAATAAATGAGCTGTTTGTTTTCTATTAATAAACTAAAATTTTATTCGAGAATATCCATCGGTTTCTTAGTAAACTTCAACAATATCCGACGCTCCTGTATACTTAACTCCTTTGTTGACTGTACTAACCAACCTGTTTTATACATATAGTAGCAACTTTGCATTTTGCAATAGGCCACCCAGAAGCCTTAAAAAAAAGAAAAAGACAGACGATTGGCAATAATTCCTTTTTTAAATCCCAGTTATTCATTGTTCAACGTTCAGTAATCGATTTTCACCCACAATTACGAAATAAATTGAATCAACGATTGCAAAACATCGAAACATATCAAAACTCATAGGTTAATTGATTTGATTATAACATTATCCACAAATTGCATGTGATTTAGCAATAATAATGCCTGTATTACACACAAATTTGAACCAGCAATTATTCATTTTAATCCCGTAATGGAGTAATGAATGCAATTTTGTAAATTTTCGAAATCACTACGTTCATTATTATACGATCAGTTTCGATAATAAGGCCTTGGGATGATCGAGATGGTTATTTTTTAAACTTGAACTCGATAAGTATCGATTTTAGGGTTACGTAAACGTTAACGTCTTAATAACATGGGGAATCGAATTATTTTCTTCGTAACTGACGTTATTTAAGATTTTAAGAATATTTTCCACTGATAAATGGTTAAAACAATGTTAGTCGAACATGTCGGATTTATTTATTACCTTATTGCCTTACTTACTTCAAATAAAATGTCAAGATGATGACTTTAGGGTAGCCAAAGTGTCTGGTTATCTAGAAATATGGATAGCTATTTGTAAAAGATAAAAAAATACATTTATGTAGGAGTTGGGCTTGACCAGAGAAACACTTTTTTTTACTCTCTTCTTTTATTTTGGCTCGTTAACTCAAAAAATACAAAATTCTTAATATTAGCGTTCGTCGTAACGTCTTGTTCATCTTTCTCTACTACTTTCATTCTCCCTCTCATTCACACACTCCCACCACTCATTCACTCATCTTACGTTCCATTCCACCAATGAATTTAATGTTTCATTTCACGGTAAACTTTAATTATTTTAATTTCTAAGAAAATAGCCCCACAGTTCGGCCATTCTGCCCTATAGTCTGACCTCAGACTATGCTACATTAAACTAAACTACTTCTGAGAACTCTCTAAGACAATTACTGTTTAGATTCTAAGTTTACAACAAAACATCATAATGGAACTTGGTAACAATTATAGAATAATACAACTTTGTGAAAAGAAACAAAATAAACGTATACTCTTAATACAATAATACAACTTAGTATGTGAAAAGAACAAAATAAACTTATACTCTTAAATTTAACAATGAATTTTATTAAACTCCTATCTTCTATTATCCTTACCACCTTACATCCTTCATCATCCTACCTTGAACTTAATTAATTAATTATACAGAGCTACTTAAAAACTTACGAAACTTGTGAATTTAAGCTTATAATAACATGCACTTTTACTATTAAAATTAAAGGAAAATTAATAAATATTTCTACTTTGTTATGCAACACCACAATTTGTTACATTTCATTATGGGAAAATATTATCTTGTTTAGATGACAGTTTTTTATGTTAACATTTGTTTGTGTGACACTAGTCATTGATACAGAACTACAACAGAATTAAATTTATTTCTACAACAATGATGAGTTACTTCATCTAAGTAACTGATTAATCTTACACACCTTAACTTTAAATTTTATAGTGACTCCAAGTTAGATAAGTACATACCTCATTAGCAACAAAATTTTAATCAAAAGACATACACACATCAAAGATTAAGTTATACCACATCGTTAAGAAAAGATTTGATGAAGGTTATGCCACCTAATATACCTAGCAACCACCTAACACATTCTATTAGACAAAATAGGATGAGTAAGAGATAAACTAGTCTGACAGTGAGTGCAGAACAAACTCATGGCCACAATTTCATACAGTCTGCACCCGTTGAAGTCTTAAGAGGTCCTTCTGCATTAAGGTCTACCTTATGCACATGATACCTTCCTTTACCTACTTTCTTGACAACTTTATACGGCCCTAAAAATTTTGGTTTTAATTTCATTACACTTCCAAATTGTGTTCTGCGAATGGCAACTATGTCCCCTTCTTTATATTCCTGTTCTTCCTTCCTTCTCTTATTAAATGACTTGATATTTTCCTCTTGTACTTTTAGAATCTGTGCTTTAGCCTCTTGTCTTAAGTTATGTCGTTTTTCAATAAAATCTTGCCTACATTCTTCTTCTATTAATTCCAAAATCAGAATATCTTCTTTCTGCTTCATTTTTGTTCCAATAAACAAATAAAAAGGTGAGGTATTTATTGATCTCTGATAAGTACTATTGATAGCCCTTTGAACATGACTAACATACTTATACCAATGAGTTGGTTCCTGTATACACATCTTAGTCAACACAGAGATAATTACTCTATGGACGCGCTCTACCTGTCCGTTGCCTCTTGGAATGCCTGTAGTGACTGTGTGATGCTGAATACCTTCTTGGTTACAGTAATCTTGAAATTCCTTTCCGGTAAAGGCTGTCCCTTTATCAGTGATAATTCTTGATGGATTTCCATAATCCTTTTGATGGATTTTTAGTTTGTCTACTGTCTCTTTAGCTGTTAAACTCCTTGTGGGATATATCCAAACGAATTTGGTATAAGCATCAATGACAGTCAGAATATAGTTATACAATTTCTTCGTAACATCCAATGGACCAAGATGATCGCAGTGCAGCGTTTCTAATGGAAGTTCTCCTTTTTCTATAGGGTTGAGAAAACCTTCTTGTTTTCCCTCCTTCTTACAGGCCAAAATACATGGAACACATCCCAATATTATTTTATCTACCTTCTTAGTTAAATCTTTTATGTAATAATCTTTTTCTATCATATCGATGGTCTTCTTCTTGCCAAAATGTCCTACTTCATGAGCTCTTCTTATAATTTCGGTGTCCATAACTTCTGGTATAACTAATTGCTTCTCTACTCCTTTGTAAACTAAATCATTTTCAATGTAAAAATCTTTGTATTCTTTTTCCTTCAAAATATCTCTTATTAAATTTAAATTTTCGTCTTCCTTCTGAGCTTTACATATTCTTGCATGCAATTCTGATTGAATAAGGTAAACATGTGGGTTTCTGCTTAGTGCATCTGCATGTGACATCTGCTTTCCTGACCGATGAACTATTTCATAATCAAAATCTTGAAGAAACAAGACCCATCTAGCCACCTTGGTAGATATTTCATTCTTATATAGTGTCTTCTGAAATGCTGAACAGTCAGTCACAATTTTAAAGTGAATCCCAAATAAATACTTTCTAAACTTCTTAACGCCTTCAACCACTGCTAAGGCTTCCAGCTCATAGCTGTGATAATTTTGTTCAGTAATACTGGTCTTCTTACTCATGTAATGAATAGGGTGTAATTTTCCATCTTGACTATCTTTCTGCATAAGAATTGCTCCAAATCCATACTTAGACGCATCTGTATGCACCTCTGTGTCCAAACCAACTTCAAATATTTTCAACACAGGTTCACTACAAAGTTTAGTTTTCAATATTTCAAATGCTCTCCTTCCTTCTTCTCCAAAGTAAAATGCCTTATCTTTCTTTATTAATTCAGTTAGTGGTCTAGCTATTATTGCATAACTTTCAATATACTTGCGAAAGTATGATGTTAACCCCACAAAACTATGAACCTGCTTAGTTGACTTTGGTTCTGGAAAATGAGCAATGGCATCAGTTTTACCAGGTGATGGCTTGACAGTACCATTTTCAATAACATGACCTAAATATTCTACTTTTCTTTGTAATAGCTGACACTTTTTCCAATTAATTTCTAACCCGTATTCAGAAGCAACTTTTAAAACTAGACTGAGATGATCCAGAGCCTCTTTTTCATCTTTAGCGAGAACTACAATGTCATCTATGAAAATTAAAACTATTCCCTGAGCAATTAAATCTCTAAACATGATATTAATGAACCTACTGAAGTACTTTGGACAAATAGACAGACCAAAAGGTGCCCGTAAAAACTCATATTGCCCTTCCGGACTGCTAGTCACAAACGAAGTGTACTTCACCGAGTCCTCATCCACAGGCAAATGAAAAAAACCATTTTTCAAATCTAGTGTACTAAAAACTTTTGATTTACTCAATTTATCAATATGGTCCTCTATGACTGGCAAGGGAAACTCATCTTTAACCATCTTTTCATTTACTTTTCTAAAATCTACGCAAACTCTAAAGCCACCATCTTTCTTCTTGACTAATACTAGTGGACTTGCATACTCCGAATAGCTAGGTCTTATTATTCCCTTCTCTAACCACTCCTCCACCTGTTGCTTAACTACTTCTTCTTCTTTAATAGCTAATCTTCTTGGACGCTGAGCAACTGGGATATCATCTTTCATAATAATCTTCAATTTGATAGGTGCCTCCTTAACCTTTGATGGCCTATAGTTGTCAATGAGTTCTTGAACCGCAGGGATCTGAGAAATAGGCTCCTCAGATTCGATAGGTAAACTTAACAAACACAGACCGTAATCATCTTGTGGCATAAGCTTGACTGCACCCCTGTCTAATAAGATAGTCGCATTTACCAAGAAAGATTGACCTAATATGACCTGATAGGGAATAACACCTGATGGAACAATATAAAAATAGGTTTCAAAACTTTTATTATCAACTTCTAATAATGTTGTGAACTTACCCAGAGTACACACCTTCGCCGATCCTAGTCCCGTTAGTATAACTTTATCTTTGACGTACGCGACGTCGTTTAACTCGAAAAACAATTCAGACGTTATTAAATTAAAGTCACAGCCTGTATCTATCAACGTATCAACAGTAACACCGCACATTTTAACACTTTTCACAGACTTGTTCGAATTGTTGTTGTTTACGCTCAAAACGTCAGAGTGATTTTGACAGCTACGGCTTCTTTGACAATTACCAGCAGATGACGTACCAACGTCACAAGTGTCTCTGATTGATCCATTCGGTCCGTCGTCGTTAAACTCTTTCACTCGTTCGGTGTTGTCACTGCTACTAACGTTATCGGTCACACACATCGAATGTCCGGTTCCGCTTGCGTTCCTTGCGTTCGATCTTGATGCGATATGAACAACTGGAACAACATGGCCGCTGCAATCTTTACTTAGGTGACCGAACTTATTGCACCGAAAACATTTCACGCCATTCGGACACTGACTGGCCACATGATCCTTATCGCCACACTTAAAACACATACGACCGGATGGTGATGACCGCTTTTCGCCTGATGTTTTCTGCTTACTGTCACCGCTTTGCTTACTCGCACTGGTCGTACTATGCTTGCTTTCATTGCCTCTTTTCATCTTTGACTTCATGGTCTCGTAAATAGCGAGTTTTTCTTTCAGCACGCTGTACGATGTGATTCCGTATAATATCGCCTTATTGCTTTCGTAATCAGTTATGCCGTCTACTATGTATTGTATAGCAATATAATCGGGAAATTTCGCCCTTTTACCCAACTCTTTCATAGTGAGCATATACTGATACACAGTTTCGTCTTTCCTTTTCTTGCGGCTTGCCATGAATTCATGCATTTCTTTTGAATTTAGTGCGTCTGGAAACTCTTTGAGAACAGCTGTCTTCAAATCATCGTATGACTTAAACGTTTTTTCAGACTTAAGCCACAATTCCGCTGTACCCACGAGCGACCGTCGAGCGATGATAAGCTTCTGCTGGGTGGTCCAACCAAATATATCAGCATTATCCTCGATGTCGGCAGCCCATTTCGACGAAGAATAGGTTTTATCCTCGCCACTGAATTTGCTTATGCCGTACGTAGCATCCAGCGACATCATGGCCGACGCTCCCGCCGCCGCGGCAGAGCCGGTGCCGGTAGGTATTCCGGTGTCGACACTTCTCACCTCCTTGTCCACAGGCATCTTCTTGTGGAAATCTTCGTTTGTAGCGAATAGTAGCAGCCACCTCGCCGCTAATTACCCAGCTACTTCGTCGTTCGTCTATTTTCTTTTGTTCCGTGTCGCGTACCGCGTGGCACCCGCCAGCGATCTGCTGAAGTGATGCAGCAAAATGTTTCCAGTCAATCCCGGACGTTGCCCCCAATTGTAGGAGTTGGGCTTGACCAGAGAAACACTTTTTTTTACTCTCTTCTTTTATTTTGGCTCGTTAACTCAAAAAATACAAAATTCTTAATATTAGCGTTCGTCGTAACGTCTTGTTCATCTTTCTCTACTACTTTCATTCTCCCTCTCATTCACACACTCCCACCACTCATTCACTCATCTTACGTTCCATTCCACCAATGAATTTAATGTTTCATTTCACGGTAAACTTTAATTATTTTAATTTCTAAGAAAATAGCCCCACATTTATTTCACGCCTAGACAGAAGATGACATAAGCTCCGATTTAGGGCACACGCCACACAACCTTTGGGTTAAAACGACTAAACGGTGCTAGTGGACTCTGTGTAATTTTCGAGTTTCTCCATTTTTCTGCAGCTCAAATTCTTCTTTTCCTTCCTCAGAGTGCCATTGTCGGCTCGCGAGTGACTCTGCCATGCCGCGTCGAGAACAAAGTCGGGAACCTGCAGTGGACGAAGGACGACTTCGGCCTTGGCATGAACCGAAACCTCAGCGGATACGACCGATACGCTATGATTGGGAGCGACGAAGAAGGTATTTATTACTTTATTTTTAAAATAAAATATCTATTAATGTACAGTTATAGCAGTTAGCTGACTGAACCACCTTTATATAAATGGTTGAGATTTTTTAGACTACGAATCGATAGTATTTTTATAATTCTTTTATATTTTATTTAATAAATAATTTATAAAAGATTTTTTTTCTTTTATATTTTATTTAATAAATAAAATAAAAAAGGATTATTAATTTACATCCGTATTCTAAAAAAAATCAACCATTTATGAAAAGGTGGGTCAGCTAATTATAACTGACTGTACATTGAAAGAACTAACGACAAAATATGAATTAGAACGGCACAAACGGCAATCTAATAGATAAGTCGTACCCGCGTTTTCAGACCTGTGGCCTGTCCCAGTAGTCACGCTGTACATTCTGTTCACCACCATCCGATTTGCAGTAGAAAAAAAACAGTGGCACTCCGGGAGTGCCGACCGAAGTGAAAACAAAACACAAACAGAATACTTTGCCATACTCACTGACATATCGGATATACATTAAAACCGAGTACATCCCGAGGACAGCCGAACACATCCGAAGCGGGTATTTTTTATCGTCTTATAAACAAAACACGCGCGGTGTCGCTTACGGTAACAGTGGCGCGAGTTCCATGGTCTTTTCCTATCTCAAAAAATGCCCACCGCGCCTAAAGAAGTTTTCACTTCAAAAGTTCTTCTCTGTTCGAGCTTTTTCAGAAGAATCTTTCAAACTTTTCTGCTTTTTCCCAAAATATACGTAAAACTGAAAATATTTAGCACAAAATGTTCCTTATTGCAATAAAAGAAGACATTCTCCTTCGGTCATCGCTACGCATTTTGGCCATGACTCAGATGTAAATAAAAACGCACTTTTAAAACATAGAAACGTATGTAAACAACGTGTTTTAAACTCTATTGTGTGAAGATAGAGTTGGAAGTTGAGTAATAGAGTAAAAACATTGTATATCCACGAGAATAATTTATCTTTTGGGGTTCGGTAGTGGATAAGATGAAAATGCTTTGTGTCAGTGTACTAATTGGATATCGATAAGATACTTGTACAATGAAATATACCAAGCAATAGTTTTTTTTTAAAGAGGAGCTCGCGGCTAAGGCTCAACTTACACCGCCGCGGAACGGAATGGAAGCGAACTTTTTTTGTACAAAGCATTTTGAACTTTATGTCAACAGTGTAAAGCACAAATTAGATACACGGGTCGCGCATCTTCTGGAGAATTATCGCGCATTCTCGGGAATTCCCGCAGTAACAAGCTCGTGTCTAGTTTGTACCTTAGACAATTGACATAAAGTTCATTTTGCTATTACGAAAACTCGATTCGACTCCATTCCGCGGTGCGAGCTCCAGCTTCTCGGGTCGATCGAAGGTTTAGCTTCCGCTTGCCGCGGTGGGTTCGTGGATGGGTGACCATCCATTACTTAATGAGACGAAAGCACGCTAAACCGTTGGTCCCGGTTGTAACCGAGGCACGGAGGGGACACGGTATGTAAAGATGGTCACCCATCCGCAGACCAACCGCGGCAAGCGTAGCTTAACCCGATCGATCGACCTGTGCGGCAGTTATTTTTTAGCCAAAGACAGAGGTCTTTGGCTAAAAAGGTAGGTAGAGACCTACCCACCTCACCCACATATTCAAAATTATTTCAGTCATACAGAACCCACTCCTATATCTGCGTCTCACTACAAACTATTAAAAAAAAACGTGATTATTTGGCACACGAGATCGCGCCCAGAAAAATATAACGCACCGAGATATTTAGGTAAATTTCTAGGCAAGCTGTATATATTTTGGTCTAGAAAAAGGCTAGATTAATACGTGTTATATCTAGACTAGCTTCCGCCTGCGGCTTCGCCCGCGAGGTTTGTCGATAAAAATTATCCTATGTCCTTCCCCGGGATGCAATCTATCTCTCTGCCAAATTTTGTCGAAATCCGTTCAGTGGTTTAGGCATGAAAAGGTAACATACAGACAGACAGACAGACAGAGAGACAGATGGACAGACAGACAGAAAGACAGACAGACAGACAGAGTTACTTTCGAATAGACAGAGTTACTTTCGAATTTATAATATTAGTATGGAAATATGGATTAATGCTTGTATTTAGTGCAGGGTCCAGGGTAAGTGCTAAGATATAGCAACAGAGAAAGAAAATGGGTTTTGTAATCCTTTTAAAAACTCAGACGATAGTTTTGATTGAAATACATTATACAGGGTTATTTGTAAAACATTAACAACCTCTTAAGAGGTCATTGTACTCATCATTATGAACAACCTTTACTATGGAACCAAACCTGAAATCGCGAAAAAAACAATTAGCTGTTCCCTACATTTTGATGAGTTATACGAACATAAAAACATAAGGGAACAGCTGATTTTTTTTCGCGATTTCAGGTTTGCTCCCATAGTAAAAGTTGTTCATAATGATGCATGAGTACAATTACCTCTTAAGAGGTTGTTAATGTTTTACCAATAACCCTGTATATTATATGTGATCTGTGATAGAGCAGTGGTGGCACAGTGGTAACGGCCCCGACTTACGAGTTGTAGGTCGTGGGTTTGAACCCAGGCAGGCGCTTTACTTTGTGTAAATTATTTCATCACCACTGCTCTCAAAACGGTAAAGGAAAACATCGTTAGGAAATCGGCATGTCCTAGAACCAAAAACTCGAAGACATGTGACATCTATCAACCCGCACTGGTCCCCCGTGGTGTGTTATAGCCCACTCCCTCTCGAAGAAAGGTCTTCTTCTTCTTAGCGTGTCGATAGCAATCTAAATGGACTCGGCCCAGAATTCGGCTACTTGTTTGGCGCCATCACCAGCGTCCACCAGTTCCTGTAACGTGCAGCTGACAGGACACGCAGGACACGATATTAAGAGTCCCATCGTTTGTGGAACCGCAATACATTTACACTCCAAGGCGGAGTCGTCTATGAATCTCCACCTGAACAGGGTTTCCTTGCTTCGGCCAACCTGGGTCCGGAGTCTGTTTCAAGACTTCCAGGTTACCCAAGCTAACTCATGTCTAGGTGGGAGGTCTTCAGCGGGTGGAACGAACGGTTTAGATAGGGAAGCACTGTCTCGCCACAGCTTCAGTCTTTCTTCTGATGATTCGCCAGTGAGTGCGACGACACCCTTTAAAAAACTGTTTCGGCTTTTCAGCCTTTGTGGCACAAGGATGTTATCGTGCAAAGGGTGTCGTGTGTCGGAGCATTCAAGTCTTTGTCATTGTTCACCTGAGTGTGTCTGTAGTTTAAAAAACTAGCCAAGTGCGAGTCGGACTCGCACACGAAGGGTTCCGTACTACAAGGTAAAAACGCCGAAAAAAACACGTTTGTTGTATGGGAGCCCCCCTAAAATATTTATATTTTATTCTGTTTTTAGTATGAAGTGTGTATTTATTCCGATTGGATTACAGAATATCTAGGTTCCCAAATGTATATTTTGAATGGACACTGATTTAAAGACGAGTTATGAGAAAAATAAGTGTTTTCTATAGAAATTTGAAATTCCTCATACTTATCTCGTGTCTAAATCAGAGTCCTTTCAAAATATATATTTGGGAACCTAGATATTCTTTAATCTAATCGAAATAAATACACACAACCTTAAGAATATGTTTGAATTACAAATTATTTTGGTATTACGTTTGTATGAAATAAGCATTAGCATGCGTAGTTCGCCGGCCCCTTAATAGTAGGTTATCTGAAAGCTCATCTAGTTACTAGCAGCATCCCATATCTCCGTCGACCTTTGCAATAACGCAAGGAAGTATGAAATCAATGCCTTTGTTATCTTTTCATTTCTAAATAATTATAGAATTGTATAGTTTGTTGATTCTCATTAAAGAACTTTTTGAAAACTGTTAGTTGAGGATTTTGGAAAAAAGAATTATACAATTTTCTTTTTCTCTAAAAGGCAAAGAAAGACGCTAATTGTCTGTGTATCTGAAGATTTAGGCTTGCTGACTCCACTGAACAATAAGGGCACATTTAAACATTGTTCAAAAGCTGTCATTATCAATATTCTAGAACAATAACGACATACCTACGCTTTTTTACATGTGTCTTTGCTGCGCCCCGCGGTTTCACCCGCATAAGTGTTGATCCCGTAGGAATATCGGAATAAAAAGTAGCCTATATGTTAATCCAGGGTGTCGGCTACCTCCATACAAAATGTTATCAAAATTGGTCCAGTCGTTTGAGCGTGAAGAAGTAACAAACATATAAACACACACGCTCTCAAACTTTCGCCTTTGTAATATTAGTGCGATATACTGCTAACCAACTTTATTTACATTAAGGAAGCAAGAAAATCATTACCTATTATAAAACCAATCATGGACATGATTTTTAAAGAAAGTAGTTTCATATTTGTTATCTACAATGAATGCCCTTTGGCCCCACATAAGTTTTTTTTTTTTGTAAATACTGTTTTTTTTTGCCCATACATTTTTGGGCATTCTCATTTGTTTAGCGCTAAACGCATTTATTTTATTTTCGTATTCGTGGTGCAAGCGGGCTGTATGTCTTAAATAATTTTAAAGTATTTATGAGAACAATCATTTTTGATGACTAATAGCTTTTACATGTAATCTTTCGATGTTTTAAAGCTTTGGTGTTATAACTAATCGATGTATTGAATGATTGATCTTTTGATGTTTCGTTGTTTCAAGAACTCCATATTTTTAGCTTTCAAAGTAATACAGATTTTATCATTCGGGCATTAGCTATATTTAACGTTTTACTTATCTAAATATACTAACATTAGAAAGAGGTATTTGCGAGTTTGTAGGTAGGGTGTAATCTTGGTACTGCAGATGCGATTCCAAAAATTATCTTATAGATGCAGAACAGGGTGTAAAGGTCATTCATACTCAAGCTCTGCTTAGCTTGAGACTAGACGGCGTTGTGTGATAGTTGTGGAATATTATTATTATTATTATTATTATACTCTATAGAAAAGGGAGGATCCTTCGACCAGACGTCAGACGTGTGTTGTGTCTGGCGGGCAACTGGCCAATGATTCATGTCGGGCCGTTGTATCTATGCTAGTTGCGCGGTAAACTCTGCTTGCGAGATGCAGGATTTTGCGTGACGTCAGTATGACGTGTTGTTCGCATGTGGCGTTGCAAATACCGCTACAATGTCACTAATAATGGAAAGCCACAGTATTGCTGAGTGTCATTGTACGAGTAAGTTTATGTTAAAATATGAAATTTCACGCGTATGAAATCGAAAAAAATTGCAAGCGAAATGGGAAATGTAAAAAAATACATGGTTATTTTAACACATCATTCTCATAATTTAAAATGTGCAAAATCTAGTCGCAGTTTCATCTCGGCGACAACAACTGTCAAAAACTTGTCAGAATGAAATTAGAGGTATTTTTGACAGATTGAGACTGAGATCGACTGTGATTGTTCTTAAAATTACGAGAATTGCCCCACTGTTTTTTAAACTCCTACATACCTATAAAGTATACTGATTTAACTAAGTACAGTCACGAGCATAAGTATGTATACACTTGGCTTTATTCAAAGGCGATTTTCTCCTTAATTTTTTGATGAAATTGTATGTTATTACGAACATAGTATTGTCGAACCCATAGGTTAAATGTAGTGTCGTATTTCAACTTTGCATTCGTTATTTCGTGAAAAAATCGCAATTAAAAGTTGCCAAGTGTTGACATATTAGTGCTCGTGACTGTACATACGTAAATAGTACCTATACGTTATTACCTAGTAACCTTCCTTATGAACATTGAAGCATTGGCTCGTTGATAGACAATACCAATACCCAAAAGAAACTGGGCTAGCAACTAAAAATAAAATAAAATCTTCTATCCATTTTAGACGTCTACTACTAATAAATACATACTAATAATAAAGCCGAAGAGTTTGTTTGTTTGTTTGATGGCGCTAATCTCTGGAACTACCAGTCGTATTTGAAAAGTGGACCAAGTTTCACACGAACGAAATCGTGGGCAGTCTAGTTCTCCTTAAAAAAAGTTTATCCGACATTTAGAGGCCGTCCGGCACGGGCCTGGTCCTGATCGGACGGTGAGCTACCTATTACTCTCCGACCGCAGACCCGCGCCTACGACTAGTTTACTTTTAAGGCGTGAAAAGGTAACACGCAGACAGTAAAGAGTCAGACTTACTTTCACAGTAATATTAATATGGAAGTATGATTTTTTTCTCTAGTCATGTGCCCACGATCCTGCTCGCATCATTATTTATATGAAAATCATTCACTTACATTTCATATCTCTGCATCATGGCGTATTATTAGAACGTTTGCGCAACAAAAGTCATCGACCGTTGAAATCTTGGCTAGCAATAGAAATAATGATTTGACGAACGCGGAATATAGACTCAAGGTTATCCACGATTTATCTGGCAGGTAGAAAACAATTGTAAAATAGGAAAAACAGATCTTCACTGGAAAAAATCCGTGATGAAGGGGCTTACATGACCTAAAGCGCGGTCACTGTCGGACTGCATAGAAAAGAAAGAGAAGCGCGATGACACAACGCTGGTAATTTATTGCAAAATATAAAGCAATTATTTAATTCCAAAAAAAGCTATTGTTTGTTTGTAGTTAGTTAAGAACATTTTCGGAAAATAGTGTTACTGCCAAATTAGACCGATTTTAAATTTTCCATAGAAACACAGATTTCCAGTTATCTTTTTTTTAATTAAATGAGACGTTTCGAAAATGTTCTTTACTAACTTTTTAAACTTTTGTATCCTGCTTATGCGTATAAAGTTTAATTAAAATCGGTTCATTCATTTCGAAAAACAAGGGCTTGAAAGTTTGTATGAAATTCCGTACGTCGTAAACGCTCATAATCATTGAAACAATGAACGCACGCAGTCGCACTCCACTTCCTGCGCGGGATTGGCCTCAGTTTGAACAGCTTTTAAACTGGGGAAGCCTTTGCTTTGGTAATTATGTGACTTGAGCGCGTACTTAGCATTATCTTCTCTTGTAGGTATTTCAAATTGAACACAAATACTTGCAGTGGAAGATAATCCAAAAGCATTCATGAATTAATCTGGGGGCACGGGAGTGCCCCTACCAAGACGAGCCAAGCGAAGCGCAAGGGCACTACCTACCTTTTCTCGAAGCACTTCGTCGTATTTTTGAACCTTCTTAACTTGGGTTTGGATTATACCAGATAAACAAAATTTTCGGAATATTATGATGTCAGTGGTTGACTTATTAAACCTTTAAAGTTTCAATTGCATAGCTCATATACTTTAGATTTTATTGATATCTAAAATACCCCGATTTCGTCACTGACTCACTGATGATCATCAATATTCTAAGGTTCTTCCTGAAGTCCTAGAAAGCTGAAATTTGGAATGTAATAAAATAATGAACGGCCAAGCCTCATATTTTGACTAAGGTGTAGAGTTTGTGAAGTTAGGGCGTGTAGAGTTAGAAGCTTGGATCTACAAGAGATCTGATAACTTTTTGGCAGTACGAGCCATATGTGGTCTCGTCTTGGCAACATTTTAAAAAGGTTCTGGAGTGGCGACCACGTACCGGAAGACGTAGCGTTGGAAGGCCTCCCACAAGGTGGAACGACGACCTTGTGAAGGCCGCAGGAACCCGTTGGATGCGAGAAGCACAGAACCGGTCGAAGTGGAAGTGCTTGGGGGAGGCCTATGTCCAGCAGTGGACGTCTTTTGGCTGAAATGATGATGATGATGAATGTAATTTATAAGTCAATCTCGAATACCACTGACTTACTCGTATTGATAATGGAAAACGATCGTAAAACAGTTTGGAAGCGTCTTCGCGCAAATTCGTGATACTCACATTAATTTTGTTCGGCGAACTCGTACGCGTGGTCCCGGCTACAGAGGGGGAGGCGGGACCGGTCGCTTTGTTAGCACACGGGGTCACAGTATGAGTAAGCGTTGTGATATTTTTACACAATCAAGTTATTACAATTACATCAACCTCAATTATCAATTCCGCAATACAATAATTATAATGGAATGTGTAAAAAGCATCATCTGAACCACTAGCCAGCACTCCATCTATATCAGCATGACCTGCAATTCCCACGTTCATCGAGATTGCCCCAGAAACAATACCCAGATGTATATCCGAGATTACTTCTATGCCTTTTACCGTGGCGATGAAAAATGTATTTTTAACATTTTAGAGACACGATGAAAGATCTTCTTAAGTGGGCTTCTCAACCAGAGCGCTTTTCACAGAGTTTAAAACGGAATTTACCGTATTCCTTCAGCCCGTAGACACGTCATATTTATATTATCTACTATCTAGGGAGGGTGAGATGGAAAAAGATATTTCATTTTTCTATGTAGTTTTGAGCAAACTTACATTTTTATTGCTGTGTGAATTTTTATGTAGGTCAGCCCGTGTTAAAGCTACTGTTTAGATTTTAACTCAGTTTGATTGGTTGGGCAAAATGTATGTTTGCAGTTGTTTTTAATAAATTCTGTTCTTTTTGTATTGAATGCTATGTAATCTTTCCGTTGGATGCGAGAAGCACAGAACCGGTCGAAGTGGAAGTGCTTGGGGGAGGCCTATGTCCAGCAGTGGACGTCTTTTGGCTGAAATGATGATGATGAATCTTTCAAAAGCAGCTGGGTAATTGCGTAACACTAACGGTAGCAATGGCTTTCTTTTTGACAGTTTGACAACATTAATTGCGTTATTACGTTGTTGAGCAGACACATTCTTCGAACATATGAAGCAATGCATTTGCAATATCTTTCAAAATCATTCAGTGTTCAGTCATAGTGGTGTCACGCAAATGGGGTGCTGAACCTTCGTTTAGATTGACAAGTCGTTTTTGACGTTTCTTCTTAACGAGTGCGTCATGATTGCCCGAAGTTCACTTGTCTGTAGAACGTCTGCCCGAAAGATCGTTTGATCGTTGTACTATTAATTTAAAGAACGTTTGTTTGTTTAGAAATGTTTGTTATAATTTTATTATGCCACCGGTAGCATTTGCCTAGCCTTTTCCCAACTATGTTCAACTGGCTTCCAGTCTAACCGGATGCAGTTGAATACCAGTATTTTACATGGAGCGACTGCCCATCTGACCTCCACAACCCAGTTACTGGGTAATACGATACCGCTTGGTAAGACTGGTTGTCAGACTTTCGGGCTTCTGACTATCCGTAACGACTGTCAAAGATCCACGAATGACAGCCGGGACCAACGGCTTAACGTGCTTTCCGAGGCATCAGGTTCTCGGCACCCATCCACAGACCAACCGCGGCAAGCGTAGCTTAACCTGATCGATCGACCTTTGCAGCTGTTATTACTTATTTAGCCACGGGCCCCGCCACCGGTAGGTACAGATCTTATCTGCTAATTTAAATACTTAAATGTTATGTCCTCTGTAATAAGACTTTATTCAATTAACAACACAAAAATGTTCGCATCAATCTTCAATGTTACTAAAATGACAAATCATCTCTAAAGCCTATTCAAGTCCTTGTCAGTTCACGTTACTTACATTCAAAAGAATATCAACATTATGATAATTTAAATTAAGTGGAACTCATAATGACTATACCTATTGTGGTATAGTAATTGTAGGTACTCTAGGTGCATCGTCTTCACATATAACTATTGTATATAAAATATTGTAAAACATTTTAAAAGAGGTGGAGTTTCTTGCCCATTCTTCTCCGTACGAAACTACCTTTTGGAAGGGGTGACTCTGACTAGTATCAATTTTATTATCTTGTAAATTTTGAGGTTCAAAAGTGCCTTATATGTGCCTATTTGAAATACTTGATATAACTTTGACTTTAAGTTGAAAATTAGTGTCATAATACCACTTTTCAGTGGTTTCACAAAAACACATTTTGTTTACGTGATTGGTAACTAAATCGCAAAAGCAGTATAGTCTGCTTGTTCCACTCCCGGACGGGCAAAAAATGGTAACTTGACTTTTGATTGAAATACTTCTAAACATAATTGGCTGTGAAGTATTTGTTAGTACGTTCTTATTAATTATTTCTTTGTTTTAATTATAGAGTAAGCCTTAAAGTTTACTTGTCTGAGATGAAAGCTTTTGTTAGGAAATTGGAGCATTCAGTTTGAGTGGATGTTTCACGCCATTTGTTCGTGGACATTGTTTGTTTGTTAAAGATAAATAAGCAGTTGGTACCAAGTACAATATTCTGCAGTTCTTTTTACCGACTTCAAAAAAAAGGAGGTTATCAATTCGATACGTATGTATGTAATATTATTGGAATTGCATTATATTCACATATGACAATCTATTAGGGCTTCCCATAGATATCCGGGGCTTCCAAACAAATATACAAAATTTTATAGACGCATATGTAGGTATGTATGTTTGTCCACGCATTTCTCCGAAACTATTAATCGGATCGTGACCATTTTCTTTATTGGCTTACATTTACTTCAACTTAGGGAACAGTGCAAGTTTCATCAAAATCAATTCAGTGATTTTCAAGTTAAGGACTAATACTTGTAAGTGTGACGGCCTGGCTTATTGATACGAGCTACGGGTGTAGTGTCAATATTATATTTACAACAATTACCTACGTATTACAAACAAATATTCCACTTTTTACTTAGAACTAAAAATTACGAAATAAAAAAGTAATTCAAATAATTCAATTCCGATAAAATTACATACATACGTGTCGAATTGATAACCTCCTTTTTTTTGAAGTCGGTAAAAAATTAAACCGACTTCAAAAAGAAATGAACTCAAAATTATGAAATAATTTTAATTTCGGAAGTCGGTGGCAAAACACTAAAATACAGATCCCAAGAGACCGACTTCCGAAATTAATGTTATTTCATAATTTTGAGTTCATTTCTTTTTTTTTTGAAGTCGGTTTAATTTTTAGAGTTCCGTACCCAAAGGGTAAAAACGGAACCCTATTACTAAGACTTCGATGTCCGTCCGTCCGTCTGTCTGTCACCAGGCTGTATCTCAAGAACCGCGGTAGCTAGACAGTTGAAATTTTCACAGATGATGTATTTCTGTTGCCGCTATAACAACAAATACTAAAAACAAAATAAAATAAATATTTAAGGGGGCTCCCATACAACAAACGTGTTTTTTTCGGCGTTTTTGCCGTCTGTCTGTCACCAGGCTGTATCTTAAGAACCGCGGTAGCTAGACAGTTGAAATTTTCACAGATGATGTATTTCTGTTGCCGCTATAACAACAAATACTAAAAAAAAATAAAAAAAATATTTAAGGGGGGCTCCCATACAACAAACGTGTTTTTTTCGGCGTTTTTGCCTTGTGGTACGGAACCCTTCGTGTGCGAGTCCGACTCGCACTTTGCCAGTTTTTTTCAATTACTTTTTTTTTACGACGAGTCTTTAGTTGTAAACATTTTAGATTCAATGTCAAAATTTCAATGCCCAACAATCTGTAATACACTCACACACAAAAAACTAAAGCCATATTTAAAATATCAGACACTTCAGCTGATGAACATAATCCGATATTTCGAAAAACTAACTGAATAAGCCACCTATAGGTATTTAATTATTGTGACTGAAATAGGCTAATCCCGCTGTTCCATCCATTTTTATCGGATGCGGAACAAAATGGCGCTGTCAGCTTATTAAATAGAAATCCCTCGTTGAAATGGCTTGATGCAGCACCTTTTAGAAGATATTTTTATTCGTTTTATATTGTTCAGACGGGCAATGTTAATGAGGATATTCGGATTAATTAGTCCGTTTTTGCATGGAACCTAGATTTTTATGAAGTTATTTTTAGTACATACCAATCTTGATTAAGGTACCTTTTAGAGGGGCCCGGGCCGTGGCTAAATAATAACAGCGGCACCGGTCGATCGATCAGGTTAAGCTACGCTTGCCGCGGTTGGTCTGTGTATGGGTGACCGTCTTTATATACCGTGACCCCTTCGTGCCTCGGAAAGCACGTTAAGCCGTTGGTCCCGGCTGTCATTCGTGGATCTTTGACAGTCGTTACGGGTAGTCAGAAGCCTGAAAGTATAACAACCGGTCTTACCAAGGGGTATTACCCAGTAACTGGGTTGTGTAGGTCAGATAGGCAGTCGCTCTATGTAAAATACTGTTATTCAGCTGCATCCGGTTAGACTGGAAGCCGACCCCAATATAGTTGGGAAAAGGCTTTTTTCCTTATGCTGTGCCTTCGCCGTCCAGTCGGTTAGGAACGAGTCTAAATCGTCACGCCAGCGTTTCATAGGCCCTCCTCGGTGACGACGCCCAAAATACATCTAAAATGTCCTAGAACCAAAAATTCGGAGACATGTGGCATCTACCAACCCGCACTGGGACCGCGTGGTAAATTACAGCCCACTTCCTCTCACAGAGAGGAAGCCTGTGTCCCAGCAGTGGGAACATTACAGGCTAATTATGACAGAAAACATAATTTATTTACATGAGTATCTGACTTACCTATACTTATTTTTGTTTCAGGGGACTACTCATTAGACATCAAGGACGTGACTCTAGAAGATGACGGACTGTATCAGTGCCAAGTCAGCTCCGGTTATAACAGTAAGTTTAACAATAATAATCATTCCAATATAATACTTTAAACAAATCAAGTATCTTCACTTGGCTCGCAAGGTTGTCTACATGTGGGATGTGGACTTGGCGATCATTGTGCCGATAGTCGTGACAGCTAATTGGTTAATAGCCAAGAGCCTCGACCAGCACCTGAGGAGGCTCTCGTTCGGCAGCTGGGCTTGATTCAGAAAGCGGTACTTCTGGACACGGCTCACATTGTCAAGAGGTTTCTCTCTCTGGAGCCCTGACCGCCGGTAGCTTGGACCCTGTTCCCAATACCGGTGTATACCGGGCTACTATTTTTTATGTTTATTATATTCTCATACCTATTTAAAAATATAATTTACTATCTGACCCGGCAAACTTCGTACCGCCCCGCCAGCCGCTCCGGCCGCATTTTAAATCTCTGATATCTTCTAAGATATTCATAATATATCTAGCCTATGACACTCACAAATAATGTGGCTTTCTATTGGTCAAAGAATTTTCAAAATCGGTTCAAATCTAGAGATTACCCCCTACAACCTCACAAACTTTACCTCTTTATAAAAAGTAATTTAAAAAAATTAAACCGACTTCAAAAAGAAATGAACTCAAAATTATGAAATAACTTTAATTTCGGAAGTCGGTGTCTTGGGATCTGTATTTTAGTTTAGTTTTAGTTTTTTGCCACCGACTTCCGAAATTAAAGTTATTTCATAATTTTGAGTTCATTTCTTTTTGAAGTCGGTTTAATTTTTTTAAAGTACTTTTTATTTGGTAATTTTGTAGTTGTTGCACTAGAATTTGACCAAGGTTTTGAGACGTTTTCGCTTTGACACTACACCCGTAGCTCGTATAAATAAGCCAGGCCGTCACACTTTCACGTCTTAGTCCATATCTTAAAAATTACTGAATCGATTTTGATGAAACTTGCACTATTAATCATAAGTCAGTATTGAGTCGACGCTGCGACGACGCAATACACTATGGGGCCTCGCTCTTAGATGCAATGAAATTGACGAGCAAAAAAACATTTGAGCATCGTCCTTTGTCTAACATGTTTATTGTCGGTATCCCGACGCCTGTGTCTCGTACCTAACAGTAAAACCTATGTAGGAACTTCAAACCGTTTATTCCCATGGGAAAACCAATTTAACGTATATGGTATTTAACTATAAAATATTTATCACTCATATCCCAGATTGTTTAGAGTGATTGAGACCAACGATATTAAAGTCCTTTTACAATTTCTGTCAAATGATTTTCAATGCTGTTATCTTAAATGAAGAAATAGTTCCGTTACTGTTGTGTCCTTTATCAGAAATGGCGTGAGTTTAAGTTTTTCTTACGCTTAGAAAACCTTTAAAAATATTGTTTTATTAATTTAAAAGAATAACGGAAGAGTTTCTCGCCCATTCTTCTCCAAACCATACTTTTGGAAGGGGCACATAATCAGCCTGCAATGTTCCCACTGCTGGGACACGGGCCTCCTTTATGTGAGAGGGAGTGGGCCGTAATCCACCACGCGGGCCCAGTGCGGGTTGGCAGATGTCACATGTCTTCGAATTTTTGGTTCTAGGACATGCCGGTTTCCTCACGATGTTTTCCTTCACCGTTTTGGGAGCAATGATGATGAAATAATTTACACAAAGCAAAGCGCCTGTCTGGGTTCGAACCTACGACCTACATCTCGTAAGTCGCGGCCGTTACCACTTGGGCACCACTGCTCTCCCACAACAAAAAACGAAGAACTCGACAAACATTCTATTTGTCTTTCAATAATACCTATCATGTCTCATAACGAGACATAATATACAATTGATGATGTCTCTCCCATTAGACATAAGAGACAACTTATTCCCCCTATTTCCTTCATATTAATTTGCTACAATACACAGAACTTTCCTCGGAACATTTCTCATTATTACTCTTAAGTGAACCAACTTAATCTTCATACTTTTGCGTAAGAACGATGACAATATAAAGCTGTACAAAATGGCCAGTATATGTTGACCTCGCATTGAATAGGCTTATTATACTATGAGAGGTCAGGTTACACTGGGCATGCTATTAAGGCACATGTCTTGCTGATTTTTTTTTTGTCGATCTCATAGTAAAAGTTGTTCATATTCATGGGTAGAACAGCCTGTACAAATTTGGAAACGGTAAAAAAAAATATCCTGTATATCCATACTATAATATTATAAACTTGAAAGTAACTCTGTCTGTCTGTCTGTCTGTATGTTACCTTTTCGATAAAATTTGGCAGAGAGATAGATTGCATCCCGGAAGGACATAGGGTAGTTTCGACATACTAAAACAATACTTTTATTTTTTTTAGTCCTAACAATAGAGATTTTGTAATTAAATAATTGCTTCATATTTTGCAATAAATTACCAGAGCGTTGTGTCATCGCGCTTCACTTTCTTTTCTATGCAGTCCGACAGTGACCGCGCTTTAGGTCATGTAAGCCCCTTAATCGCCTGCGGTAGGATAGGTTCCTTTCCTTAGGGAAATCTCCAGTGTTACCTGACCTCTCATTGTATAACAATCCTATACAAAGCGACTTCAGCAAATACTGGAATTTTTTAACATAGATTGACATGTCATCGTAACTACATACTCCGGGAAACAGTAATTATCTGACATTATATTTTATTGGAACGACAATATTAGAAAGACAGACGATATGCTTGTATAGTATGTTATTCGGAGAGTCCTTTTATTAAGGGATTCTGATCTTCACGGAATTGGATATTTGACGTTGGGATCATAAATATTACTGCTATTGTGTCGATTACAGCCTCATTTGAACTAAATATTAACAAAGGATCTTGGTAAATATATGGCAAAGGCAGTCGAGAAATTTCGTAGATCAATAAAAATCTATTTAATATCAACTTATTCTGTGCTGTGCTGTCATAAACTAATTGTCTCCTTAGTGCTTCGCCAGACTGGCAGCGCGGGGCAGGGAGAGTTACGGGTCCCAGAACTCAAAGAAAAAAAAAATGCTTTGAGTTTGACTCAAAGCATTTATTTCAATTAAACCATGTACAGGCACTTTTCATGGCGCATTTATGCTAGGCCCTTTATATAAAGTTGTTTGTAGCTTAGCACAGCATAGAGTAGCACAGTCTAAGGCAAGGTACATAATTATACGAAAAGATCTGGTCCTTAATAGTTAAGAGATGATTATCTCCTCTGTTTCATTAATTACATATCTACTATTTTTACCGACTTCAAAAAAAGGAGGTTATCAATTCGATACGTATGTATGTAATATTATTGGAATTGCATTATATTCACATATGACAATCTATTAGGGCTTCCAAACAAATATACAAAATTATATAGACTTAAGTATGTATGTATGTTTGTCCACGCATATCTCCGTAACTATTAATCGGATCGTGACCATTCTTTTTTTATTGGCTTACATTTACTTCAACTTAGGGAACAATTAAATTATGACAATTTCATTATTATTTCAATTAAATTAGTCAATAATGTCTAATTTATTAATCATTATTATATTCATAATGACTCAACGCAGGTGTGGCATACAATGCGTTGATCCGTTGCAACGACGCAACGCAACGCACTAATGGGGCCTCGCTCTAATGCGGCGGCCTTTACAGATGTAGCCGACACAGATATAGATACACCTAGATAACGCAAGAGCAACTACTACTAGCTTACGTACAAAAATCGTAAGCCGCCACTTTCACGCTCTGTCCTGTGTACTGGTGGCTTGGTGAGCGTAAGCCAGGGCGCTAGGCCCCGCGGGTGGGGCGAGACGGGTGCCGCACGCGGCGGTGTCTTGGAATCGATTTGATTTTCCCATCACTAAATAGTGCTTGTGACGTCATAGTTGGTTGTCACAAAAAGCCACGCTTCGTTTTCATAAAGATCGTGATACTTGCGTTATCTAGGTCTATCTAATCTATATCTGTGGTAGCCGACTTGCCATTTAGACCTTCGCTCAATAAATGATCGAAGATTTAGACAGTCGATTTTCGCCGTGTGCGGCTAAAATCGACTCTATTTCTTTCTTTATTTTTTTTCTCTTGTTCTTCTTTTCTTTCTTTCAAAATTATTTCCAAATCAAGAAAGTCACGGGCATTAGCTAGTATTTAACATGATTAGGAAGATCGGCAATATGTCACGTTAGTCTCCGAAATAGAATGAAGTTCAGTTTGATTTTAATGGGCGTATGAATGTTATATTATTCCACATTCTTTTGAATATAATATGTATTTATAAATAGATATTTGACGTATTTGTGTACTCATTGTAAAGATTTTTCAGGGACAGATCATTTGATAAAATTATTAAAGATCAACTTTATACAAAGAACTCTCCTCTCTAGATGAGCCAGCGATCCGTTCCCGCTACGCTCAGCTGACAGTGCTGGTAGCTCCAGACGCACCCAGGATACTGAGGGGGGCGTTCATTGACGCGACAGAAGACCAGCCCGTTGAGATCGAGTGCGTGTCTTCAGGGGGAAAACCTGCAGCTGAGGTATGTTTTGATTTAATAGCTTTTAAAACAAACTCTGCTTAGCTTTTTCTACCTATGTTAACTATGTTGGGGTCAGCTTCCAGTCTAACCGGATGCAGCTACCTATCCGACCTCCATAACCCAGTTACTGGTATTATCTATTAATTATGATTTAATTCAATAGCTTTTAAAACAATGCTTCCAAATTATTGTGTGATTTAGTTTAGAGGCATTGAAAGGGTTTAGGCACGTACACTGGAAGTACCAATAAAGTTTCGCAACATCACTGTAACTGCTGCACTCAAATGACAACTGATGTGTAATGACCAAGTTATAGCTGTCCATTTCGTCCAATTAATGCTTTAAACATACAGAAAACAAACATACATTGCTTTTTTGCGTTGCTCATTAAGCTTTTACGATTTTATATAATTTTTTTAAGACTGATATTTGTTAAATAGGTAACTTGTTTTTCTTTTGTTTAGATCACTTGGCTAGATGGCAGTCAATCAGTGATCAAGAAGCCAGTCAAAAGTACAGTGGAACTGTTACCTGACGGCCAGAGATATAAAACGAGGTTAGTATTAATTTCATCATAAACATCATAAAACAAAAGGGGGCCTTTTCTATCTCTGTCTCTTCTAGTATTCATGAAAAGAGGCTGGCCTGTCACAGTTATTTTACCTGTTTTTTTTTTCGTTTCGACGGTATATCTGAGTTACTTTTACTGTTTGGACCTTAGACAAAGAAAAGTATAGACGGCGGGTAGCGCCATTCCATTTCCACAAGAAAGGGATAAAGTATTGAGTTATTATAAGTAACAGAAAAGGATAAAGCTATACTATTTCCGTCTCTCAGTGCGTGCCCGTTTTTTCAAGGCAGCTACATAAGTAGCCAATGTTATTTAAGTTAGTTTTTTGTCTCATGTGTGGCCACGCTACCCGATGCTCTATAGCTTTCTTACTCTAAGGTTTGGACCCACTAGGTGGTCATCTTTATTGCGGCGTCAGAGGCGATGTTCAAATCGTCAAGGGTGAACGGAAATTTGGGACACTAGCATTTGAAGCATAGTCTGTTCAGGAGCATCGCTCGCAGTTTACCTACTTCTAATGTTGCATCACTGTCAAAATTACAGTACCTAATCTTTATTCTCACTTTGATAAAGTTGCTGTTAAATGCAAAATAACTGTGAAAGTGTTGTAGGTGCTCATAGACGGTCCTAAGTCACAGCGGCCTAAAGATCTTCTGTGGCTCTTCCAGATATAATATTACATTTTATTCTTCGGTGTCTCATCTTCAGCACGATACAACGCACCTATCTAATTAATCAATTAACCAGATACCTAACACCATATGCTAATTATTCATTGTCAATCGCAGGTCAGTGTTGCGGTTGACCCCAAGTAAGGGCCACCACAATCAGACAATAACATGTCAGGCGCAGAACACGGCGGATAGGGCTCCGAGGATGGCTACTGTACTTATTGAGGTAATTATCTTTGTTGATATATATTGTAAATACTTTACTTGTATCGTACTTACTTGTGTCGTACTTTATGGGTCTGAATGCTGGGCTGTGAAGAAGACGGATGAAAAAAGATTGCATGCAGCGGAGATGAGAATGTTGAGATGGATGTGTGGAGTGACGAGTATGGATAAAGTAAGAAATGAGTATATAAGAGGAAGTTTGAAAGTGGCGCCAGTGACAGAAAAGTTGAAAGGAAATCGTTTGGCTTGGTATGGGAATGTGATGAGAAGGGATGAAACGCATGTGACTAAAAGAGTGATGAATATACATGTTGATGGATGGAGAGGGAGAGGAAGGCCGAAGAAAAGATGGATGGATTGTGTGGGGAATGATATGAAAGAGAAGGGAGTTAATGATAGCGTGACGGTTGACAGGGGAGAATGGAAGAAGAAAACGTGTTGCGCCGACCCCAAGTAACATGGGATAAGGGCAGGAAGAAGATGATGATTTATATTGCAAATGCAGTTCCGAGCACTTTAAACTATAATGGCGAAGCGTTGCGTACCGGAGAAACAATATGCGACGCATTTTCTACATATTTTCATTCTACATTTCTAGATACTAGCCCTAGTCATGGAATTTCTTCACCCCCTATTTTTACCGAATCTTCCAGCCTATCTGATATATGTAGCATTGTAGTGAACGTTGAGGAGGTTTCTAACTTGCTTCGCAAGTTGGATACTTCTAAAGCGGCTGGCCCAGATAATATTTCATCCAAATTTCTTGTGCGATGTTCATCTTCGATTGCCCAACCTATCTCGATTCTTTTCAGAAAATCCTTGGATACTTGCGTTGTACCTGAACTTTGGAAATCGGCTTTCATAACGCCTATTCACAAAAAAGGAGTCAAAACCGAAATTGTAAACTACAGGCCGATATCCAAACTCTGTATTGTGGCAAAAATCTTTGAAAGAATCATCTATAACCAGGTGTATAGTGCTCTTAAAAATTCGTTTAGTTCCTTTCAACATGGTTTTTTGAAAGGAAGGTCTACCGTCACCAACTTAATTCTGCTCAATGATTTTATTACTGATGCCATGGATAACGGTAAGCAGGTTGATGTCGTTTATACTGATTACAGTAAAGCTTTTGATCGGATTGACCATGAGATCCTATTAACAAAGTTATATGGTATGGGAATACGGGGTGATTTACTCAGATGGTTTTCTTCTTATCTGGAAAACAGGTCCCAAGCAGTAGTATTAAGCAATTATATGTCGAGTTGGGTGCCTGTCCCCAGTGGAGTGCCCCAGGGTTCATTGCTTGGCCCATTACTTTTCATAATCTACATAAACGACATCAACTCTTGCTTGATTTCGTCCAGGTTGTTATGTTTCGCTGATGACATGAAAATCTATGCCTCAATATCATCTCATGTGGACGTGATTGCACTTCAGGATGATTTACATCGTCTGGAGGCTTATTGTCGTGAGAGTAAGCTTGATCTTAACCCTGCTAAATGTTCGGTTCTAACATATTCTCGAAAGCGCTCAATTATACCTTCATCGTATATCTTAGGGGATAAAATACTACCTAGAACGAATTGCATCCGAGATCTGGGAGTATATCACGATTCTAAGCTTACCTTTGAATTTCATGTTGATGCCATAGTCGCTAAGGCATCTAAAGCACTAGGCTTCATAATGCGGCTATCCAAGTGCTTCACTCAAGCCAAAACTTTAAAAATCCTTTACTGTACCTTTGTTAGAAGCCACTTGGAATACGCGTCTGAAATCTGGAATCCATGTTATCACAAGTACATTGATCGTATAGAGAGCATCCAGAAAAGGTTCATCAAGTATTTGTGTTATCATCAGAAAGTGCCCTACCGGTCTGAGGATTACCTCAACCTCTGTAAGAAGTATCATATATTACCCCTAATTAATCGGCGAGCAATCTCTGACTGTATTTCATTATTAAAAATTTTCAATAATTCTATTAACAACTCCGATATTCTATCCAAATTTTATTTTAACGTTCCTGGAAGGTCGAAGCGATGGAACGCACCATTGCGTGTTCCATTTACCTCTACGAATTACAGGCAAAATTCATTTATAGTGCGTGCAAGTAGAAACTTTAATGACATATGTAAACAGCATGATTTTGATCCTTTCATAACTGGTGTATCCTCGGCCAGAAAGTGCCTGAGCCTTAGCTTTTTTAATTAAGATTTTGTATACAGTTCAGGTTTTTATTCTTGTAGCGAATATGAAATGTTTTAGTTTGAGCTTGATTGTTATACTTTTTTTTTTCTCTTTCTTTTTTTGGTAGCTGTGTTGTGTTGTTCACTCTTCTTTCTTTCCAATCTGTTTTTATAAGTGATGACTTGTAATTGGCTGTCAGTCTCACACGCTATTTTTTATTCTGTTGGTTTTAGCTGTAAGTCATCCATAGTAATTAAATAAATAAATAAATAAATATTATAATGTACAGGGTTATTGGTAAAACATTTAAAACCTCTTAAGAGGTCATTGTACTCATCATTATAGAGAACTTTTACTATGGGACCAAACCTAAAATCGCGAAAAAAAATCAGATGTTCCCTACATTTTGACGAGTTATACGAACATAAATGTAGGGAACAGCAGATTTTTTTTCGCGATTTCAGGTAATTAATTAATTTAATTAATTATTATAATATATATAATAATTAATTAAATTATGGTTAAATAGCCAAGAGCCTCGACCAACACCTGAGGAAGCTCTCGTTGGGCAGCTGGATCAAGGGCTTGATCCAGAAAGCGGTACTTCTGGACACGGCCCGCATTGTTAGGAAGTTCCTCTCTCTGGAGCCCTGACCGCCGGTAGCTTGGACCCTGTTCCTGATACCGGTGGGCTACTATTTTTTATATTTTTAATTTTTTTTTATACCAATATTTAAACATATAATTTATATGTGAAATTTAATGTAATAAAGGAAATAATAATTAAATTAAATGTATATTTAATAATATATTATTCTGCTAAAGTTGAACTTATGGCAGGCTGGCAATAAAATAACACTGATTGCATTCGAACAGTCAAGCAAGTTTAGAAATGGGCTGTCAAATATTTTGCATTAGGTTTTCGTTTGGAAGAAAAGGGTGACATTATGCCCGGAGTATGTACAAGGACGTTCACTTAGAATAAACGTAAAGGATTCATAACGTTGTTTGATTTCTTAATACCTTAAAAAGGTATTGAAGTTTTGCTATTATGGTACAAATCCCCGGAAAACCTAATGTGGCTTACCAAGTTGTAAACATGAATTAACAGTGCATTAAGAACTGTTAGTGTATTTTATAAATATAGCTTTAATGTGTAAACTTTATAGCTCTACGAATGGACGACCCCTCCGAAAGTAACTTAAAACTTCGCAATTAACCCTACATCCGATTAATTAACTTTTTGGGCGGGCAAAAACATATCCAGAAGCCAACCCAACCACAGAACAGCAGGGTAATTGCGTAACACACTATCAGTAGCAATGGGTTTCATTTTGACAGGTCAACGGCATTCATTGCGTTATTTACGTTGTCGAGCAGACACATATTTCGAACATATGGAGCAATGGATTAGCAATATGCTTCAAAATGATTCAAATTGAGCGTAATCGTGTGTTACGTAATTAGGGTGCAGGACCAACTGCCAAATATGGTATCATTCATTCATAAGTCGGGCCCCAAACTAATCTTTTAGACGTAGGTGATACGGAGTATTAATCGCCCGTAACTTCGGATAAAACTACGGACTTTCTGCTTATGGAGTAGACTTCCAGGTATCTAATGCATTTCGTCAAGCTTTATAAACCGTTGCACGGTGCTCACTATTAGTTTCGAAAACATAATTTTTTTATAAATTTTTCGTTTCCCATCCCAGTTTCTAAACAGTCTTAATTTTTTTTTATCTAGCAGAACTCTAAACCTAATCTTTTTCCCAGGTGAAGTACGTGCCAAAAGTGAACATAACGATCAGCTCCGGTCAGAACGGCAAGATCCCCGAGGGGTCTGAGTTGAGGGTCCGGTGTGACGTGGATGCGAACCCCCCGGCGCAGATCTACCGGTGGTATGTGAACAACAACCCGGTGATCGGAGACTATGCTGATGAGATGGTGAGGACCTATTTTCTTTACTGATCTTCTAGTTGTAGTCTATAAAGGATCTGATGACGCTAAAAATGTATTAGATCTACATTTGCTGATTGAGACGAAAATGTATTTATACTATTTATAGGCGTAAAGTTCACTTCGTCTATAGAAAGGGGAGGATCCTCTGACCAGACGGGTGTTGTGTCTGGTGCGCCCTACTGTACAACGATTGATGTTTGGACGTTGTTTATAAACGAGTTGCACGGTAAATTTCGCTTGCGCGATGCAGGATTTTACGTGACATCAGTATGATGCGTAGTTCACATGTGGCGATGTAGATGCCGTCACATGTTTATAATTTTAGTTCTGACTGACATGTTAATCAGTCCCCATTTTTATTATTATAGGGTCTGTAAGTATTATTTTCTAGGTCAGCTATTTCGGGGCTAAGGCTTAGGTACATCCTTTCAAAACTTTCAGATTTTATTTAGAAAAACTGCCATCTTTTTTCCATTACTTATGGTGATATTTTCGAATTCTGTGTGTTACGCATTCGTATTGTACTAATATTTTTGTATTAATTTAATTTAATAAAAGCGTGCCCATGGAGTTTCTTGGCCGTTCTTCTCCATAGGTACCTACGCTTTGTATTTTCTGACTGACCGACTTCTTGACAATTCAAAAGTGCCTGTTAATGGTTTAATTGAAATAAATGCTTTGAGTTTGAGTACGCTTGTTTCTAAAGTAAACATTCAGTAATTTTAGTATCCCTATCACAAGATCTACAAGGTTTATTTAAGCTAGCACTCTACGAGACAAATTGCGACATTAATGTCTGACAGCGCAAACTGTACGCTTCACAGTTGAGGAGATTTCGCAATAAATGTCCGACCCCACACTGTGGTAGAATAGCATTTACGTTCAAGTGTAAAGAGTTTGTTTACAATCTCTATTTGTGTTTATCTATACTATCTTTACCCAGTCTGTGTGACTGTTACCTTTTCAAGACTAAACGGCTGAATGGGTTTCGATGAAACTTGGCACACATGGACTAAGCATCGTTTTTATTCCGGTAGTACGTTCCTATGTGACATTTTCCGATATCCGCGACGGGGAAGTCGCCTGCAAAAACAAATATCTACTGCTACAAATAGTTCTCGTTACAAAATAATGAAAGACTAGCATTTTCCCGCGGCTTCGCTCGGGTATGTAAGAATTTGACAATCAAATTAGGCTTAAATAAAAAAAAAAAAAAAAACTCTAAACTAAAGTTTCTAATTCAATCATGATTCGAAAGACACGTGGGGCCATCTATTATAATAATAACGTTATTGTTGTATTCCTCGGGAACAGTACTTTTTTTCGGGATGAAAGGTACCATAATATGTCCATTTCTGTACACCTGACAACGTATAATTATGCAAAATTTCAGGATGATCGGTTCAGTGGTTTAGTCGTGGAAAGGTAACAAATAACATAGGTACAAACTTACTTTCGAATTTATATTTTTAGTTAGGATAATTAAAAAATAATTTTTTTATTATTTTATATAAGTATAATTATAATATTAATATATACAATATAGTTAGGATTACCTTAGATGGGTAATATGGTAATTAGAAGAGACCAAGAGGTATCGTGTTACGTAGTAACTGATTTGTGGAGGTCTGTTAAACAGTCGCTCCATTTAAACTACCAGTGACCAGCCTACTTAGGTGGAATGAGCTATCAATAGAGTCAGTCCCTTTTTTTTTTTGTTAATGGGTTGAACCTGCAAAAGGCACCCGACATCGTGGCAGGGAGGTCGGTGGGTGTGGGATTTTTACCTCACTAAAACCACCCGGTGATCACCATCAGCACATAGGGGTGGTCCCGGTTCCTCATAAAAGACCAATTCCGGAACCCCCCCGTGCAACGCCTGTAAGGCACATCCCTGGGGAGACTGTAAAGGGGCCTCCCTGAGCCTCGCTATGCACGGCAGCACGTGACTACTGTGCCACCATCTTCCCATCTTCCCTGGGGTAATTTGGTGAGCGGACAGAGTCCCCACTCTGTGCGCCCGCGACCCCAATGGTCCACCTACCTAATTTGGTAAGCGGGTTTCGGTGTATTAAGCGCCAAGGCGGTTGTCACCCCGCCTACTTCTCCGAGCAGGATCAGCCGATCCCGATCTCACAGAAGGAGGCTACCACCGTCCAGTTCTCTATCTCTGCCAGCATAACCCTCACTACTGCCGGCAGAGACAGGTCTCACCCGATCCTGGCAACCAGGACCTGCCGCTCGGAGGCCCACGCAGAGTGTCAGTCCTTAGCTTCAGATGAATGGCAACTCACTTCATGCTCACTTCACCTGAGTTTTCACGTTGAGATTTTTAGAATAGCACCGCTGCTACATTCGTTTAGACTGGAAGCCTGGTAGATTCACAAGGGAACACAGTCTGTTGCCACATTAAAACTTTCAACTAACAAAGTAAACCTCTTTACAAACCACGCAACAGCAGCAACAAAGCAATAGCCAACTCGTTAATAAAGCAACAGAGAGCAATTCACGTTAAGTTAGCAATTCAACTGAATTTCACGGTGTGCGCAACTCATTCATGCATTAACTATATTATGCGATGTACTGAAAAATTTAATGTTTGCTGCAGTCATACGGGAAAATGGACGGCTGGAATATACAAATGTAATATTACATTTTGTAGGCTGTGTAACGGGGAATAAGAGGTTTATGAAGAATTAGCACTTGAGTTATCGTGAACTTATTAAACACGCCTTTTATAAAACATAGTTTAAAGAATGAAAGCCTCGATTAAAAATTAAACAACCGACTATTTTTTCTTTCTTTCTCTCACTATGGTTTTGTAGCACTTAACAGTTTTGAAACTATGAAAATTCACATAGTGAGAGTTGGTGTATTGTTTTCACCAGGTGTGGTAATTACAGTCAATACACATCGTCTTATTATAATTTATTTAATAAAACTGTATGCAGAAGTATAAATACTGGAAAAAGGCGGACTTAATGCCTGAGGCAGTTTCTTCCAGTCAACCATAGGGTGATGCAGAGACAAATCATGGCAGGTGCAACATACGGGATAGAAATAACTATAAAATAAAATACAAGAACTTTAATACTTAGATATAAACACATAATTATAAACAAAAGTCGATCAGTAGAGGAAAAAACGAATTACATTATTAAATCACACTAATATTATAAAGGCGAAAGTTTGCGAGTGTGTTTTTATGTTTGTTACTTCTTCACGCTCACCAATTTTGATAAAATTTAGTATGAAGGTAGCTGACACCCTGGATTAACACATAGGCTACTTTTTATCCCGCTATTCAAACGGGATCGACACTTATGGGGGTGAAACCGCGGGGCGCAGCTAGTCCATGTATATAATTGACTTGCAGCAATTTATTTATTGTTTTCTGTACGAAACGAAACTAGATCATTATTATCAGAAGACACAGGAAAATGGCTGAATTTATTTAACATATAGAGGTATGAGGAACAGGGTGTAAAGTTCACTCAACCTCCATAGAAAAGGGAGGATCCTCCGACCAGACGGGTATTATGTCTGGCGGGCAACTGCCCAATGATTCATGTCGGGCCGTTGTATCTATGTTAATTGCGCGGTAAACTCTGCTTGCGCGATGCAGGATTTGCGTGACGTGGCGTTGTAGATACCGCTACAAACGATTTTTTTATGCGTCGTGTTTGCCGCAAGTTAACGTTTTTTCTTCTTTCTTTTCTTTAACGTATTATTTTGTTTTAGATCATCTTCAACGTGACTCGAAAGCATCATAATGCTGTGGTCAGGTGCGAAGTAAGCAACTCCGTGGGGAAAAGCGATGGAAATACTACATTAGAAGTTACTTGTAAGTATACATTAGAAGGCATAAAGTCCGCCTTTGTACCTTTTTTGTGTGCGTAAGATTATAAAAAAGTTATAAATACCGGATGACTTTTTGTACCGGTTCCAAATTTTTAAAGGGTGTTCTACCCATGATTACGAACAACTTTCACTATGCAAGGGTGACTGCTGAATGTGGGGGGTCCTGGGTTCGATTTCCGGTTCAGGCAAAGTGTCATTGGATTTTTCCGCTAGGAATTTCTTAGTAACAGCCCGGACTTTGGAAGTTAGCGGTGTGATACCCCCGCGCCTCGGAGAGCACGTAAAGCCGTTGGCCCTGCGCCTGAACTCTCTCCGGTCGTGTCGGATTGCCGTCCCATTGGACTATGAGAGTGAGGGAAGAGGGAGTGCAGCTGTGTCTGCGCACACACTTGTGCTCTATAATATCTCCCGCGCCGTTGCTAGTCTCCGCTGAGACTGGTCGCCATGGCCGAAATACGGTCTGGAGGACTTCCACGGCCTGGAAATAAGAGGGGAGGGATTCGTAAAATTATTTTTATCCAAGGTTCAGAAATCTGCTTTTTGAGTTAAAACTATTGATTCAACTAAATCAAACTAAAATACTCCAACTGTCCAATTTTTTTTTATATCCTATGTACAGACGCCAGCTCAAGCTACTACAATCTGTCAAATTTATTTAATGGATTTTCAACTTTATCGCTAAATTATAAGGTTCAAAGTTGATTGGGAAAATTTTACAGTTTCGGGTAGCTTAATGTGGTGGCGTCAAACGCGTCATACCCCGGTTTCCTAGTGGGAGAAATAGCGCGTGATGTTTATACCGATGATACAACAACCATCACAATGTGCGCGGGTCTTGTGACGTCACTGCGCACTAAAGACTGATTTGTTGGACAGAAAAATGTATTGGAAGATCGGGAAAGTCAAACAAACGAATAACGAGTTTTTCTGAAAGTCTTATACGTAGGGTTTTGATTGTTTCGTGAGTTCTTCTGAGCAGTGGTGACCCAGTGGTAACGGCCGCAACTTACGAGTTGTAGGTCGTAGGTTCGAACCCAGACAGTCGCTTTACTTTGTGTAAATTATTTCATCACCGCTGCTCTCAAAACGGTGAAGGAAAACATCGTGAGGAAACCGACATGTGCTAGAACCAAAAATTCGAAGACATGTGACATCTGTCAACCCGCACTGGGCCCGCGTGGTGGATTACACCCCACTCCCTCTCACCGAGAGGAGGCCTGTGTCCCAACAGTGGGAACATTATAGGCTGATTATGAATAACAACTCAAACACACTAATTATAAAACACAGTTGCACTTGCACTACTGATCACTCTAAAGTCGCACTTGGAGATTGCTTCTGATGTATTCGCTTGTATCGCTTATCCAATTTGCCCCATGTCGCGGCCCATACCAGCCTTATATAGGGCCTCCAGATTGTTCCAGAAACTTCTACTGTAGAAACATCTAGAATGTTCGAGTACATACCGGCCCCGACTGACCAGATGTCGATAGTTCTAGAAAGTTCTAGCATCGAAATTTCTAGAAGGATCTTGACTCTACTAGTTCTGCTACTCGATACTAGATGGCGCTAGTGGCGTGCAACAATATTACAATTGAGAATAATTACAAGGAGGTACAAGTGGCTCTCGACTTCGTTATGTTTCTTTTTACACCCGTTATAGTGCGTTTACGGACACTAATCAGGGGTCCTAAAAAGGCCACTTTGGTGCATCATAAAAGGATTACATTATGAATTATAATATGGCGACGACCGCGACCGTTTTCTTTTTTTCGCTGCACTACGTAGGTACAATCAAAGAGATTGGGATTGGATTTGGATTGGATTGATTGGTATTTTAGCACAGACAAAAAATAATAACTGAAAAATGCTTCACTAATGGGATTTCATATGATTAACTTAACAGTTAACTGTCCATTATGATTCTGCCAAAGTGGCCTTTTTAGGCCCCCAGTAATCAGTTTCACGAACATTCTGTTGCAAACTATCCTAGGTGTTTCGTGTGGCAGTCAAAACAATTTGAAAGTAGCGCAGAACACAATTGCTTAGAACCAATGCGGTAATTGAGTTGCCTTCTTTTACGGTAGTGGGAACAATCTACATTAATGTGTATTAAAACCTATATGTGTAGTAGGTGTATTAAAACTATTAGAAGCATAATATGGCCCAACGGGGGTATTAATCGTGTATTTGATAAGGTCCAATATGACCGATATTATTAACGTGTACCTACTTTAATTAACCATTAAATCCTTGTGAAATAGTTATAAAACCGGCCAAGTGCGAGTCGGATTCGCACACGAAGGGTTCCGTACCACAAGGCATAAAACGCCGAAAAAAACGTTTCTTTTATACCCCTTTAAATTTTTAACTTTATTTTATTTTTAACAACAACAGAAATACATCATCTGTGAAAATTTCAACTGTCTAGCTATCACGGTTCATGAGTTACAGCCTGGTGACAGACAGACGTATGGAGTCTTAGTAATAGGGTTCCGTTTTTTCCCTTTGGGCACGGAACCCTAAAAACTATCTTCGTTTGCAGTTCCCATACAACAAACGTGTTTTTATCGGCGTTTTTGCGACTCGCACTTGGCTAGTTTTTTTACAATCTACTGACATATCAATGTATTCCCAGACCCACCGACATTCAGAACGCGGCCTCAGAACGTAGAAACTGACATCGGGTCCAGTGTGGTCCTCAGCTGTGACGTGGACGGTCAGCCACAGCCGGAGATCAGGTGGCTGTTCCACGAGCCGGGACGGATAGGGGTAAGTGAATACCATGGTGGAATACCAGATACGTGAACATTATCCGTCAAAAGTTGGCCGTAACATCTCAGCACTGATTTGCTGGATTCGTTTTCTCCTCTACCGATAATTTGTTTCTCCCTAAAGATTTTGTTTATATGTATGTATCTATCTATGTATTAGTATTTATTCTTGTATTTTATAGTCATTTCCTAGCTATTTATCCCTTTTGTTGCACCTGCCATGTTTTGTCTCTGCATCACCCTAAGGTTGACTGGTAGAAAATGACTCAGGCATAAGTCCGCCTTTGTACAGTATTTCTTTTACTTGTGTATAAAGTGTTAATAAATAAATAAATACTTTAAGTAACCTGCCGGTCGATTCTGTAAAAATCTCACCGTAAAAACGTAGGTGAAGTGAGTTTGTTTTTGCTAAGAATTGACACTATTGACAGCTCACTCCACGCTCACTTCACCTAAGTTTTCACGGTGAGATTTTTACAGAATAGCACCGCTGGACGAATAATAAATATAATCAGATTAGTGATATTTTAAGATGAAACATTAGGTTTTTAGTTCCCTGTAGTTTAAAGAAATATACTCGTAGATGAATGATGTTTTACGTACATTACGTCAAGTCTATAAGTATTCGTCTCGATGACTAATATTGGATCAAACCGCAAAAACATGTGGTAAAATTAGATCACTCATAATTCATATTTAGAAACTTTAGTATTACTAAGTGATTTGTTCTGCCTGTGTGGTCCAGATGGTCTCAAATATTCTAGCTGTCTATACTCCATTTGTAATAGCATTAGAAAAAAGAGGCTCGCAGAAGCAGGAGTACGAAACCTTTTATTTTCAAGTTAAGTTCAAACGATTTTAATAAATAATGTATGTGCTTTTTTGTAAGTAACAATGTATGGCATACAATAAAGCATATTCCATCCATCTACTCGTCACAATGGTTGGATAGGTACATAAAATGAAACAATTTTTAGTAACAATCAGTTTATTAAAAACAACTTTATCACAATGGCATGTCCTTATTATGTTTTTAACAAACCAAATAAATACGACACAAAACGCTACTTGACTGATGGTGACAAGTCATAATTTTAACTATGATAATTTAGAATGCCAGAGGATTAACAAAAATACACTTTCGCAAGCTAAATACCAACTATAAAAACATTTTCCAGAAATGCAATAGCAATAAATCTCATCTCGCACTTCTACGAGATGAGATTTATTGCTATTAAAGAAGAGAAAAAGTTTTGCCACCTTAATGATAATAATGGAGATGATAGATGTTCCATTCCCAATTATTCATCATCCTCTGATGATGATGATGAAGAAGTTTCACCAACGTTAATAATAAATCTTTCTACAACATTATCCAAAACCTTTCCTCTTCTTTAATTGTATGAGCAATGCAAGATTGCCATTTCTCTGCAGTTATGTTTATGAGTGCTTGCCGCTTCACTTCTTCTAATTTAAAACTTTTATTGTTTTGGGCTACATACCCCTTCATTTGAGCCCAAACTAATTCTATTGGGTTGAGCTCGCAGTGGTAAGGGGGGAGGCGCAATACTAATATATTTTTTTCTTTAGCCATCTCATCCACAGCAAACTTTTGGTACAAATGTTTTATTTGTTTCACTTTTTCTAATAAAGTGGCCCTAAAGTCTTTTTCCTCAAAAGGAATATTTTTGTTTTTTAGCCACTCTTGAATATCTGCCTTTCGTGTGGCTGTAGTTGGCAGCTTCTCCACTTTCCTCAAATGATATGGCGCATTATCCATAACAATAACAGCACCATTCTCAATTTTTGACAATATTAATTTGAACCACTTTTCAAAATTGTGTGCATCCATTTCAGAATGGTACTCTCCATCACCCTTTTTGGCTTCAAATATTAATTCACCATCCATTAAAAACCCTTCTGTAGATCCTGTGAAATGAAATAAAAGCAAATCAATAATTGTGCACCGGTGGCATAGATTACTTGACTGCTGGAAATAGATCTCAACCTTTAAATAGCAACCGAAATTGACTGCATCATTACTGTCCTTGAACAGGTAAATCTATTACCATAAACCCAGAATCTACCCATAAACATCTTTCTCCGAGGGGAGGCATTAAATTAAGACTTAATTTCAGTGACAACGGAGAGATTATTTTATTCATGATTTGTTATGTAACAATGGTAAAGTAATTTAAAAAAAAAATACATATAAATCAAGTTTTACCAATATGGCCAATGATAAGCCGCCTTCCTTTTCCAGTTAGCTTGCAGAATCTTGTCCAACGTTGGTAACTCATTATCAAATAAAAAAGAATTATTTTTTCTTGGTATTCCACTTAACGTAATATCATCATAATCATCAGATTTTGAGTATTTCCGTTGGCGAGGAGGTGGCGATTGCAGGCGACCTTCTGTATTGTACTCTTTGAGTACATTATAGACTGTTGCACGAGATATGCCTATAAATTAAGATTAGTAATGTATGTTATTACCTTACAATGCATGTTACTTTCAAATACATTTATTTTTTAAGGTAATCATTATATGATCCTTACCCGCAATTTCTGCAGTTTTGTTAATTAACTGCGTTCTATAAACAGGAGTACCTTCGGGCCCCCTTAACATCTTCATAAATATTTATCACTATTCTTTTTTCTGTAGAACGAAGCGGTGTTTGCTTTATTCTATTTTTCTTAGGAGACAATATTTTAACATCGTGATCTACTTTGGGGCCTCGTTTTTTTCGCTGCTGACACTGATCAGCGCTACTAGCAGTTCCAGAGCGCACATGTTGCGCTTGCAAGCCACTCGGGCCTACACCGGGATCGTCCGTGTCCATAGTTCAACAAAACGATAACAAAACAATAACAACAGAAAAACCAGTAACAAATAACAACTAAACCACGAAAAAACAGCAATAACAAGTATCCACAAGTGAGTGAATGACAATTTGACAACTGTTCTGCAGATTATTTACGCAATTTGACGTATGGACGGATGATATCATAAACCGACAAAATAAAAAAACACGTGCTGCCACCACTTAGAAGGGAATATGTAACATTTTAGATTTGGTAGAGTTATAGTGACATGAAAAACGTTCCGGGTCCTGTCCTCCCCTGCTTCTTTTAGATTTTAAACCTTGACACGACAATATTTTATGTAAAAACTAAATAATATTAAATGAAAGCCTTGTAATTTCAGAAGGTAGATAGGTTAAATAAGTACAAATAAGTGTGACAGCTGTTACTTAAATTTATTATATTTAACTCCACATCAATCTTGACTGTAATAATGTTTGTTGCACTTTTATTACAAAGTGTGCCCCTAAAAGAGTCTTTTTTTACTTCTGTCTAATGCTATTGTAAATGGAGTATAGGTAGGGACTATACAGGGTCATATTCTGGCTGTCTAGGTAGGGACTGTACAGGGCCATATTCTAGCTGTCTAGGTAGGGACTATACAGGGTCATATTCTAGCTGTCTAGGTAGGGACTATACAGGGTCATGTTCTAGCTGTCTAGGTAGGACTATACAGGGTCATGTTCTAGCTGTCTAGGTAGGACTATACAGGGTCATGTTCTAGCTGTCTAGGTAGGACTATACAGGGTCATATTCTAGCTGTCTAGGTAGGGACTATACAGGGTCATGTTCTAGCTGTCTAGGTAGGACTATACAGGGTCATGTTCTAGCTGTCTAGGTAGGACTATACAGGGTCATGTTCTAGCTGTCTAGGTAGGACTATACAGGGTCATATTCTGGCTGTCTAGGTAGAGACTGTACAGGGCCATATTCTAGCTGTCTAGGTAGGGACTATACAGGGTCATATTATTCAAGCTGTCTAGGTAGGGACTATACAGGGTCATATTCTAGCTGTCTAAGTAATACCGGGCCAAATTAAAATATTTAGCGAAACTCTGCAGACGTGATGGGTGACGATATTTAAACACGGTAAAATAAAAAAGATTTGATATTTTTTCTTGGGTCAACGACCGCTTGTAGTGATGTTACTGGAAGTATGTGTAGATGCAGCGGTATTGTCCGAAAGGGTTACCGCTACCCCGGAACATAAAAGGCTAAGGAAGGAACACGGGTGGGTTTTAGTCAGTAAGAGTCTGACATTCCCTTCCGCTCCACCCAGAGCTGGGTGTTGATGATTTCCCACCCTCAAAAAAAAACAAAGTATGTGTTGATAAAATTTGTTTTTGTTTTATCGTGTACCTATAGTAGATATCAAAACCCATCATCTGTGAAGTGTGAAGATTACGCAATAATTTTTTTTTTTTATATAGTCGATGTCATTTTGTCAGTATCGATTCGATCAATCCAATTTTAATCGATTATTTAAATTTTTTGGTAATGGTAGTTCATGCGCTAACACCACACAAAAAGTTACAAAAAAAAAAATTAAACTAAAGTCGTTGCAAATCACGACTGCGCCATGTGACTTATGTCATATACGTAAGGTTTAATTTGCAATGACAAAAACAACTATACCTAAAGTAGACAGTGTTACGTGAACGTGTGCTATTTCCAGCAGGTCAAAGGAAAGGCTCCGAACTTGAAGGTCTACGTGAACCGGGAGACAGCTGGGCGGTACATCTGCAAGGTCATCGAGGAGGGGTACCCTGAGATCGAGAGTGAAGCCACTATTTTTATAAAGAGTAAGTTTTACTTCATTTTCGATGGATGGATGTAAGAGTGCGTCCAAATCTGGCTAATGTGCCGCGAATGTGCAGCTCGCGAGCCGCTTGCGAGCTGCCCGCGAGCTGCGCGCGTGCAGTCACGGCAATGGTTAGGTGCGCCTCTTTAGCGCAACTCATGCAAGGCTAGTATAAGGCGTGCGCGCGGCACGCGATCTGCGCGCACTCAATTCTCGCACTTACAGTTCCGTTTACTGGCTCAGTACTTTCGCGCCGCCCGCGCGCTGATCGCGTACGGCGCAGGAGCGGCGCACGAACAGAAATGCACGCGCGCAGCTCGCAAGCGGCTCGCGAGCTGCACATTCGCCAGATGTGGACGCACCCTAAAACTGGAAAGATGTTAATGATACGATCGCGAGAAGTAGAAGTAGGTTTGATATGCATTTCACTTAACGTCTTTCATCTGCCTAGCCTTTTCCCAACTAAGTTGGGGTCGGCTTCTAGTCTAACCGGTCGCAGCTGAATTCCAGTATTTTACATGGAGCAACTGCCTATCTGACCTCCACAACCCAATTACTGGGTAATACGATACCCCTTGATAAGGCTTACATAACTCACTTTACGTCATTATACCTACTTCAAAATTATGTCTTTCTGCCAGTTTGGTGTGTTTTTACTCCTAAAGTACGGAACCACATTGATTTTGATTAGGTAACTTTTTTTTTTTTAACCGTATGATTTAGAAGCCTACTTACCTACTTCTGGTTCTTCCTAGGCAATGTTTCAAAACTTGAAAAGGGATGTCGCATGTATAAATAATATCTAGGTACTTACATATGTTTAAAAAGATGGACATAAATACCTAGCTCTTTTACAAGAAAATAATCAATATTATTGTCATGACTAGGTTGCATTACCGTACGCTTTAAATAAAATATGCTTTGTAATTTATCTAATTCAAACTAACATGCAACAGTAGCAACTGTCTTTGACTTTTTAAAATTACCTTATTGTTTGCCTCAAAAAATAAGTGCAAATTTAATTATCTCATATCATGAAAGTTCACAGAACGTTAACCCTGTTGACTTTGAAAAGGAGTTTTGCCTTTCAATATTTGGCTTTCTGTGCTAAGAGTAATATAAGCTTAAACAAGGAAAATCATTTAATTAAGTTGAACTCTTCCAAAATTAATAGACACATAATACTGCGGGGTAATAATTGCGTAACACAATATCAGTAGCAATGGGTTTCATTTTGACAGTTCAACAGCATCCATTGCGTTATTTACGTTGTTGCGCAGACAAACTTTTCGAACATAAGAAGCAATGGATTAGCAATATCCTTCAAAATGATTTGAAGATTGATTGAAAATTGATTCAGATTGAAATTGATAGTGTTTTACGCAATTAGGGTACAGGGTGACATCGGACATTGACGTGCAACCTGTTAAGTACAGACGCCAGCACATCCAGCTACTACAATCTGTCAAATTTCTGTAATAGATTTTCAACTTTATCGGTAAAGCATAAGGTTCAAAGTTGATTGGAAAAATTTGACAGTTTTGGGTAGCTTGATGTGTAGCTGTACCATGGATACAGTGCATGATTCTAAACCAAATCCGAATAAAATTGTTGTCTTGCAGTTTTGTATAAAACAGTAGTAGGCTGATAGTATTATATTCACAGATGTAGATAGACCTAGATAACGCAAGTATCACGATCTGTATGAAAACCAAGCGTGCCATGTTTTGACTACCTACTATGACGTCACTCAAGCACTGTTTAGTGATGGGAAAATCAAATCGATACAAAGACGCCGCCGCGTGCGACACCCGTTTCTATAACTATGTTAGTACCACAGTTGCACTAAGTCTTTGTGCGTTCTGGTGCCACTTGCCAATTGGGGCTGAGCCGTTGTATAAATAATTTTAATACCAAAAGTTGATGCTTTACTGGAACCGTGGTCTTCTTAGCAACCATGCCACTTCGTCATCTATTAGATTAAACCCTCATATTTTTCTTCTAGGTGCACCAAAGATCCTCTCAAATAGGACTCAGTTCGGTATGGAGGGAGAAAGCGTTAGAATAGAATGTGCTGCTCGGTCAGTGCCTAAACCTGATGACATCAGGTGGTACTTCGAAGGTCGGGAGATCAGCGTGATTCAAGATCCGGTAAGCACCATCATATTTAGCATGTTTAATGTACAAAGCGAGATCAGTAATACCCACTGAGCATACTTCTACAGCACTATAAGTATTTTTAAATCACAACGCGACGCGCTCTTTACTTGTAGTTGTGGCGACATCTACATTGCCACATGGGAAGTACGCATCATAGTGACGTCACGTAAAATCCTGCATCGCGCAAGCAGAATTTGCCGTGTTACTAGCATATTACATATATATACGTCTCGTCTAGAATAATGACTATGAATCTTAAAACAAACATTTATGTATATTCCCAATCGGTGTAATCCTAACAATATAAATAGTATTGTCGTCTCGACAAAAATGTAAGATTTTTCGTACGAATTCGCGATCTCAATATATCTACTGTTGTTTGTACACGAGAAAGCTCTTGACTTAGGTAATCCCTTAGTTGATTTTTATGGCTCTCGAGGGTACACTGAAAGTCACCAAGCCTGACCAGACTTGCTATGTCAAAAAAATTAGTTAACATTAGGTTTAGGTAACATTGAGTTGAGTTTAAGAGTTGCATATAATATATGCAACTCTTGAGGTGAGGAATAGGTCCCTATTCCCCACTCAATAGCTTCAAGCTATCATGGAAAGTTTCTTTCTTCCATTGAGACACACAAAACAACACTAAGCGTAATAGTATAATCAGCCTATAATGTTTCCACTGTTGGGAAGCAGACCTCCTCTCAGTGAGAGGGAGTCGGCTGTAATCCAGCACACAGGCCCAGTGAGGGTTGATATTTGTCACATGTCTTTGAATTCTTAGTTCTAGGACAGGCCAGTTTCCTCACGATGTTATGTTTTCCTTCACCGTTCTGAGAGCAGTGGTGATGAATAATTTACACAAAGTAAAGCACTTGTCTGGGTTCGAACCTACGACCTACAACTCGTAAGTCGCGGTCATTATCACTGAGCCACCACTGCTCCACAACACTTAGGCAGCTTTTATCAAACCAAATTCCTTATTAAAATTCTCTTACAGGATTACGCAACACTAGAAGAATCGTTACCAGACGGCGTGATAAAATCCAGCCTGGTAATCAGAGCAAGCCAATCAAAGCACTATGGACAATATAACTGTAGTGTCACAAATGAGTATGGAAACGCTAACTCTGCCATCATGTTGAAGCCTTTGAGTAAGTCGAAAATGTCAGTTTTTGAGTTGTCATTTGCAGGTTTCAAATTGCGAATCCACTTTCTATCACAAGACGAAGGGTCATTCATCATTCGTTCATCATTCATTTGTTCATTCATTCGTTGTCTGCTCGCCAATGTAAATTACGCAATGAACGTTGTTGAGCTGTCAAAATGAAAGGCATTAATATTATAAATGTGTTAGTTAAATTAAATCTAAGTCGAATCTATCTGGCTGGTATTAAAATTCGATCGAAAGGGCTTTGAAGGTCCGTGGCATACATAATGGCCGCCATTTTTTTAACGTGTCTCCTTTCCGAGGCGTCACGTGACGCTTTACGTTGTTTGGTATGTTTTATGTTCACATTGATGTCAGCTATCAATTTCAGCTGTTCCCTACATTTTGACGAGTTATACGAACATAAATGTAGGGAACAGCTGATTTTTTTTTCGCGATTTCAGGTTTGGTCCCATAGTAAAAGTTGTTCATAATGATGAGTACATTGACCTCTTAAGAGGTTGCTGGTGTTTTACAAATAACCCTGTATAGGTTTAGTGCGGGGGCATTTTGAAAAAAAAAAAACAAAATGGCGGACACCGTATGCCAAGGCTCTATATAAAAATCTTCAATCTCCATTGACCCGTGTGAATACCACATTGTCATTTTTTTCCCCATAATTAGAGTTAATCTCATTTTGGGGCGAATACTGTTGCCTCAGTATCTAATATATCGTTTGAAGCGAAGACTGTGTCAATTCTCCGGTCGCCTTGTTCCTATAATAAGTAGTACAGGACAGGAGATCACGACGGACAGATTAACTGTTTTGCAAGTGTTCTTGAAGAGCCCTTTTGTTCAAGTAGGCTGGGACTGTGTTCAGTCTTTGCCACACATTGATTTACTGTACATTTTTCGGTTTATTTAATTAGCAATGCTAAGATGTCAGTAACAAATAGCCTACGGGTTTAGGGAATCTAGATTTTCTAGTTTATATTATTTTTTGTTACTTATTCCGAAATTCTGAACAAAGAAGTTGGACAGTTAAAATAAAAATCCCAGACAGCGACAACTTTATTAGAGCTTCTAAAAACTTATACTAGATGGCTCTGTATTAAAAACGCGTATTAAATTCACACATTTTGACTTCCTCTGTCCCTTTCTATTATAGTATAAACGTGTGTGTATGCGTGCGAGTATAGTGTACGGAACTTCGTTCCTAACGGGGGTCCCCCGAACGCACACCTTTTTTTTACTATTTCTAAAAGGTTTCCGTTGACTACCATCTTAACTAATAGTAAGCGATAAAGGATTCTGACAGTTATCCTTCTTTCCAGAAACCCTACCCCTCTACATAATCCTGATCGGCGTGACCTCCGGCATCATAATCTTCTCTGCCTTCATCATTCTCGTGGTGGTCTGCCACAGAAGGAGACGGAAGAAGGGCCAGATGAATGAGAAGCCTGACGTCACGGTGACCACAGGAGATGTTTATAACAAGGAGAGTGACAGGAGCTCTAATATCAGTGACCTGAAGCTGCAGCTGCCGCAAAGTGATGGGAGTTATGAGTTGGTGAGTTTTTAAGGCGTTGCCCAAACGTAGAACACTGCGAAACCACAACCACCGTGTTAGGCGTATTTTGGTACATATTACAACTTACAAGCCAGAAAAAAAATTTGTGTATTGTCAAATTTGCGTTTTCCGCTTGACTCGCCACCCGCTCCCGCTGCCCACCCCGCACCACTGTAATCGCACACAGACCTTATAAGCGGTATCTTTATGAATTTGAGAATTTCATTAAAAGAAGCAATAAAAATCTAAATAAAAATAAAAAATCTAAAAATAAATAAAGTTCGTAGAACAATAATATCATCATGTATTAATTTAAAGTTAGTCAGTAATTATCTTTAAGAATCTCTATTAATTTGAAAAGTGTTTTTAGAGGTTCAATATAAAGCCCAAGAAATGTTTGAATAAAAAAAACATTATTTTTAAAGTTATCTAGTTTAGTACGTGTTAATTGTCTACATTATTTATATATACTTTATTGTACACCACAAAATACATAACATGAAAAAAGATACATCAACATTAGAAAATATACAATGTACAATGGGCGGCCTTATCGCTTTCTGCGATCTCTTCCAGGCAACCTTGGTATGGACAGTGATTTTCCTGGACATAAAATGGGGCTGTCATTGGTACAAATATTATGTATACAATACACTAAGATAGATACACAGATATATACATATCCAAAATTATAGATACATAAATACATACATACTAAATTATATAAGCAACGAAAATAAAAGAAGACGGTAGATGATTGCAGTTAGGACAAAAAGATCACACAAGTAGTGCTCCTTCACGAGCCTTTTGAACAAGTGTAACGACTGCGCGCGTTTAATATCAACTGGCAATGCATTCCACAAACGAGCATTATCTACATTTAGAGGGAGCAGTAATATCTACCTAACTGCTATGACCCAGCGGTTAGGTAGATAGATATTCTACATCAGACTATTCTCTCCCCAGGACTACACCAGCTCCGACCGTTCAGACAGCAAGCTGCACGCAGGTCTACCCCTGGCTGGCCCTGTGCCTCTCCCGAACATGCGCCATGATGACCCGCTGATGCAGTTCCGGTACAGCAATGACTACTCCGACCCTACGTATAGTGATCATTATTTTAAGGTCAGTGATATTCATTGTTCATAATTTATCATCATCAATATTATTTTCAGCCGTCCAGTTTATGACTCTTTGAATTTGGCGTCGAGTTGCAACGACACGACAGGCTACGGACGCACGCGCACACCCGATGACAGTCGCATGCGAGTCATGCGACAGGTCAGCATCTTATCGGCGAGCTGCGAGTGTGCGCCATGTCTTAGTAAAAGAGCATGACTGTCCAATTCTGATTTCGTCTATAAAAGTTTTATAAGAATACGATTTGTTTTATAAAAAAAAGGCTGTTTTCGTTACAAAACGAATTTAATAAATGTAGATCAAAATAGAAAATTGGTGCTCAAAGAGCGCTTTATCACAGAGCGCTTGTTTTCATTTTTACTTTTAGTACAAATAAAACCTCAGCTAATGTAATTTCAAAGGAAAATAAAACGTATTTTCACAAGCCCGAACTCAGATCTAACTACAAAAGCGAAAAAGAAACCAATTTGACAGTCGCAAGTTATCTGAAATAATACCTTTTGTGTGTAAACACAATAAAATTGGTGCAGAAATTCCACTTTACACAAGCCAGTAAATTTCGTAATTTAAAACGATCAAAATCTGGTCGCAGTCTCACCTCGGCGACAAACAAAATGTCAAAAACTGCGATGCTATTCTGTAAAAATCTCACCGTGAAAACTTAGGTGAAGTGAGCGTGGAGTGAGCTATCAATAGTGTCAACTCCTAGCAAAAACAAACTCACTTCACCTAAGTTTTCACGGTGAGATTTTTACAGAATCGACCGGCTGGTCAAAAATGTAGGGAAATCAGAGGTATTTCTGACAGATTGATACTAAAATTACAAGAATTGCCCCATAGGAGTATTTGTTTTAGCGTGGATACGTAACAAACCAACAAACTTACGTTCGCATTTATAATACAACTAGCTTCGCCCCACGGTTTCATCCACATAAGTTTTGATCCCGTGAGAATATCGGGATAAAAAGTATACTATATGTTAATCCTTTTTATAAACTATTTGTGTACCAAATTTCATTCAAATCCGTTCAGTAGTTTTTGCGTGAATAAGTAATAAACATACAAACACACTCACAAACTTTCGCCTTTATAATATTAGTGTGATTAGTCAGGAATTAGGATTACTATTTTAGCTTTTATTATACCTAATCCACCTATCCTCCCCTTATCCCCCCTATCCCTTATTCTCGTAGTTTACCTATATCCAGCAACACTGCTTTTTTTTTTTTTTTTTTCGGATGGGAAATCATCTAATGACCCCTCCCGCTTTGGGTGGAGCGGAAGGGAGTGTCAGACTCTTACTGACTAAAAACCACCCGTGTTCCTTCCTTAGCCCTTTATTAGTTTTATTACGCAATATACTGCCTTAGACTTTTAATGGACTTTCTGCACATATCCTGCAGTATGACCTACTGCGGTAAAATAAAGGTGGTGTTACATGTTTCATGGCAGAGCCCCGCAGGCTACGTGTACGACTACCCGCAGGGGTACGCCCCCCCGCCCCACCTCCGGGTACAGTCGCCCCCCCTCGAGCCGCCCAGTAGGTAAGTACATGATTATTTTATTTTGATTTTCTTTATAGTCGGAGTTAAGAGGGATTTAGGGTCGTCATCCACTTAGCGCCATGGTAACTGGTAAAAGTAGCCTCTTCTAACCGCCTTTGATTTTTTTAAATAGGCTATTTGACTGGTTTCTGATAAACATCTCAGATTATTTAATGGTGTCTAACGAGCCCACAAAAACCTATTACTTCAAATTGCATAATGTATTTCTTTTAGAAAATAGTAAATAAAAATGTACTGTTTAAATAAGCCGCCAAAACGCTATCTTTAACAATATGGCGTCGTGACGTCACAATACACGTAAACAAACGTTGAAACGGTCGAGATACTAGACAAAAGTCATCTGTTCTGTCAACGATAGACAGAAATTGACTATATCATGACGTCATCATAAGTTCAGCCAATCCAGACCGTTTTCGATTACGTGGCGCCAGATTTAAAAAGATGAAGTTTTTTCGGGATTTTTTAAATAAATAATACATTGTTTTGTAGTAAAATTAATGCAAATCGATTTTAAAAGCGATAATCTATACGAGTGTCAATAATTATGACCTTATTTTTTACATTGTCAAATAGCCTATTGTTTCCATAAATATGTTTTTTTTAATATTTGTTGACCGAATGTGTACTGTGTACGTAGGTACTGACTATAAAAGAGAACGGTGTGCACGCAGAAATATAGATATTTGCAATAACTTTTTGATCAAAAGCTAGGTAATACGGTTATGTAATGTAATGGTTTAGTTAACTCCGCTTTTTTTAGGAGTTGGTAAACAAAGACTTGTCAGTCTCTATAGGAATTTAGAGGGTTGTATTGGTGATTTTAATGTTTATAATTATGTAAATAAATTCTTGTTACGCTCGTGAATCTATTTTGTTCAACATATAACCTGACACTGACCTGTAAATTACAAAAAAACTGGCCAAGTGCGAATCGGACTGGCACACGAAGGGTTCCGTACCACAAGGCAAAAACACCGAAAAAAAACACGTTTGTTGTATGGGAACCCCCTTAAGTATTTATTTTATTTTTAGTATTTGTTGTTATAGCGGCAACAGAAATACATAATTTGTGAAAATTTCAACTGCCTAGTTATCGCGGTTCTTGAGATACAGCCTGGTCACAGACAGACGGACAGACAGCGAAGTCTTAGTAGGTAATAGGATCCCGTTTTTACCCTTTGGGTACGGAACCCTAAAAAGTAAAAAAGAATTGAATTTCACGGGCTACCTAGAGCATCCCCCTTAAACAAGCGATCATTCTCTATATGAGAAGGATAACAATAATAGGCGGGTGTTTTTATAATTGTGTCTGTAAAATTGATGTACAAACAGCACAGCAAGCTACTACAATCTGTCAAATTTCTTTAATAGATTTTCAACTTTATCGCTCAAGCATAAGGATCAAAGTTGATTGGGAAAATTTTACAGTTTTGGGTAGCTTGATGTGCTGGCGTCTGTACAGTCAACAGCAAAAGTAGATGATGAAAATCAGAAATTCAATACTAATGAACGGAGTTCGCGTCAGAACTGTGTGGCGTTGAAGTGATTCAAACGTATTCTACGTAGTAAGTATTCTAAGTACTTAGTAGCACTTCGACGCCACACAGTTCTGTCGCGAACACCGTTCATTATTATTGAATTTCTGATTTTGATCATCTACTTTTGCTGTTGACTGTACCTAAACCCAGCGATTCATTTGTTTTAGGCTTACGTTAAAAGCGATCTTGTTCTGCTGATAACTAATGAACTAGTTTATCTGATATTTTTGCGTGACAGCTCTTATTCCTCACGAAAAATGTGTTTTTCTTTTGATTTTTCGTTGAGATAGTTTTTGTGAGATGTTCAAATTATATTCTTTATGTGAGGATAAAATAAGATCCTATTCTAGTAGCGTAATTCAAGATGTGTCTGTGTCGCAAATTTTATGAGTTTAATCTCCATATTTTGCTACTATGTAGATATTGTATTGTCTTTGCTAAGTTCTAAGCGTTTGCGATATAAAAAACTGGCTAAGTGCGAGTCGGACTCGCACAGGAAGGGTTCCGTACCACAAGGCAAAAACGCCGAAAAAAAACACGATTGTTGTATGGGAGCCCCCCTTAAATATTTATTTTATTTTGTTTGTAGTATTTGCTGTTATAGCGGCAACAGAAATACATAATTTGTGAAAATTTCAACTGTCTAGCTATCGCGGTTCTAGAGATACAGCCTGGTGACAGACAGACGGACGGACAGACATTGATCCGCTGGATACGAGAAAGATGGCGGTGCTTGGGAGAGACATAATATGTCCATCAGTGGACGTATTTCGGCTTGATGATGATGATGAACTTGTGTAGACAAATATTTCCGGATGTTGCCAAAATTCTATAGAAAATATTGTTAACTGACTGCTAAATATTCAAGACATTACCATAGTAACGTCTTGAATTTTTTTGCAGTCAATAAAAAAAAAATCAAAAATCAAAATATTTTATTTCACATAAGCCTACATGGGCACTTATGAAACGTCAGAAGCTAGGTGCACGGTTCCAATTGGTCGTTTCCTATGGAGAAGAACTGGCAAGAAACTCCACGGTTACTCTTTTTAAAAATAATTGGCTTTTACAATATTTTCAAATTACAGTAGGTATGGGAGGATAGCGTAGGCCTGTCAACAAGTCCTGATACTTGATCAAATAAAAAATGGTCTACAGATCTAAAGTCTACAAGGCCTACAAAGTCCTCACATTTACAAAATAAGAATCTATCAAAAGGATAAATAAAAACCTAATAAAACCTAGTGATATGATTCCCATTACAACCACTAAAATAAAGAGATGAAAAATTTGAATTGTCTGTATATAATGTCAAGTAATAAAGAGATTATGTCAAAAACGGACCGCCACACGTCAAAGAATCAAAAACGTGCTCTCGTCGTTAAAGTCTGTCATGTAGTCGAACCGTGGCGTGCTGGGCACATTTTGGTTTGTCATCTATACATGACTGTGGCGGTCAAAAGGTTAAGGTCGGCAATACATTGGCAACTCTATAGGATATCGCTTTTCATACAAAGATGGTGGTCCATATTAAGCCCCTTTGAGTTAGTGTACCTAATGTAAAAAGTGTAAAAATAATAGTGACAAATGACACAAAGTAACAAGAATAGATTATTTATATCATTTTATCAGACTCTGAGAAAACATAAAGGACTTGTGTAAAGTACAATCAACACTATTCTAAGTTTTAAAATAATTATCACGTAAAAATTTAAGTCAGAATAAAATTGCTTATAGGCTAGATTGTAATTAATAATTAAGAGCCAGGATCTTTTTAATACAGATTGTTTTTACTATACCAGCCGGTCGATTCTGTAAAAATCTCACCGTGAAAAATTAGGTGAAGTGAGTTTGTTTTTGCTAAGAATTGACACTATTGACAGCTCACTCCACGCTCACTTCACCTAAGTTTTCACGGTGAGACTTTTACAGAATAGCATCGCAGCTCCATCTCTATAAGACATTTTAGTTCGAAGTATCGGAAAAAAGCACTACAAACATTCACTAGACCAACAAAACACAGTTACTAAGCAACAAAATCATTTACAAAACAGGAATCGTCCTGAACCACGTTTAATTTAAGCTCCAATTCTAAATACTAAACCCGATCTGAATCCTATGTTAATACTCGACAACAGCACCTCTACCACATCACTTCAAAACTAAACGACAATTTCCATCCCCAGGTCCTTACAAGGTTCATTGACGCGCAGCATCGACACTGCATCAACACTCCCACTGTCAACCGGCAATGGATCCCAAAACAATACTCTACAACGAACGACCAAGTCGCCAGATGAGACAGACGCAATTAATAATTTGGGGCTTCCTGTCGGTGACGGTAAGTGCAAGTTCAAAGTAGAAGTTGATAACTTTAGTTTTGTTGGAAATTATGCTGTATATTAAATAGGTGCAGGTGCATAATTGCTTAACATAATATACAGTTCATTTAGTAGGTTTTATTCAGTTTTTAAGTTGCGACAATACCTGGACGATCCACATTGCTTGGATGCCTTGATCGGCGTTAATCACGTGGGTGTAAGAATACTGGAAGACTAGTGATTGTTGCTTGTAAAATACTTCGAACAACAACACTCTAAACCGAGACCCGTGCCCCACAAGGCGTGCGCCCCCTTAGCGTGTAATGCTAAGTTTATAAGTTCTGTGCCCTGGCTGGAGGCCTTATTTATAAAGCAACCACAGAATAACACGACGCAAGAATCTTCGGTCCGAGAATAATCGTCTTCTTCCTTGTCCTTCTCATCGTTCTGGTTTTATAAAGTCTTCTTTCTTTGTCCAGGCGGTTTTCCTTTGGAATGCGTTCTCTTAGAATAGCATGACGGTAACCGATCGGTTCACATTTAAAGTGAAAGCTTGAGAACATATACACAAGAAGTTGGCAGATTCGTCTCAGAATTATGTTGTTGGAGGTTTTCTTGTTTATCTCTCATAACCTTTATTTTTTTGTTTTATATTTTGTTGTATGTTACATAACGAGAATCCTCCGTGCCTCGGAAAGCACGTTAAGCCGGTGGCCCCGGCTGTCATTCGTGGATCTTTGACAGTCGTTACGGGTAGTCAGAAGCCCGAAAGTCTGACAACCAGTCTTACCAACGGTATCGTATTACTCAGTAACTGGGTTGTGGAGGTCAGATAGGCAGTCGCTCCATGTAAAATACTGGTATTCAGCTGCATCCGGTTAGACTGGAAGTCGACCCCAACATAGTTGGGAAAAGGCTAGACAGATGATGAAATAAATAACCCAGCTAAGCATCCGACCACTTCATATGTTGACCTGCGAGACGCCTTTTGCAAGAGAGAACTATAATTAAAAAAATATAAATTTGACAAAAATAATTTTCCATACCCCTAGATTTTCGCCTTCTTCCATGCGAAAAAGGCTACCTTTCTTAATCTAAGCTATCTACTAATGTCTTAAAAGTTAAACAATCACAAATTATCAACATTACCTTCCCCCACAGCTTCTCCGACACCTATATACGCCCAGCCTAACGCCAAGCCACAGCCGAATGTGGATCTACGGTACTCAGCCACATACGGCAACCCGTACTTGAGGAATAGTAATATTGGTAAGTTCATAATCTAAACATTAAATTGTGTGGAATTAAGCTCATTTCAGATTACGCTATAATATAATAGCATATAGCATAAATATAGTTTAAAGCACAACAATATCGCTCGCCATACATTTATTTAGAACACGTTCACACTTTGCTATCATCATTTCAGCCGAAAGACGTCCACTGCTGGACAAAGGCCTCCCCGAAGCACCTCCACTTCGACCGGTTCTGTGCTTCTCGCATCCAACGGGGTCCTGCTTTGCTGTACTATATATTATTTAAATGTATGGCGAGCGATATTGTTGTGCTATAAACTATATGCTCTAACTATTATAGTTAGTCTGAAATGAGCTTCAATCGCAGATCCTAGTCAATTGAGTAACTTGAATTGGCTCTCTAGTGCAGCTATGCTAGTGCCAATTATTCGCAAAATGATTTTATTTATAAGTACCTATGTGTGTTTTGTTTTGTGTGTCGTTGGTTCCCGCATTTTTGTATTTTGACACCAACTTTCGAAATTAAAGTTATTTTTCACTTTGTAGTATTTTTTTTGTCGGTTGTTTTTTTTTTAAACAGTTTTTATTTTTCTCTTTTCAGTTGTAGCTACCCCACACAAATTCATTTAACACTACTTGCTGTGTAAATATTTGTGTCAGGAAGTTATTAAAACATTAAAACATCATCAATATAAACTAAGTGGAAAAAATCGTATTATTGAAGCTAACTCAAAAACTACCCAAGCAAAGTTAATCAAATTTTTGTGGGACCACCCCTAAAGCATACCTTATCCATTAAAAGAGAATTTTGCAAATCCGTTTATATATGACGGAGTTATGCCAAACATACATAAAAAAAATATAAACATCCGAATTGAGAGCCTCCTCCTTTTTTGAAGTCGGTCAAAAATGAATTACTTCAGTCACAGAGAACTGTAAGTCATAAGTGTCCTTAGGTCGCACTGTGCTATACTTTTTTTTTCTATTTTTCTCTAACCGTACATTCTCCCTCCAGGTTACAACAATCAAGTACACACGGCCAAGCCAGCATCGACTCCTGCGCCGCCCCCCTACTCGGCGCTTAGAAACTCAGTTGTTTTACCAACAGGTAAATAGACGTCAGGGTGTAACGGGTAAGCAGTATTCCTTATAGAGAATGCTTTACCTTTTTGTTTTAGAACATTATCTTATAAATGACTTAGGGTAATTACATGCCGAAGATGCTGCGATACCTCGCGATCGCGGTTTAGCTCGCTACCTCGTTGTCACCTCCACGTAAAACAAATGCATGCTAATAGATACACACGCACATCGCGCCAGGCATCGAGGTAAACCCCCAGGCAGCCCGCGATGTATCGCAGTGAGGTATCCTTCGGCATGTGCGTGCGTGTCTATTAGCTAGCATTTGTTTTTACCGACTTTACAAAAAGGAGGAGGTACTATGTTCGGGTGTTTGTATGTTTTTTTTTTTTTTTTTTTGTATGTTTGTTCATCGAATACGCCGCCAATTGTCGACGGATTTTGAAAATTCTTTTTTCGTTCGAAAGTAGATAGTTCTGAGGTGGTCCCATTGTCACCAAGTTAGGATCTGATGATGGGATCTTAGAGAAATCGAGGGCAACCCTCAAATTTTATAGGCTCACCTATTGTTTTTCGCATATTTTATGAAGTATCTTGTGTATTTGTGTATGGTTGTCACCATCTCAGGTAGCTGGGCTGATGATGGAAGGTACAACTCCTTAACAGTAAGAAGTTACTCGAACAGGCAAGGACTGTTTTAGTAAATTGTTTTGATGTTTGATAGGGCATTTGCCACATTTGGTCTCATGATCATCAAGTCGTGACCTGATGCTGCAGTCAGGATAGTCTGCAGAGTACCTAACTCCTCCGCAGATATAAATATCGTGTTTAGGCTCATTGAAAAGGGCTCGATGTGTGGATAAACGTACTGTTACTGAGGAACACCGAAGACCTGATGCTGAAGCCAGGAGCATCGGAAAAAGTACAAACCTTGAAATTACAGCACCGTAGTCGTGTTTGGGCTCATTTTAAATAGGACTAATTTTAAGTTCAATGCAATGTTGACATAAGTCTAACCTGATGCTGCAGCCAGGATTATCAGCATCTAATCTAAAAACTAATAAAAGGAGAACTCCTCAACAATTAACGTCCCTGCATCGAGAAAAGGAATATTTTATAAAAAGGCGATGGGCAAGTTGACATTAGGCTATTGTAACTTAGATAAATTATAAATAGACCCACTAAAAAGCGAGAAATAAAAACTTTTTAACAAAAAAAAAACCGACTTCCAAAAAAAACACTACAAACTGAAAAATAACTTTAATTTCGGAAGTCGGTGGCAAAAACTAAAATACTGATCCCTAAGACACCGACTTCCGAAATTAAAGTTATTTTTCAGTTTGTAGTGTTTTTTTTGGAAGTCGGTTTTTTTTTTGTTAAAAAGTTTTTACATGGAGGTGACATCGAGGTAGCGAGCTAAACTGCGATCGCGAGGTATCGCAGTGAGGTATCTTCGGCATGTAACTACCCTTAGATTTAACTTATTTTTACTTTTATGAGTTTCGAGAAACACCGTTTTGATTTATAAATTCCTCGTTTTTCTTGTGAATCAGTTTAGACGAATGTAAAAAAAAATTGCATGTTTTCCTTATACTACTAATCAAGTATCAATAAACAATATACAGGACGACAGGGTCATTGACGCCCAACCTGTAGCCATAGATTCAGTGCATTATACTCAGATTCCTGGAATAAAATTGACGTCTGTCAGTTCTAGTATGGTAAAACTGTCAAAAATTCTAAATTTATTTTCAGGATAAGACTTATTCTAGGTATAAAAGTTTGTTGAATTCGCCCTAAGTTAGAACAGTTAAAAAATATATTTTCAGAAAAGAAAATCATAAGTACAAATTCTGATTCAGATGATAAAATAAAATTTCCAAAGCAGTAAGAATTACGACTGTAGTTAAACATTAAACTGTTCTCCTGTAAAGTTAGACCACCAAGTTAGTTAGTCACTTAGTAGATTTTGACTTTCAAACGTATTTATTCAACTACTGAAAATAACGTTATAAGAAAATTGAAAAATGAACATAAATTTTGCAATTTTCTGTACATTTTATTACAAACTTACTACGACCGTGAAAACGTACCTTCTAATAAAAGTCACTTAGTAGATTTTGCCTTTCAAGCTTTGTATTTATTCAATATCTGCCAATTACCACTAAAACCGAAACAAACTACCGAAAATTACGTCACAAGAAAGTTGAAAAATTAACATACATTTTGCAATTTACTATACATTTTATTACAAAAACACTACGACCGTAAAAATGTACCTTCCAATAAAAACTACCACTGTAATACAAATTAAAAATTCAACCCTACGAAATCATGCAACAGAATACATTACTAAATAAACACTAGACAATACCTAGGCTGTCTGCAAAGTTATATTACTAAGTTAGACCATCGGAGCCTTATTCAACTCAACTGTTTGTGTTTAGGACTTGAATTACGATCGATCTTAGCCGCAATGTGTTTGCAAAGTCACATAAATCTAATGCATTCAAACTGGGAGACTTGAATTATTTATCGGGCTAACTTAACTTGCTACTTGTAAGTTGAGGTACTGAGTTTTTGTATCAGCGGTTCGGGGACTCGGAAAGGTTTATTTTGAACTAGCTTTTACCCGCATGGATGTCGTAAAATAACCCACGGGATCGTACTACCGGGATTAAAAGTGCTCTATGTGTTAATCCAGGTTACAAACTATCTGTGTGCCAAATTTCATCTAACTCCGTTCAACCGTTTATGCAAAGACAAAAATTCTAAAAAACGCTAAGTATTAGCGTTTTTTAGAATTTTTTCGCTTAGTGATCTTACTTAGTTTAAAAAAAAACGTTTCGACCCTTCAACCAGTTGTAAGCGTGATGTTAAGTAGCCTATAACCTCTCTTGAGAATCACACTTAATATTAGAAAGGTGAAAGTTTGTGAGTGTGTGTGTGTTTATATGTTTGTTACTACTTCACGCTCAAACGGCTGGACCAATTTTGATAAAATTTGGTATGGAAGTAGCTGACACCCTGGATTAACATATAGGCTACTTTTAATCTCGATATTCTTACGGGAGCGAAACTTATGCGGGTGAAACCACGGGGCTCAGCTAGTTGGGCTATAAAATGCAAAAAGATTTTTTCAAATCTGCCGGGTAGTTCCAGACAGTAAAGCGTTCAAACAAACAAACAAACTGTTCAGCTTTATTATTAGTATAGATAGATACCTATATACTAAGTAAGTAGTTATACAAAAACGCACAAGCGTACCTCCTCCGTATCCTCCCTGCCCTATCCAAAATACTAGAGAAGATCATGAACAACAGGCTCGTTAACTACTTAGAAAACTTTAACATATTATCACCTTCACAATATGGCTTTCGGGCTGGCAAGTCAACGTCCGATGCGGTTCATGATCTGACCAACTATGTGGTTACAAATCTGGACGGAGGGCAGAAGGTCTTGGGCATCTTCCTAGACCTTACCAAACCTTTTGACACTGTTTCTGTACCCATCCTTATTCATAAAATGGAAAGAATAGGCATAAGGGGGATTCAACTCAAACTTTTTGAGGACTACCTGAGTGAGCGTACCCAGTCCGTTAAGATCGATGATATTGTTAGCGAAGAGCGCACCGTTACCTATGGTGTGCCACAAGGTAGCGTCCTCGGCCCGACTCTCTTTCTCATATACATTAACGAGCTGGGTATGCTCACCATCCCCAAGGGTAAAATCATTGCTTTCGCAGACGACACTGCCCTTCTTTTTAGCGCTGACTCATGGCATGATGTTTACGCGCATGCTCAGGCAGGCCTTGATGTTGTGATGCGGTGGTTGCATAGTAACGTTCTCACGTTAAACGCGGACAAAACAAAGTACATTGCTTTTTCCCTAAAGTCCTACACACACAAAACCCAAATGGCCCCCATGTATTCTGTGGTTGCCCACTCTTGTTCTAACCAAAATCGCAACACGTGTGGCTGCACCCACCTACAAAAAGCAAATAATATTAAGTATCTGGGCATTATATTGGATTGCAACTTGAGGTTTCATGAACACATCAACACCCTCAGCAATAGATTGCGCAAATTAATGTTTGTCTTTAGGACTCTACGACATGTTGCTGACGTCAGGCTGATGAAATCTGTATATTATGCTCTCGCTCAATCCCTATTAACATACTGTATAACGTCTTGGGGCGGTGCACCTAAATTCACAATTTTACAGCTGGAAAGAGCGCAGAGAGCCATTTTAAAGGTATCTTATTATCTACCCTTTCGATATCCCACATCACTCCTATATAAAGAGACTAAAGTCCTAACTGTACGTCAGCTGTTTATTCTGCAAACGGCCTTAAAACAGCATGGTCTCCTTAGCTTCAACTCCTCGCTTTTACGAGGTAAAAGACGTTTTGACCCAGTAGACCGCCATGGTAAGCCACTTGCTACAATGTTCTCCAAACGTTTCTTTTGTTACCTTGGTCGCTTCCTCTACAATAAAATAAATAGGACGCTCTCCATCTACCAACTTACCAAAACCCAGTGTAAAATTAAGGTTGAGAGCTGGCTCCAGGAGTTAAGTTATGATGAAACGGAAAAACTTCTAGCTGCCCCAGTATAACTTGCTTGTTTGAATACAAATATATGCCATGTGTATATATTTATGTACATCACCATTCTGTGCTTTCTTCACCTTCTCACGCAGGACCCCACCAAACACACCTCGCACACACCTACCACACACACACCCAACACACACACACCTACCACACACACACACCCTCTCACAAGCGCGCACGCACCGTAACACCACACATTAATACTAACCCTAGATTAAGTTTAGATCAATTGTGTATTCCTTACATTTTATTTTTAATTTCATTTAATTTTCGTTTTTTTTTCCTCTTTGCTTTTATAACTTGCCGCATTTGTGTGCGAGTGCATAATCTGTTTAAATGTAATTGCATCTGTAAGGGTGGAGACCTGGTGTCCTGAAATACAGGCTTTACGCCTAGCTTAGGCACCAGTCTCCCACAGTATAAGTTCAATTATTATGTATTGTTTTTGATCCCTTGATGTACCTATATATTGTGGTGAGAAATAAAGCATTATCTCTCTTAAAAAAAAAAAAAACCAAAAAAACATACTTAACTTGTAAAACCAAGTAACTAACAATTTCATCTCACAATTTTTCCAAACATTATTATTATAAAAGACCATGTCACGTCTTTTATTAAAACGAATTTTTACTTAGCTTCGTTCCGGAACAGGCTATAGTTACATAAAATATCTCGTCCAATTTGTATTCCGTATTAAAAATAATAAATGACCTCTCTGCTTTAAGTTGAACGGTTTTTTCTGAATAAGTATCACTTAAGCTAATTGTCTTCATTTTTCACAGGTAATGGCAGTCAGCCCTCCCAAGGCACCCACGTATAGCGAAAGCGTGATGTTCTAAGGCTTGTGTAAAAAATGGACATTTATTTCGAATACGGCTTGATTAAGCTGTATGTGTAACATACTATGTTCCTAAATATTAAATGACTGAGGTGTATATACGATAGGATAAGTCTGAAGACTTGTGTAATTTTGTTAATAAAAATGGTCGAAGAATTTGTTACTTGGCTGGACAAAAAGAGAAGGGTATGTTTTTGCAAAAAAAAAAGATTTGCGAGAAAGAAAAATTACTTTCTGCTTGATTTTTCTTCTAGAAGAATCAAAACTAAGTTATATTTTTAACTTAGTATTTGTAGAATCATAATTACATTTTAAATGTTCTTCTCTTTCGCATCCAGTTAAGTACTTCGAAATATAATGACTTGAAAATAATTTATTGGATATCGAAAATTACGAAATGTGTCGACTTTGTCTGTGTTAATTATTTTGCGTCAAAGCGTTATTAATAAATTGATCGAAATTGAACTGTAAAACTCTATCGACAACACTTAGGCTTTGTGTTCTGTAAAAAATAAAATACAATGCATGAAAAAAAATAACGTTTCTAATTTATGTAATTAAAATATTTTTGTTACAATCTGTATATAGAATTATATCCGCATTGTATGTGTGATTTTTTTTTAGTTTACAGATTTATTTTATTTATCCAATCCGAATATTTAGCATGTTACGATTGCTCAATAAATAAATCGATTAAGTACCTATCGATTTTTTAATAATTCCATTTATTTCCAATTTAGTATAACTCACTTGTTATGTAAACTATACAGACTGAAAGTAAAATATTTTATAAATTTTATAAAAAAAAAATGATATAGATGTAGCGATTTTTGTGCTGGATCGGAACGAAATAATTTAGTTAATTTCAAACATTTTACGACAGAAAACGTATTTA